>VWZN01018892.1:0-47341 GCA_013396955.1 Regulus satrapa | reverse complement strand
CAGATAATATTGAATTTTTTATAGAAATCATGCTGTATCTAACTAGCACAAAATAGTGCTTAAGTAACCTCTCCTGGATATATAAAGAAATATTTCCATAAGTAAAACAACAACAACAACAAAGAGAAACAATTATAAAATGTTAGGATTACTCCAAGAAATTAATTTCTGATGCACTTCAGATGCACACACATATATGCCAGCTCTGATGCTTTTAAGCTCTTGGGAAACCATGCTTTCTCCTGCTTTATCCCAGAAAAAAAAAAAAAAACCTACAAAAAATTATTCAGTTAAACAATTAATTTTTACTATTCACTTTGTGAATGAAGTTGCAGGACACTCAGAGAGTTGTGACTCTTTCATTCTACCTCATTGAGCACCTTTCATGCTCAGCCCATGCTTTGGCAGCTTTGGGAGGAGCCAAGTAAATCTCCATGAAGGGTTATTACCAAGGAGTAACATATCCTATGGTGTTGAGCTCACTGTCAGCAGGAATATCAATATAGGTAGCATAGGATAGAAAAGACTCAGAAAGGTCCTAATAAAAGCTTTACAGGTAGGTTACTGGTGAGAATGAACTCCTATACCCCCAAGGCAAGAGTCACCCACCTAAAATAAATTTTTATTGAAAGATCCTAAAAGGCTTTTCCTCGTGACCGATGCCTCATTCAACACACTACTGAGGACAGTGCCCTGAAATAAGCCATCTTTCTGCGATGCAGGGAGACAGAGTCCATTTGCATCAGATGTGCACAAGTTTTTTTTCATTCTCAAAGTCCTTAGGGCTTTTCTTTTAACACTTTCATCATTGTTTTCTAAAGAACCTTATTTATTTGGCAATTGCACGCATCAAAAATGTTGCTATCATTATGGAGAAATGAAGGGAGGAAGCACACATAATAAACGGGTGCCATACTTTTACTTGCTTTTATTTCTCTGAGACTTTATTGAAATTGTAAAAGGAATTCAACACTGTGAAAGATTCAAAGTTCAGGAGAATTTTAATGAATAACTAATTATATCAAAAAACTTACCTAGAATAAAAGTGTACAACTGTTACATATTTTCTGTGTATTCATTAAAGTCTTTCAGGGTGATCCCTTCAAATAATTTTGAAGAAATAATGGAATTTAACATCTCCATTAATAAGTCATATAATAAAAATCTTGCTTGATTGAACAGTGTGATTATTGTCAAAATGAAACCTTTTCAGACACTATTTTTTCCTAAGTATTCTATCAAATTAAAACTTGTAAGAAATGCATGATACACGGAAGAACATTATGTGATACAAAACAGTGCAGTGGAGAAAAGCAATGTTAATATACAGGCTGTGCCACTTACCAAACAAAAGATAATAACGGTTAGTCAAAAAGTTGGCAAATAAACTCCACACTTATTGGAACATATACACTTCCAAAGAGCAGTTTTATTCCAAAGTAAAAAGTGTCAGAAATAGTCTAGTTGAACTGTTTTCTGAAAAATTCTATTACCTCGTATTCACTATGGAGAAAAGCAAGATTATTATTTTAAATACCTAAATCCCAGACAACTATGGTAGGTGGGATGACTGTCACCTAGAATTTCTAGGTCCTAGAGTCCAGGTATCTATCTTTGGAGCTGCATACATTTATTTTAAAAATCCCACAAAACTCTCTTTTGTATATTTCAGTCATGGATATGTACATTTACAGGTAATCCAGGAGTAAAAATCTTGACATTTTGATGAAGGTACTAAAAAATTCACTAATTTTCTGTAAGACACATTACTATCAATTACACAGTACAGAGAAAGAGGAGAGGTAAGATTCTTCAGCTGTTAGAGTAAACACGTAAGTGACTACCCAGTCCAACATTCAAAAAGTTGTCAGTTACATGGACTATCACAGCAGTAATTGTCCATGAGAAAAAACTAAACTAAAATTAAACTAGCTGTAAGAAAGCAAACCAGAACAAATTTAGAACACAAAGATACAGAAAAATAATTTTTGTATCAGTAAAAGAATACACTAGTTCAGTATTTAAAACTATCATATGGTTACATGAACTGTGTATTTATCAAAGACAGTCTAGCCATTCTTTAGATAAGTTTTCTGAAGATTTTCCACAATTTTTATTCATGCCCCTGAAGCCATGTACTCTTCCTTCAGAACAGGCTAGTAATGAATATACAAACTTTGACAGAACTTTTCTTTAATACCATTTAACACAGGAAATGTGTTTCCACTATGCAAGTGCAGAGTGGAAAATTACTGGCACAGAACTGCATCCTAAACCTATGGGAGCAATGATGTTTTTTACGCAGTGCTATGGCTAATCTTCAAGGTACTTTTTTCCCTTTTAGAACTTGAGACCTTTATGCCCAAATACAACATATTTCCACTTTGTCATCAGAGAAGCTAATTCCTAACAATGTGTATTCTTATGGCATGGAAAACAGTTTTTATTTTACTTTGAAAAAGCGGTTTTGGATTTGCATTAATGAAGATTAAATGAAAAAAAGGAAATTTAACTAGTGATCAGAGAAAATTGGGAAAATCTAGTATTGGGATTTTAAAAATACATTTTCAGACCTATTATGCAGTTTAAGGTCAGCCCAAGGACAAATAAAAAAATGAGGTGAATGCAACAAAAGGTGATGTCATTTGGAAGCATAGGATAAAAACTAGGAGCTCATATGTTTGTTATTGAACATACTTAAATGAAGGGTGCAAGTTAGAAATTTTTATTTTAATGTACGACATTCAAGAGACAAGCACCGAAATACCAGGAAACAGGTGTTTTTCCAGCTTATGTATATTAGCTGAAAGAAAGAAAAAATATTTTCAGTCTAAGCTGAAAAACTTTTTAATTTTTATTCGGTAGTTAAGAGATTTCAATTCTGAGAATCATCCATTCTCAGACAAAGTTTCACTAGTTATTAATGTATCTTCAAAGATTTCTTCAGATTGACAATTTAGTTATGGTTCAGCTTTGTCTCATTTGATTGCATGGCTGTTCGAGGGAAGGCTAACTTGACACCTTCCTTTAAAGAATGACTCAGTATAGATTCCATTCATTATTTTTCACTATATAATCAGGCATTTGCAAAAGTTGAAAACTAAATAATTAATCAGTCAGAGAGCTGAAAACATGAAAAACTAATGAGTCAGGGTTTATGTAAGAGTCACAACACCTGTATGATGGAATATGTGTAGGATAAATATGTCTTTTTATTTAGACTTCACCTTTACAGGTACTCAAAATTAATGTCTATAGCCATTTTAAAGGTCAACAGGATTGAGTATACTAATGATTTTGTATACAAATCTGAATTATTTTTAAGACTGCACCTGGAGTGAGTGACTTTTGAATCATTCCTTGATCTTTACTGAAATAGATCAGTTAACAACAGAAATTGCATTTCCCTGAAAATCCCATCTAATATATGGAGATTTCAATCTCTCTTGGAAAGGTTACAAGACACCTGGTCATGTTAATCCTTATGTAGAATAACTTCTTTTTCTAACTCCAAGCAACATAGGCAATATTTCCCTATTAACTTTAAGTAAATATGGATCGCTGAAAATACCTGTCTAGAGATTTAACTTACTTATATTGCAAAGCCAGAAGTCACGTATTTTATTCAAAAGTACTGCGAGGAAATGGAAACAAAAAGGACCATACCTGTAGCAGAAAAAGACCAGAAGGAAAACATGACACTTGCTGATGAAAATGACAGGGAATTCAGGGGAACTGCATATGCCAACATATAAACACGCAAGCAGGTGCAAGCTGGTACTGTAGTGCATCGACACAGCATGAAGAAATTCACTGTCCCCCTTTGCTCTGTGGCATGTGTTTGTCTATTCTGAGTGCTCAAAACAGATCTGTTCCCTGGTAAACATAGTCCAGTCCTGCAATAAACATCCCAAACGTTGTGATGCAAAGGTGGAAGGGTCTTGTGGTATTTCCCATCTAACACACTGGTAAAAATCTTTTTGGATGATTTTCAAGGGTTTTCAAAAATATATAAACAGACAACTGGAAATCTTTAAAATCCAGTGGAGTAGAAGAGGAGCTTCCCCTGCCTCTCGTCCCACTCCATTTATGGTGACACATTGGCTATCTCTATAGTAGCACAATAAAGAACACACAGTCTCCTGCCTAAGGATTGTCTAAAAACTAAGCTTTACTAGGAACCATGGTTCACCTAGAAACCTCTCAAACAAACCCTGGACATGCATGGAGTGTTTGTATAGGCCACTTCCAACAGGCTGTCTGAATAAGGCCATCCCCTTTAGGTGGGGAAGAGCATTAATGATACCGACATGATATGGATATGGACATAAGGCCATGTTGTGCCAGCTGGACGCGAAGAACTTCCTGGATTGGGTTTTTATTGCTGTTTTTAAGCTTGGTTTGAGCCAGTCCAATAGCTTGACTATGGCAATGACAAATAGAAGATGCTTAGGGAAAACATTTAAGAAGCAGGAAAGGTAGTGAGTGATCTAACCCTTGGTGTATCCTGTTGCCTTCCAGCAATCAAAGACCTAGGGAATTTAATGAGTCACAGACTACCACCAGATGCATTTATTTTAATAGCTTTGTCTTCTTGCTTCCAGCCACTTCCAGATATGCATTTCCCACTTTCTTTAGGTTTAGTTTAAAATTGAGATCCTTGACCAAGAGGGGAGCACAACATTCCCGTCTTCCACGTTTTGGGACTGGCTATGCACAAACTGCATTGGGTCACATCAGCTCCAGTAGATGCAATGGGTTGGATCCAGAAAATTCATTTCTGGAAAGATCCAAGTACCTGCTTACTTTGTTTGACTTCTCAATCACTGGCTTTGGGCTCCCATGCTGAAGAGAAATAGTCTGTCCCTATGGCAAGGTGACAGAAGTTCTATCTGCAGTAACACTTAATTGCTTGAATACTTGCAAACTTGAAATCCACATGAACAATTTCTGATTATATTTCAAAATTGGATTTTTTATTTCCAAATTTAATCAGCACTATCTTTTCATAAGCTTTCTGGGTTTTGTGGATTTTCCATGAACTCTTCCAAAGCTTCCATGGCTGATAAATTTGTATAGATAATTTAAGGTTTTAATATAAATAATTTATTTTTAAGATTACCCATTCTCCAGTTTAATTAACATCTCTGTATCGACTTGAAAGTGTGACATCTGCCTGTATTAGATATGATTTTTCTAAGTTTCGGAGTTGATGCCATTGCAGAGAGAGAGGGCAGGAACCTTAGAAGAGGAAAGCAGGCAAGAGACCTTTTGAATATCTGAGAGGAGAAAGTAATCTAGGAGAAGAGCAGAGGTCTGAAAAGAGAAGTAAAGTCCCAGTCTGTTCACCAATTACTTCTTAGAGAAGATAAACGTAATGTGAAAAATGCATTTGACTATATTTCCACTACACTTTATATTACAGTAATTTCTAATGCTCTTTAAAACCTAGATTGGGCCTTAATATTGGATGCAGGAATCCATGACAAAGAGGGATCAAACAGAGATAAAGTACTACAGGCCCTTGAACATGAACAGTGCCAGCAGCAGGTAACACTGCTGGGGGAGGCAGCCCCCATCTGTGTGTCTGATCACTTCAGGGGGATTAATGAGCCACCTGTGGCACAGGTGCTACTGTTTAGCAATCTATGACCCAGCACAAAACAGATCTTTTTAAACCAAGAGACAAGAAATTGTGCCTTAACTGGAATCTCAGCTCTGCATTGTTGTTCTTTTACTTGTGTTGAAACCCAGGTTTTTGATAAGAGTTTTAAAATGCTTTTCCAAAAAGTTGTGTCTTTGCTCATCTAGATGTAAGACTTTGTGTCATAATTCCTAGTACAAAAGAAATCAAAATGTAAGTAAGTCACTTAGGGCAATTATGTTCCCTGTAGTTTTCTTCATGATAAATAACAAACAGGCCTGTTATTAGTCACATTCTAATTAGTCTCAAAAGGATATATTAAGATGAATACTGCACTTACCTAACAAGGAAGGTTGATTGGTGTTATGGACTAGGCTATGAAACCTTCAGTTTACCAATGTCATTACTTTTTTTTTTAAATTATTTTTTATTTTTTAATATAAAAAAAAAAGCCAGTATTTTAATTTGATTTTGTTTCTAAATTAATTTTTCCATCTCAGCTGTTAAGGAAATGAGATGTGAAAACAGTTCTGTACTGTGCATTATCATATTCTTAGTCTAGCTGACACTGTGGCAAGGCTACATTTATCTGGTTTTTTTCTACCAGATTAATTTAAAAAATGTGCAAAATGAATCCTCTCTTTTTTCTTTTCCCTTTAATAGAAAATATTTAAATACATTTAAAAGGTAAATTTCAATGTGGAATGTCAACAGTGCCCAGGAAGTCATAAACTGTCAGTGACCCAAGAGGCTAAATAGTACATCACTGAGATTTGGAAATGTCTCTCAGAATTTGCAAAATCCTCTGTCACATTTCAAATGAATGTTAATATACAGTTAAGAGGACTGGGTCACTGATCCATGTGTCACACCTGAAACAATAGGATTCCAATTTTGACCTTGCATCAATTTCACTTTACTGTAGTTGCAAAGACAGCAGTAGAGTTATTTCATTAGTACACATATGCAGCTGAACCAATGCACACAGCTCTATAATACCACTGCAGGAGTTCATTATCACCTACATTTCTTCTCTACTCTCTCATTGTACTCAAGAGTTTCCTCTATTTCTTTCATATTTCAAACTCTCTGGAACAGACTGCTTATTTATATTTTCCAGTCATCATTTCTGGACATTTCTGTAACATGAATATAAAATAATAATAGTATTCAGAGACTGTCTAGACAAGGTAGAAGCAATTACTGAGCCAAGGTCCTTCCATGATCATGCATTGCCTACTAATTGCATAAAAATCTTCTGACTTCTCACTGGAACATTTTCTTGTTTGGTCACGTGACAGGTTTGTTGTCAGTCAAAAGCTGATGGGAATCTAACCCATAGGATCATTTTGCAATTTCTTGTCATGCCTGTAACACACCCAGGCAGTTTATCTCAATCAGAGCATAACAAAATGCAGCATCCCTTCAGTGTCCTTAGTCTCTGTTTAGCTTGCTTTGTTTGACCATCAGTCCACACTGAGCTCCCCTCCCTTCTTAATGTACTTGCTAGCAGCAGAGAAGGAAATATTGTCATGCCTTCCAGGTCATCCAAACTGATGGAAACTTGCTTTTTGTATTTTACTGCAAAATCTAATGTTTTCATTTTTCAGAATTTGTTTTAGAAAAACAGATCAAGTTTCAGAAATCTCTGCATAGACTAAGAAAAAAAGCATTCAAAATTCCATTTTGGGATTCAAGGTTTTGTGCATTTGTTCTCAGTTTTTATCCAACAAGCCTGAGATACTCAATGATATTTTCAGCTTTCCCATCATCCATGTAGAGCTAGAGATGAAAATACCCACCAGGGATAGGTAATAGCAGTATTTGAGGTTCTTTAAGGTACAACTAGAAAACAGTTTTTCCAAATATTCATTTTTATGTGAAAAAAACAAACACAAAAAAAATACCAGGTTGAATTTTGAATGCTAATTAACAATACCTACTTGAGTGTATGCCTGCTGGGGTGAGTGTCTGAAACTGAATTTTTGAAATTCTTCAAGTTTCAAGCAGAACACTGCCCTGTTTGATGGATGCAGCTCATGTGGCTAGTTGCAAATTTTGGCATATTCAGACTGAATAAAGTGATGTATCCTGGATCCTCCAGCTGTTAAAAAAACATGAGGCAGAATCACCAAGTAGGAGAATAATCATGTGTGGCTCGTACACAAATAAGGTATTTAGAATGGAAAAACGGGAGGCTTTGGGACCAAGAAAGAAGAGATTGGTGCCAAAAAGAAGTGGTCTCAGGAAAGAGAAGGGAACTGGAAAGCAGCAGCTCTCTTCAGTAGTTAAACAAACTCCAGCATCCAGGTGCCCTACAGATTGTGGTACAGTCTGCCTCACCTGTGACAACTCTCTAGCAGGTTGTCCTTATTTGTGTTCATCTACTTTCTGTCTTTCTTCCTACCTGTCAGCTAAATTATGTATGAAAACCCTCCATTTCAAGAGTCCCCATCTCCTGTAAAGTGTCTGTCAAAAAAAAAAAAAAGAAAAATTAACTATTTAGAAGAGGCAGTGGACCATTGTAGGAATTCTTTCATTTCCAAAATGAACTCAGAAATTTGTGCTATCTTACTAGCTGCTGCCTTCTCTGTTTGGATCTGTTAGTTGCTTGCTAATTGTTTCCTAGGAGCCCTGAATGACTGTAACAAAGGCAGAACTTAATTCTCCTGAGTTTTAGGCCCACACACTTCATTGTTTCACTATAATAGATTTATTATGTTCTTCTTCAAAAAAGGTCATAATACAAAACCACCTGTAAGCAATCACCTTTCAGGTGCTGCACTTGCTATTATTTTCCTTTTTAGGAATTGGAGTATGTGAATAATGTCAAGAGGAAAGAGTCTATTCAAATCGTTAAACAAAATTAGCTAGCTTGACACTTCATAAATGTAGAGAAACCTGGGGGGAAATGTAAGATCACAAGCAAGAAAAACAGTAGCTTGTTAATCTAGAAAGAATTTTGCCCAATATGAGCAAGGTATGTCAGGAGTTACACAGGGATTTTGTTAAAAAAAATCATAAATCTAAATTAATCCAAACAGCATATACCTGATTAATTTGTACTACTTCTTTGCAAGTTAACACTTTATTTGAGCTACTCAGCTGTCCATCAATCCTAGTCTTTCAAAATTTTGATTGACAAAATACCTACCAGACCTTGGAAATATGGAAAATCCCTGAAAATCATGCTTACTGAAAAATTAACGAAAATTAAAAAACAAAAAAAAAGGAAAAAACAAACAAAAGAAACTAAACAAAAAACAAAACAAACAAACAAAAAACCCCTAACCTATGTCCTCCATAATTTGAAATGTTGTATATCCTGATTTGTGACAATGTGCAATATTGTGAGATTTACTAATTATGTAAATTGCATTTGCAACTCTTGTTGCCAATTGTTACTTAATTAACTTCTTCAAGCTATCCTTAAATTGGACAAAAAATTGTAAAGACTGCAAATTTCAAAAGAAATTTGGCTTCAGTCATCTCAATCTTTTTCAGATTTTCATTTCACCCAGTCCTTTCAAGTCATAGGCATGTGTTCAGAGGTCAATTTATCAAAAGTAGCAGTTGGTGACACTTTCCATTATTCTCCAATAGTTCAGTAGTTTAAACACTCTCAGAGTAAGACATTCCTGTTTTGTGTCCATGGTCTGTAGAGTCCTGGGAAGAATTTCATCAAAGCTTTTGCTTCAACTTCCTCTCAGTTGAATGTATGACCCACTCTTGAGCTTCAGAATGAGGTCTGTGCTCAGTCCCACATGTCAAAATCTTGTAGCTCTTCATCTTGAAAATGTAGGCAGAAGTTGCTAACACCAGTAGTTGGATTTATCGCCCTTACCCACTACCCATTCGACAAAGCAGAACTATCTGCTAAGGACTAAATGCTAAAAACTCCCAAGGTATCCAGGAAGGCTGGATGCTCTTCAAGAAGGAAATCCTCAAGTATCAGGAGAATCTGTCCTCATGTGGCAAAAGACAAGGCACCAGGGAAGAAAACTGGCCCAGCTGAACAGAAGGATTTGACTGGATCTCAGAGAAAAAAAAGGAAACCTATGATCTTTGGAAATACGGGTAGGCAACTTAGGATGTTGGGAGGTTATGCAGTGAAAAAAAGAGAAAGATAAAAGACTGACTTGAATGTATGCTGGTTACTGCTGCAAAAGACAATTAAACCATTTTTATAAATGCATTAGCAATAAAAGGAGGGTTAAAAGAGGTTCTTGGTGCTTTGTTGGGTTCATGGGGAAACAGAGTGACAAAGGACAATAAAAAGGCAGAAATACTTAATGCCTCCATTGCCACAGTCTTAGTAGTAAGACCAGAAATTCTTTGGGTACTCAGGCCTCCGGGTTGGATGATGGGATGTGTATCAGAATGAAGGCCCAATAATCCAAAAGGAAATAGCAACCGGCTACACCATGTAGATATCCACAAGTCCCTGGGGTGGGATGGCATTCACCGCAGCATTCTGAGGGAGCTGGCAGAAACGTTCAGTGAGATGCTGAGAATCATTTACCAGCAATCCGGTGGAACCCTTGCAATAAATGTCCTTAGTTAAATTATTTTCTAGAGAACTTCTGCAGAATTAGGTTTTCCTCCTAAACTATTTTTAAACAATGTTAATGTAAATTAATTAACTTTGATTTTTCAGACCCGGTTAGATTACATTTATTATCAGTTCCTATGATAATTTTACGTTTGTTTGTTAAAGTCACCATTAGGAACTCACCTTCACACTAGGACATTATTCAGGAGAGAGCTGCACACACATTTCCTTGTCTTCTAAATTCTGACTTTCATTACAAAATACACCAGCAGAAACTTCATTCTTTCTTCTCTTCCAGTATAATTTCTTCAGGTTTTCATTTCCCTGACATGTTGAATTGACTTAAGATTTAGCTTTTTTTCTCTTTAGTGTTTTCTTGCTCTTCAAAGCTTTTGTTGTCTGAAGAGCTGAAGTATTCTTACTTCCTTCCATAGTTCTTCCAGCTGCTTTAACTATGTACTTTCTTTACAAATCTCTGCACTCCTCAAAAAATTAAAACTATTTTTGGAGAGGGTGTTTATTCAGTATACCACAAAAGCCCAAGGCCCTCTTGCAAATATTTAAATATATTAATCAAGTGTTAAATTAACTGTTAAATCCAGTTAAATTAATTAACTGTAAAGCCTTTTAAATCTCTAATGTTCTTGCAAACATTTGTAATTTTTTGCCATAAAATATTTCTTTAAGAATTAAACTTTATCACAAAACTTTAAAAAATAAGCAAATAACATTTAAATGTAATAATTGTTTACTTGCATTTGACTGTGTAATGAGAAGACATGATAAATTCTATCAAACAGGAAAATATACTCACATCAACCCTCTTTTTTATCTCTTAACCCAGACTGATGGCCCAGAATATATGTATTCCATGTCTTCAAAAAAGAGTTCTTCTCCTGTTTATCTTACTGATAACTTCCTCTGATTATTATACCAAAAAATCCCAAAAAAGTATGGTTTCTCTTCTATGCCTATAGCCCTTCAGGCTCGACAGGGTCTTGTTCACATGTACAATAAAACCGATGTGCATTGTAGGCTGAGTTTATGCCCAGTCTGCTTCTGCAATGGGAAAATCTCGATGGATTACTAAAGTATGGAATCTGTATGAGATTCTATGAAGCAGTGTTTTGTAAAATAAAACAGTGAATACTAAAACAAAGAATGAAAGGACTAAATGTTAAAAGTACATAATGGTTGGCATTTTACCAGAAAAAATAATTTTGAAAAAAATATATGAAGTTGCCCAACTTAGAGTGGGTTTTAAAATTTAGCTACCCCTCAAACACTCTCCATGCTTAGGTATGTCCTTGGGAATTCTGAGAGATTTTAAATATTAGAAAGGTTTTATTTGCTGTGACAAATAAAGGAAATAAGGAATCCACTGCAGTAGTACCAGGAGTCATGTCTCACTTGATTTGAAAAGTTAATCGTAGCCTAAAGAAAATAGAGAAATGTGTAAAGAGTCTGGCTAATAAGTCACAGAATCAAAGAATATTTTGAGTTTCAAGGAATCCACAAGTAACATGGAGTCAAACTCTTAAATGAATTGTCTTCATGGAGATTGAACATGTGAATCTGGCATTAGTATCATGCTCTAACCAGCTAAATGAGCTAGAAAACCCAAGTGTATTTATTTTCTAAGTAAAAGCATTTCTAATTTTCAGAATACCTAGAACAAAATGGACCTCTCATCCTGAAATCATAGCAATCTTTTTGCAGCAGTTCCTTTGAAATGGTCTCCCTCTTCTTTAGACAGGTGGACTGATGTTAACAGAGGAAAGCTTGTGGGATTTTTTTCCTTGTTTTATCTATTTAGAAAAGTTCTCAGTCCACAACCTAAGAAAGTTTTGAGAACATATTTGTCTGTTCTTGCTTGCTAAGGCTTCAGCTATGATGATATCAAAGACAGAATTCAAAATTATGGTATACATGTCTGGAGTATATTAGATTGATACTTTTTATAGCTGCCCTTCCTCTTTTTCATTGTTTTTTACCTCTCTTCTTCAGCAACTTATTATGTAGCCTCAACACACAGGGCTGTCCTCTAACAGAGCAGATAGAAAATATTGCAGTGATAAAAAGCTTTCCAGAGAAAACAGTCAACCACATGGACACCTTGACAACAAGAATCTTACACCTGCTTCAAGGCATCAAAATATACTGATCAAAAGGGTCCCCAGAGCAATTTCATATGTGATGAATTTTGAATGTCCACTGAAATGAACCCATTGTTTTCTATTCTATTAGGGTAAAAGGCACAGTCAATAACCATAGCTGTCTGTGAAGGACACCAAAGAAATCTTTTAAATATCTACAGGAAAAAAATAAATTTGGGGAAATTAAAAAAAAAAAAAAAAAGTCCTGTGCAATGCAATTGTTAGCTGTATATCAAAGAGATTAATTAAAATTCAATTAAGGAATCAAATTAACTTTTTAGTAAATTACAAGGGGTTAGTATTTCTGTTAAAAGTCACTACAGATTGTTAGCAATTAATTTATGTCATTTAGTATTGACATGTAATTAAGTTCAAAAAGTAACTTTTATTTCCAGTGGAAGAGCTTTACTGATTATGTTACAAAACTTAATCAAGTAGAGGAGTCACAAAGGCATTCCCTCCCTCTCTTAACAAGCAGCAATCTATATTGTCTGCACTTGACAGGCAATGGTTTATACCTACATAGTTTTAAACCAATTAAGTATCTTGTCTTTTATTTATGAAAGCATGTTTTTGGTTGTATAATTTCTTCCAATAAAAATTCTATCACACTTAATTACAGGTTCGAAATAGATGCATGCCCGAAACAGAATAGGTAGACACAAGTTCTGAAACAAATACCAAGAAATTTGTATTTACATTGAAATAAAAGTCCAAAATAAACATTAAACTTTAATATTTTATTAATTCATTAGTTTTAGTCTATTTTGCATTTTGAAGTGGAGAAAATGTGTTTTTAACAAGTATATTTGTAACATCTTATATTTTCCTACTTTCAAATGACTCATTTAAAAAACTGTTGCCAAAACCTATTGTGGATTATGGCAGAAAAGACCCTGAAGTCTTGAAGGTTAACAAGGCAGTCATGATAGAGCAGTGTGGCAAAGCCCCTTCTCCCCAGTTCAATACAAGTGAGGCACTGACTAAATGCTGGGTTCCCCAGGACAAAAGACAGAGACATCCTGGAGTGAGTAAGCCCAGCACTAGGCCAGAAAGGTGTTTAAAAGACTTTAACATGTCTCATGTGGGAAGAGGTTAAGAGATCAAACTGTTTAGCCTGCAGAAGGGAAAGTTTAAGGGGATCTTATCTGTGTGCACAAATCCAAGATGGGGGGGTGAGACAAAGCCCAACTTTCCTCAGTGGTGACCAGTAAAAGAGAATCATGGCATCATAGAATCATAGAAGAGTTTGTGTTGGAAGGACCCATGAAAGGGACCTATGAAGGGTCCCTCATCTAATCCAACCCTTCTGCAATGAACAGGAACATTTTCANGATCAGGCTGCTCAGAGTCCTGTCCAACCTGGCCTTGAGTGGTTACAGGGAAAGGGCATCTACAACTTCTCTGGAAAACTTGTTCCATTGTTCTACAACCTCATAGTATTTTTTTTTTCCTTATATCTAATCTAAACGTCTCCAATTCTCTCAACGTTTCTACATAGGAGAGTTGTTCCATCCCTCTGATAATTTTTGTGGTTGTTCTCTGGACCCACTCCAACAGGTCCATGTATTTCCTGTGCTGGGGATTCCAGAGCTGGATGAAATCCTTCAGGTGGGATCCCACAAAATTGGAGTAGTAAGGGAGAATCTCCTTCCTCAAAATACTGGGAATTCCTTTTTTGTAGCTCAGGATACAGTTGAATTTCTGAGATGTAGGTGTATATTGCTGCCTCTTGTCCAGCTTTTCATCTGCTAAGAGGTAATGGGCATAATTTAAAAGATAGAGAACCACATTTGAGCACAAGAAAAAGCTTTTTGATTGTGAGAATATTTGAACAATAAAATGGGTTTTTGAAGGATGCAATGAATTCTCTATCCTTGGAGACAGACAAAACCCAAATGAACATGATTCTGGGCATCTTGTGCTCTGACCAGGGACAATGGGATAGATGATCTCCACAGGTCCCTTTCAACCTCTGCTAATTTGTGATTCTGCAAATAAAATTAATTTCCAGTGTCTGAGCACAATCAGTGGAGACTATTTTAATTTTTGCTATTGATTCCAAAAGACCATGGTCAGACTTAATGGATGGGTTGGTGGCCTTATAATACCATGGGCTTGTTAATGTAGTGAATTCAAAGTTACAGAACAAAAAACTGGTGAGCTTAATTATTTTGTTGCCTTAAAGGTCAATACAGAAATGGTCTGGAATAGTGAGGAAAACTTACTTCAGATTGCAAATGATAGCTGTGAGCTAGCAGCCACGGAGATGACCTGTCTGAACAAATGGAAAGATAATTATTTCTCAGAAGTTCCATATGTGAATTGACCTTGATAAGAAATGAATTACATATGCCTGAATTTACAGGAAATAGAACATTAGATTCATGATATTGATTTCTTACAGCTGACTTTTCTAATATCTATGGCTCAGTTAAGGAAGTCTCTCTCTTAAAAGAAAAAATTTTCTTCTAAGACATTTTTCTTCTTTAAAGTAAGGGGAGCTTTCAGCTCTAAAACTACTCTCAAAGGCTATGACTGCTAAGATCCATTTATTTTGCTTGCTTCAAACTTACATTGCATGAAAATGAGATGGCTAAATGCAGAGGTTTACTATGTTTCATATTTTTTTGCAGCAAAGGATTCAGAGTCCAGAAGAACGTGAGCATATTACAGAATGCAGCTCTGACAAGTACAGCCTTTTTATTCTTTACCCATTGCATTATCCTGTAAAATCTTTTTTATCCTATCCCTTGTCCCTCTCCCTCACCTCAAAAATCTTGATCAAGGTCAGACTGATACGAGTGGATTAAGGCTTAGCATTAAATCAGAGTCATCCGTCTCTCTTGGGATGCAATATGCCTACATTTAATTTACCATACAATCCTGAGTAAGACTTTTAAACAGCAGTACACCTCTCTTGCTTCTAACTACCTGATATTTCCGAATTTCTCATCTTTTTTGTCACATCATTTGGAAATTATGTTTTTTAAGGGAAGATTTATTCACTGACCCAGAAGTTTAGGGGCTTTTTTCCACAGAGTGGAATATATGCAAGTAAGTACATTTAAAGTATTTACTCTTAATATCTCTACTGCTAGTAATAGCAAGACATCAAGTTTTGAAGACTTTGAAACTAACTCTTCCAAGAATAATCTTGTAAGAAATTTAATAGTACACTTTTTCAAGATGTCTATGCTAGATTTTCAACAAAGTAAACCTCAGACCATTCAACTGAGCATATCAGTACAAAAGAGTAATGTTGAGAAAAAAATAAAAATAAAAAAAAAAAAGGGAAAAAAAAAAAAAACAACTCATAGGATCACAGAATCATTTAGGTTGTGAAAGACATTTGAGATCATCAGATCAAACCTATGACCTAACTACACCTTGTCAACTACACCTTGTCTTTCCTTAAGCACCTCCAGGGATAGTGTCTTCACCACCTCCCTGGGCATTTTCAAATCACCCTTTCTGTGAAGAACTTCTTCCTAAATCTCCCCTGACACAGCTTAAGACTCTGTCGTCACATCCTCTAGCTGGAAGAATTGAAGAATTTAAAAAATTGATTATTTTAGTTTTTTCCCATGAATGGTTAATGAATTTTTTTTTTTGTTTTTTTAAATAAAGTTAAGGGTGAAGTTGATACAAGTTTGTACCTTTTATCACATATTTTTGCAAAATAAAAGTTCTTTTGCTAAGGGGCAAAATAAAAGATAACATAAGCTATCATGAAAGAAGATAAATTGAAAAAAATGGAGGCTAAAAATAAATTATCATTTGCTATAAGGATAATATAATTTAGAACATTTTACAAATATTGCAGTGATTTCCTGATATCTTCATTAAAAAATGAAATATTTTGCTCACATAAATGTTATAAGCTCCAGTAAGTATCGTTTTCCAAGTTTTGTGAAAAAAAGTATGCATGATGATTGTAGGATTTTCTGGCCTTCACATGTCATTCTATCTTGATTTGGTTTTGTCAATCCTCTCTGATCCTGCAGTGAGATCCAAAATAGTACTTTGGCATCTGTAACATAATTCAAAAGAAGTTTAAGGACTTTTTGTTTTCACACCCAAAAAACTGCTTAGGTGATCAAGAGGCCATAACTGCATAAGTTTTCACAAGATTACTTGAGTTTATGAGTACCACAGGCACTTACACCACCACTGATTCAGCAGGTAGACTCAAGGCAAGATTAACATGCAATGATTCAATAAGTTCAACATGTTATTGCTAAATTTAAGAAAAGACACCAGAAGAATCGTGCTAGTGACCTTTCATGCAATATTCTCATGATAAGATCCCCTTAGTTATTCAATAAGTTCTAACATTTCTGCAGGTGGGATGTGGACTTTAAAATAGAAAGCTTCTAATAGCTCTTATTTATGCTCTTCTCTAAGGATTTTGAGTGACAAAATCAAGAAATCAAAACAGTAGGACTAAAATATATTTATATCAGAATCAGAGTGCTGCTTTTTCTGCTCCTTGACTTCATCACACTGGGCTCAAAGAGTTCTCGCATCAAAACAATGATCAGTAAGAGTGGCTGACACTGGGAAAGAGGAGAGCACAAGAAATATGAGCCTTGACTGATTAGACACCTGACATCTGTCACTGAGCTCAGAATGCAGAAATGAAAACTGCACCTTCAGAATATCCAAACACTGTAGTCTCCAGCACTGTGCACTGTCTAGACACTTGTTGTATATCAGTTGCAGCTAGTGGTTAGTGGTTTAAAAAGTCTGAAGAGAGAGAACACATTAAAGAATAAGATATCAGATTGCAAAAGAGGAACACCCTACATATAATCTTTACTCTTTCTTTATTCTCTACCTTTTTGATTGTTCCATCTCACCAGCAAGAAGGCCTCCAGAAACAAACATTTTGTTTATATCTGAGATTCAAAATTCTAGATATAAGATAGTGTCACATCTACAAGTGATGTAGTGGCATTACTTTTTACCTTCATATATGTATATATCTGTATGTCCAAATATCAACAAATGAAACAAACACCAAGTCTCAGAATCAGCACCACATCTGTGACATATATAGAGTCAATTTACTAACATGGATTTAGCAATGGGAGGAAAGATCAAAGTAATTTCTTTTTCAAGTAATACAGTCAATTTTGTTTGTCTGTGCTGGTTTGGGAGAGAAGCTATCAATATACAGAATTAATAAAAACTTTCTGTGCCAATTCATTTCTCTTCACTGATGAAAATCTGAAGTTTTGGTTTGTGTTGAATTTAACAATAACTCCCTGACTTATTATTTTGACTTGATGTCTATAAAATGTCAGAAATTATATCTTTACACAGTTATTCAAATAAATGTTGGCCTTTAAAAGAAATAGCAAAGATCAAATGATACATAGTTGAACATCTTATAGAAGTAATTAGAGTAATCCAAACCACTTTATCTTGCTACAACTAGGACACACTATATAAAGGAAAGAGAAAAGTCAGAGGGTTCTCATTACCAGTCCAGCTTCCCTCTTTCTTATTTATTTATTTTATAGCTCCATTCAGCTTTTTGTCCACCCTGAAAGTACAGGACAGTAGTGATTTCTTTTATGTTTTACCTCCAACAGTCTCAAAGAGTAGTCTTCAATCTGAATATTAAAACAAGGTGAGAAAATATGCATTTGCCCTTCTCCAGGTCAACATAGTACCATTAATGTAAGCATCAAAACCAGGCCAGCTGGACCTTACACTTGAAGAACATGCTCATTTCTCACATACAGAATAACAAGCATGAATGACTACAGTGTTATCTCCAACATCACTTTCAGCATTTTGTTCCCCATAGTTGGAATAAATCTCCCCATTATGTAGCATGTCAGGCCACACAAGTGGTCAGCAAACACCCTGACTGATACAGTGAGGTTTTATGAGTGGTCTTGGTGCCCCCAGGTAGCTTCATAAGCCTTGGGCATTCCATGATGGAGGTGCAGCAGGAGTCGCAACACTCCTCACACATCTCAGTCCCTTTGGGTTCTCAGCCTCTGAGGTAATTATGTTTTAAGACCTCAAGAGTCCTCCCAGATATGCTTGAAGGAGTTCTCACTCTTTAGCACAATAACAAAACATTCCAGCACCCTTTAAAGAAGATAACACTTGCACTCACAACTCCTTCTGAGAGTCCAGGATAAGGCTGCAAAGCCCTTCACAAGATTCCAATTTTCATTTCTTAATGCCTTAGTCTAGACTGTGTCCTGTGGCTAGCTTTCTGATTAACCAAACTGGGTATCTGCGTTGAGGACGTATACATGGTTTTCCTCTCAGTGAGGGCTTTTGGAAGCAGTGGGGCTGGTTCAGACTTTTTTTGCCAGACCTGAAACTGGGAAACATTTTGGGGTCTTAGGATTTAGATATAGAATTTTGATGACTTCAATATCTGTTCTTTAGCAACATTAATTTCTACAGTATTCCCCTAAAATATATTTCTCTTCCCACAGAACAGGGCACATACTCTCTTTTTGTTTTGTACTGAGATTCAAAGTTTAAAATTGAAAGTCTCAAGCATGTCATAAACGGAGGACATTCTGTTAGCGAAGCCTTGAGACATAATGCAGTAATTATAACTTTAGGTGACTTTGTACGTGTAAAGGAGAACGTCCAATAACAGAGACATCTGGTTAGAACTAGTAGGTGTCAGAGAGCAGGTGTGAATTGCTGGGTAACCAAAAGATTAAGAGTTTAGTATCAGCAATCATCTTTGAAAACTTTAGGTAACAGGCCTACCATTACATAAAAATAATATGGAAGCAACAAGAACATAATCCTTGGCAATCAAATGCTTTTCCCATTAAAAAAAAAAAAAAAAATCCTTTTTCTTTATTATGTTTAATTAGGGGGTCTGAGTCATTCTTCAGAGAATAGAAAATTTGGCAGAAAATACTGTCTTAGAGTGAAGAGAATGGAAAGGGATTAAGAGAAAGGATCATAAAAGAAGATTAAACAGAATGCACCTTCACATAATATTAGTGTATATTGCATCACATGAAAGTAAAGCAGTCTTTGATTATAAGCACTTTAACCCTTGATTTCAAATAGCTGTCTTCTTTTGAAATTTTCCTATATGGGGAAGAAAAATATATTTGGTAAGATGACATTAAATACCATTTCTTGTTTGTTTTTTTTGCCTGATGATGATGATGATATTGAAAAGTCTTCTGCTTATATCCTGAAACAATATGGGAAACAAGTAATACTGTCAAGTCCGTTTTCCAATTTTAATTGTCCATTCCTTTTTAGTGTCTGCAGATAATTAGGTAGAGCCTGGGATCATCAAGCTTTTCAACCATAATCTTTGGTTCATCTCCAAAAGAAGGTCTGTACTATACTACCACAAGATAAGGATTTATGTGGATAATACAGCATATGATTAAATAATCACAGGCAGTATTGTAATGCAAATAAAAAAAGACGCAAATGGGGTTGGTTAATCATAATCACAGAATCTCAGCCTGGTGCTAAGATCTCAATTGTTTACTACATCCAAGAATGGGACAATATCTTCTCAGACAGCAGTATCTTAGCACTCTAGCCTTTTCAAAGAAGGAAAAATTATGACAAAGCAATTTACATTTATGAATATTTATAATCAAGATTTTTAAAACCTATCCTTTCAAATGCGTCCTTGATAACAAACTAGATCACATTTATTTGTTCATTCTCTTGATCTGTACATAGGTGCAAGCATATGTAGTAAAAAAACTAGATTCACATTTATCCAACTTGCCCAAAAGATGTTTTTTTCATAACAGCTGCAACTAAATTTTTCTGGTCTTTTTACCAAAACCAGCTCAAGCAGGTTGAAAACAGGTAAACCTTTGGTAAAAAAATTTGTGTGACTTGGGAATTACCAGTAAAATGGCACCTTGTTCCAAGTCTGCACGGTAGTGTTATACCAAAGACATAAGAGCTTTAATCAGTGTACCTTTGCAGATAAAATGCAGATAAAAAGAATAACTTGTTTTTAACAGGAACTGTCCTGAGACATTATGTGTCAGGTAAATAGAGTCTTAATATAGTTACCCATTCCACCCTAGAAACAGGAACATCAAAACCTACACAAACCCTTTTGACCCAAATATAGCCCCACATATGGATATCTTCAATTAAAACCACATGAACTACACTATGGAAATCGAAAAGAATCCCAAGAGTCAGATCATTGAATTACCAGTTGCATAACAGCTACCATTGCTAATGCCCTCCCTTCTGCTTTTCTCTGCTGCTTTAAAATGCATAAACATCCACTGCCATCTGTGCAGGCTTTCAGCAGGGTAATATCATGTTTCTTGACTGTCACAGCACTCAGCAACAAGGGCAGGGTTACCCCCCTTCATGCAGTGGATGCTTTCTCTGGCAAGACAGCATTTCTCTCCCACCCACCCTACCCCTTCCCTACAAACCTGGAGATACAGGCAAAAAGTGGGCTTCACTGATGTCCTGTTGTCCTGGCCAGCTGGAGAAGCCTTTCCATACCTTGGACGGCACCTTCCATGTACCTATGCTGCATGGAAATCAACATAGTTCTGTGGTCTGCTTCCTCAATATCTGCATCTGAACAATCAAATTAATGCAAGATAAATCTCTTGCATTCATAAGAGTTGGAAACCAAACCAGAGATGGTCCAAAATACGTTTCCTCACGGACATTAGCCGGAGGATCTTGGTGTGCCTGCCCATGTTGCAATGCTTATGGCAGCAACTCACTTTTTTTACATGTTGCCCAGAGAAAGAGAAAAAACACCCCTAGAATAATATAACTTTAATTTAAGAAGTCTAGTAAGGATATAAGTTTTGCAGAAAATTCTTTTGGTTCTAATTTGTCCTGGATGGATCTGCTCATGAAAGCTTGTGACATGGTCTGTAAAACACAAGTGCTTTGAGCTTTTCTAACCATTTAAGAAATGCAGTATATTCCAAATATCTAAGGGTAACACTACATATATCTTTTTGACCTGACATATCCACCTACTCATTAAAGTGGAGAGTGACAAATTAGTCAGACTGTGTGTATATGTAGATATTTGTTTAGAGATGCACATCACAGATTTTAAGTGTTGTTTGAAACAGGACAGAAAAACTTTGCAAAACACAATTACTATTAGTAAAACTTTGCAAGAAAGTTTAAGAAGAAAAATGAAACTTAGCAGTGGCTTTATTTGTGCATTTTATGTTTTCTGTTATAACCTACATGATGCAAAAATTGCCACATTGTGACTACAGCCTGTAGACACATCATTCTCTTTCATGGAAAGCTGATTTGCCAGGCATATTCTAAGCCCCTTCAGAAAATTTTCGTTCTAGAAATGTTCTGCAAGGACAAAATGCATATGGGAAGAAGAGTAAACTATCTTCTTATACCACAACAGTACAACAAATTTGCAACAGTATAACAGAGTGTCAGGTGGAAAAACAAACACAAGTTTTAAACACATGAAAAAGCAATAAGCAAAATGAAGGCTCGCATACACTGGCAAAATATAATTTAGAATTATATAAATAGTAGCAACATCAGTCCTGTCTTAATTATAGTGTTAATAATATTGATAACTTGGCCCAGACTGCTCCTTTACTGAACAGCACTATTCAGAATCTCTGGAGATGTCTGACAAATGTTTTATGTATATGTTGATGTGTCAGTTCCTGCCCCTCTCACACCTTGCCACTCAAACAAAACATTTATCAAGCTCACAGGGAGAATTGAATACCATTTATTTGCCAAGAAATTGTGTGCTTATTGAACATTTGAGTGGTGTGTATTGCACTTCTTGCAGGACAGAATTTTCCTTATGGACCTTCAAGCCAGTTGTGATTGCAAATATTTTGCTTTTTCATGCATATTGCTTTCCAAGGGTCAGACTCTTTCCCACTAAGACTGCTTTACAACATTCAGGTAAAGTGGTGAAACAACTTAATGGCTGGAGGAGGCAATACTGTACCCTTTATTACTGTCACTGTAATGACAGCTTTGCAAAGTGAAAAAAGCTGACTAACACTGTTAGTGACATCAATGAATGGACAGAAAGCTCTCTCTTCCTTCTAAAAACACATATCTTGAAATATCTGAGAATTTTGCAATTTGGGTATCCCGTGCTGTTTTATGTCTGCTTCTCACCCTCTAAAACTAAACTAGATTTTTAAGAACTGCATCACGGGTGCGATATAGCAAACACAATTGGAATAGATGGATTTCACAGGATAATTGGTTTTTTTGTGTCAACTATTCAGCTCACACTGAATTCAGATGGAGCATTCAGTGTTCAGCAACACATAGATGAATGGAATTTGTCTAGACCTTGTTAAAACATCTAGCTGAAATGTCAGAGGATATCTAGGAGAAAAGTGGAGTTTCTCAGCATTAGGGTCATAGATGTCTGGTTTATTTACTTTAGGTGAATGACCATTATATGGTGATTTGAACTTTTACTAATCTACATCCATCAAATGCAGTCATTTGTTGAGCCTACATAAAAATGAAAGCTTGTTTGTTTTTGGTTTTTTTTAAGAAGAAGAAAAAATTAATCTCCATAAATAATAAAAGACTGAACAGCAAATTGTGGCATTGTTTGTGGCAAATAAGTCTGTAAAAGGGACTAAGTTATAACTATACATGGGTCAAAAAAAAGCTAACTTTTTTTGTTAACTTAGAGTTAAGTTAGGGCACAGTTAAAATAATGTGCCATCCAGAATAAATTTTATGATCCAGAGTGTGAACTGTGGACAAAGAATATGCACATTGCAGAGAAAACAAAACACTGGGAGAGATGGGAGCCTCCTCTCATTTAGAAATGAAAGAGAGACAAGTGTTACTTTACATAACCATGCAAAGATCTGCAAAGTGCAAAATGACGACATATTATGGGTAAAATGACAACATATTATGCCAAATACATTTATTTAAAGATCTTATAGCTGCTGTTGCAACTGAAAGGAGTATTTCCTCAGTCTTGTATTGCTCAACAATATTCAGCCTGAAATACAGAGTGCACACAGCCATGTATTCAGTTTTACAGGCATATGCATACAGAGAAAAGAACAAAACCAAACCAGAACAAAAAACAAACAAACAAACAAAACACCTCCAAAAACAAACAAACAAAAACCACAAAAACAAATAAACAAAAATACACCAAATAGAAAGTTTCTTGATAAACCAGAGTTTATGATTGTAACCTCTTCCCTACAGGGGAGTGTGTGAACTGAATGTATGAAAATAATAAATGGGAAATGACAAAATTTATAATAGAACCAGTGAAAAATATGTCTCTTATAGGATGAAAGCTCACCCAGCCATTGCTGTCCCTCAAGAAAAAAGCAGTCACTGAAAGTCTGAGGCTTAAAATAGAAAAGGAAGCATCTGTGACTTTCTTCCTACTGGTGAAGGAATGACCATAAGACCATAAAAAGAGAGCTGAAAGATCATCATCATAATTTATATACGAAGAATTTCCTGTACACTGAAATAAAGGTTAAACTAAGAGTTCATTACTTGGATAATTGTTGTTTAAGTAGAACAGCTGGTAAAGCAGGCATCTTTACTCCTACTTCCTGGAGGCAAAAATCTTTCCTTTTGCATCTACTAGGGGAAATTTAACTTAAATGTGTAAAAAATATTAATTTTTTCTCTTCTTGTCCTGTGAGAAATAAAACACATTTCTCAAGTAAAGGTGTCTCAGCTAGATCCAGACAAGGTTTTGCTTCTGCCTTTTGTCCTGTATTTCACATATCTCACTTAAAAGCAGGACACATTTATGATGCCAAGGGACTTCAACTCACAGTCTGCAATGCCAGTTTCTTTGAGTTTAGTGAGAGCAACTAGCAGACTGATAAACTGATCATAGTGGTTCCCTTTTCCTGAGGGTATGAACTCTTGCCTGGATTAATTTTACAGAATCCAGCAGGAATTCAGACGGAAACAGAAGAAAAAATATTTGGGGAAAAAAAGAGCACAAAAGGAAAGGTTCAGAATATTTTAAAAAATATTTTCTGAATACAAATAAATTAAAAATATATCCCATGCTATGAAAATACTGTATGATGTTGTCTTTGGGAACAAAAAGTAAAACTCCTTCCTTGATATTATAAGACAGGAGTATCTTTTAGCACTGTCCGTCCATCCCAGCTGATCAAAAAAACACCATAAGAAGCAGAGACATGAAACTGAAATGGGATTATTCAACTTAGTAAAGAATATGAGAACTAGACTAAGATTTAAATAACAATGACACCATTCTTAGGTGTTCTAAATACCAAAGTTGTTCACAAGTATTTCAAGGAATTAAAGTAAGGCAATATCTATGGGTGCATAAAAGCAATTTAGCTCTGTTTCTCTCCAAAGTGCTGTACATTACAGGTCAGAGCTTTCCTGTGTTCAGCTCCTGATGTAATAACAGAGCAGAGACAACGGTGTCTCCTACATGGCATAGAATACAAAAGCAGCAAAAAGAGAGGCTTATATAACATCAAAAGATAGTTTTTTTGCAATTCATGGGTCATCAGGATCAGCATTTTTATACATTGGTAAGACCTATGACTCAGAAATAGGAGAAAATGAAGTTGAGGACACTAAAATGCTCAAGAGAGAGAGACCTCAGGGTATAAGGGGAAGATGACAGAGAAGAGGAAACGCTGGGAAAGTTGAATCCCTCTTTCCTCTTTCCTACGATATAAAGGGACAATAAAGAGAAGATGGGGCGCAGGAAAATGACACAAGCTAGGGCAAGTTAAACAAGAAAAAAACTTTCTTCTCAAGGAAGCTGATTGAGCCCGAGAATAGGTTTCCATTCCTGCAGATTTTAAAAATTCAGATGGACAAAGCCTTGAACAACCTTATGTAAATTTTGAAACTAGCCTTTCTTTGAGCAGGAAGGTGGAATATGTGATCCACAAAATCAGTCAATTATTTTTAATATTTTTTTCCTATGAATCTATGCCCATAAGGAGAATTTAACAGACCCCTTGAGTATTAGGAGTCAAAATTTGGAATGCAAGTACAACCAAGTGACACTGAACCCAGTATTACAGATTGCTGAAAAGAGTTGCAGACCAACAGTATTTCATTTTATGATGAACCTGAGAACTGCATTGCACATTCACCTCATAGTGAGAAGCTGGCAACAAAACCCAGTTATAACAACATCTGAATTATGCAATTGCAATTTTAGGAACAACTTTGGACAGATATTAACTTTATAAATTTTTCAGTTTTCTGTTGGTCTTAATGTTGCTTTTGCAATAAAAAAGACCATATGAAAATGAGCCACAAATGACTATCCTTATCTATCAAAAGAGTACCTGGGTCTCCTAACAGTTTTGAAGGATTATTCATTTACTAAGCAAACGTCTCATAAAGCTTCCTGTATACAATGAGAGATTGACTGTAAGTGTTCTCTGTATTCAGAGAGGCATATCTCTTTTCTGATTGTCTAGCATCCATTACTTCTCTGGGCTGGGTTCTATCTCAAACCAGGACAATGTTCCTGTTCATGGCAGAGGAATTGGAATCATTCTGTGATTCTGTGATGCGATTCAGTGTTCAAAGTTATTTCTCCGATACCTTCTCCTTTCACATTGTCTTATAAAATTGATGGAGGACATTTTTAGAACAGCTGACACTTTGCAACTTGTTTTTACTTTTCATTTGCATGGGAAAGCCCATAAGGACAATTCTCTGATGTAGAACTGCCTAAGGGCGTTTGTACTGGCTCAACAGAGCACAGCAGAGAAACAGCATGCACTTTTTCATATTTGTGACTTTTCAAGGTCATAGGCCTTTTTTCTCCATCTTTAAAAGAATCTCACCTCAGTAATATGGGTGCTTCAATAACTTAGGTATAAGTGAAATTCAAGTAAGGACATGAATGAAATAAACCTCTGCTCTTATACGGTATTCATCACCATGCAGTGCCCCAAGAGCATGCTTCAAAATCACTCCACCAGGATAAGAGAATTGTTGGACAAAGGCAAATATTGATCAAAGCCATAAACAATCATCATAATAATCTCACTAAAACTTATAAAATATTATTTAAATTCTGAATCTCTGATGTAACTCAGTTAATCTTGTGTGGTTATTATGGACTAAAAATACAAGATTCATCATTACTTGGTACCCACAAGAGTGATGAAGCACAAAGTGGCAATTAAGCTTTCTTTATCAGTAACATATGGTCATACAGCTTCAAAAAGAGAAAAGCTATATAATGGTAGACTGAGAAAATACTGGAAAGATGCATAAGAGAGGCTGTCCCTTTAGCAACCAACCCATGATATAATCCAAAGCTTTAGTTTCAAGAGAGAAAATATTTCATTGCTGTTTTCCACTTGAGACAAATATTTGCTAACACAGTGGACAACCCAAATAATATAATCTAATTTTACTCTGAAGTAGAATATCTCCAAGGGACATGTAAATTCCCATAACACATCAGCACAGCCAGCAGACAAACCTTCAGTAGATGCACGCTGCTTGTCACTGCTGACAGTTCCATAAGATGACCTACATAGCTGTTATATCTGCTGAAGGAAGTGTCAAGTGGAAAGAATAACCTTGACACTGCAAAGATTGAAAGTGGAAAAAATAAAGCATTAGTAAAAAAAAAAAAATACTCAGTTTTTTTTGCTATATTTTGCAATTTTAACCCTTTGCCTAGTGTCAAATGTTACCCAATAGACTAAGGTGACAATGTAATTTCCAGGTAACAGCCAGGTATCATGTGTAGTAACACTTCATAAATTTAACAAGTTATAAATTTCTTCATAAGAAATGCCACAATACCCCTTCACACCCTACCACAGTGTGAGTTCTGCCTGGGACCTTGTCCTCCTTACCGGAGGACCTGATACACTCTGTCATTTTTGCATCAGTACAAAACCCTTCCAAGCCAGGAAAGATTCCTAATGTTTTTGGGTTTTTTTGGTTATTTGGGGTTTTTTCCATTATTATTAGCAAAACACTTCTATGCCAATTGACACAGGAGGTTAAACAATACTCTTTCCTTCCTCAAGTAGTGTTTTCTTTCACATCCATGTTTTCTTTGAGAGCTGAGCTGGAATTTGCAGAGGAAGTTGCAAGTGGGACAGACCCAATGACTCTGACACATGGAGTTTTCTGGAACCATGGAGTTCAGAAATTTCCAACAATAAGCATGTAAAATATTTTTATGTCCCCTAAAAGGATTACTAAGAATCACAAGGAAAACAGACAAAACCTGTAAGCTGGACTGAAATACATTCAAGCCATAGTTCAAAATTAAGTAACTAATTCACCTGGTGCTCCTGCATGAACAAACCCAGAGAGGTATCTAAAATTAACATAGGGACATAACTTTATGAGAACTATTAAAAAAGAGAGAAAATACAATTATTTTCTCCTCATATTTATAACATTTGTTTTTCTTTTTGCGTCTTCTCTCTCACATAGAAACCTATCCCAGTCTAGTTTATATGGTGAAGAGAACTTTATACCCAAAACTTAATTTATTTTTTTCTACATTTCCTGATTTAGTTGTTCAAGCAGGTTACCAGCTGATAACACTTGTGATTGTGGGATGTACAAGGAGACAGCATGGGGATGGGAATAGGAAATGGGAGTACAAAAGTGCCTCTTTCAAATGCGGTATCACTTTATACCTGGTACAGTAGATTTCAAGGTCACAGTTTAAGTGCATCTAGACATCATGACAACACACATGGGATTTCCTTAAATTTTGTGTTATATGCAGATCAAGTTTTGATGTTTTTCCAGCAGTTCAGCTGAACCTGAATTAAAGCCATTTATCCTGTTCTGTACTTATAATCACACATCTTCTTTAGTCATACAACAGCTTAAGTCAGAGAAAGGGTTTAAGTTTGAGATTCCTCAGTTTATGTCAAGGTTAAAAGCCTAATTTGATTAATGACTCTGAAGAAAACCATTTGCATCCCTTACTTTTCACCAGTAGACCCAGGGAAACTGAGACTTCTTGGACCCCAACAGATTTATTGTCTCAATGCAAAATTTGTATGTGATTTTTTTTTCTCATTAACCTTGACATGAAACAATTATAATTTATTGGACAGTTCTGTGGTTAAAAAGAGACAGAGACATTTTATTCACATAAATGTTATAAGACAAGGTTCTGGCAAAATGTTCTATGAATCTATCCTCCCTGTTATATCAAGGTCTACTTCTTTCTATTGCTTTAATGCCATTTGAGAATAGTGCTCACCAGCTTTCTGTTGTTATTAAAATGAGTACATGACCCTGTTCATTCTGGTCCTTGACTGATTTCTAATATTTTTGAAGCCTTGCTTTTTTGTGGTACCAAGTATTATTCCAGCCTTCAAAAGCTGAAGAGATTTCAAAAGTTTTCACATGACCATGAACGCTTGAGAATGACCATGTAAAATCACAAGATTGTGAGTTTATGAAAACAGACTGAAAGAATTATTTTACTGCTATTTGTTAGTGTTTATTCTGAGAAATGGTTGGGTAAAGCTGATTGAATACAGATGACAGAACAGCAAACTTTTAGCAACTTCTAAAAATCAATACAAACATCAACCCTAATTGTAATCAAACCAAACCGCTTGCTAGGTAATTTTTTAAAAGCATCAATCTTTACATTTTCACACTGGGATGAGTTATATTTGAGAACTGGAATTTTCATACTAAGCTCCTAAGCCAGTGTAAAACCCTTTGGTAACCAGACTAGTTGTTGAATTTGTAAGGAGAAGAAATATACTAGACACCACACTGTCAAATTTCCTTTTCTCTATGAAGAAAACCAGCTATGATCAAATATATAATTCCTATAAGAACAAGAACATTAGGAAAAAAATTTCTTCGAAGTGCAAATGAAAATATGCAGACAGATATGAAATAGCATGATGTTCCACAAATTCTTAGATGCCAAACTGTTACCTGAATACAGAATCATAGAATGGCCTGGGTTGGAAGGGACCTTAAAGATCATCTAGTTCCAATACCCCTGCTGTTAACAGAGGCACGTTTCACTAGACCAAGCTGCTCAGAGCCCCATCCTACCTGTCCTGGAACTTCCAGACATGGGGCACTCACAACTTCTCCAGGCAACCCATCCTGAAATCCTCACAATAAACAATTTCTTCCTAATATCTAATATAAACCTGCTCTCAGTTTGAAGCCCTTCCTGCTTCTTCAGTATCTCCCATCTTTCTTGTAGGCTCTCCTCAACTGGTACTGGAAGGCCACTGTTAGGTTACACCGAAACCACCTCTTCTCCAGGCTGAGCAAACACAATTCTCTCAGCCTTTCCTTGCAGGAGAGGTGCTGCATCCTTCTAAGGAGCTTGGTGGCTTCCTCTGGCCTTACTGCTACAGACTGATGTCCTTCCTGTGCTGGGAAATCAGAAGGAAGTTCATAGCACCTCAAACCTGTTCACAGTTTTTAAAAGGGTATGACCAAGCATGTCTTCATGTTTTGAACAATCCTGAATGCTGACACGTGTTCTTGCAGCATGGGCCAGATTCATGTAGCTGTCAAAGATGAACAAATTCTAATTCCTTCTCTCAGAATAAGAACAAATCTTGCAAGCCAGGAACTCTAGTGCTAGGCAAGTCACCAACTCCTGTGTGATCTTAAAAGCATGTCCTTTGGACTCAAAATAGAAAACAGCTGTAAGCTGGGCAAAATAGCTGATGGGACAGACAGACCTGCCAGAAAAACTACATTTACTTGGAAATTAAAACCTTTCAAAAGTGTGTGTCCAATTTGACTATATTTTGGGGGAGAACTGTCAAAACAAATCATTTCTATGTGCTTATTTCAGTAATGTGGACAACACTGAACTATTTTGTCTAGATAGAATGGAAATGCTATAATTTGTGTAATATTAATGTCATTATGACAATATACATGTATTTCTGATTTATACCTTATGGAGAAAGTGTTAGCATTTTTTATGTTTTGACACCTGTTAAATTATTGCAAAACTGTATTTTATTGCAGAATTTCAACACTCATGTGCAAACAAATGCAAGTGAGTTCTGAAAGGTGATTTTAACAAAGCATGACAGTTATTTTCTATTTAGTTTTTGCGTCAGATGGATTCACAAATAAGGCATTTCATTTAAATATTCACCCCTGACACAGTGCTTAGAGATTTTCAGATGCGAAGTGCTGTGAAACACTAAAGCTGACCAAATACCCATGTACTTTAATAAATACCTGAATTACAATAGCTTCTAGAACATTCCATTAGAATTTCTCTGAAGGCATTATCTGTGATAATATCACTGTATTTTTCACAGCTTTGCTGTTTCCTACATCTGGATCATTCTTGCAGATGACAGCTGTCTGAACAAGTAACTATACTTTGTACAGCCTCCTACAATGCTTATAGCATCATTAGTTTGGGAAAAAAAATCCCCCCTTTGGCAATAAACATGCTCTGTTTTATTATATTTGTTCTCTAATCACAAGCACATTCTGTGCAGTTTAGGAAGAAGAAAATATTTTACTACCTGCCAAATAATTAAATTATTCTTATGACTTTCTACTCTCACTTCATCATTATTAGTACCCTCAGGAATAAAGATGGGAAGAAGAGAGGAAAAAAACAGGTAGGGCTCTAAAAGAATCTTATTGGAAATAATGAAAGTAAATTATTAAGTGATAGTCCTCAAATATCAATTTCATTTTTATTCAATAAAACATTTATCTATATCAGTTAATAACAAAATATTTAAAAGCCATCTGCTGAGACTGGAAAATAAAATACTACACATATCAACACCATGGTAATTACTTTTCAATTGTTTTGTGCTAGTAATCAATTATCATTTAATGTAAGATGATTTTTCTAGTGAAGTCTGTTCTTTTATTTGGTTGTAAATAAATAACAGTTAAATATCAGTTACATGAATTAATCTTTCCCCCCATATTACACCACTTGTGGATAGCTCTGGTATTAATTCCTTTAGAAATGCATGCAACAACGGGATTTTATTTGTTTTTGTCTGCTTTGAAATGTTTTCTTCAGTGCATGCATTGGTTTGTGTTTAATGCTAGTGACTTCATTTAGGTGTGTTACTTTAGAAGAATACAAGGGGCATGAGTACTGTAAAGTACCTTCAAAGAATACATAAATTTTGTCTCTTCAGTCTTCTTATGTTTTACTTGTTATCTCTTTTCTTCACTTTATGTTATTTCTCCCGTGTCCTTTCTTGTGTCAGTCCTATGTCCTGCACAGTATTTCAGATGTGTTCAAACTAGAATTTTATAGCTCTATTTGTACTTTATCTACTAATAAGTAATATTAAGCTACACTTCCTTTTCAACAAAGCATATATGTGAGGGATGTGTCTGCACACGAAGAACGTGGACTTTAGATTTGGTGCACCACAAAAATGCAAGCAGGACAGTTTTGTGGGAACTCAAAATAGGCAGAAAAAATACTTATCAACTGTATCATGTTCTTCCATAGATCTGACATAAAGGATTTTTTTTTTCTTTCCAGTGTTTTGTGCAAAAATACCACCATTTGAACTCTACCACTGCCATTGTTAGTATCAAACACAAGGAGAGATATTAACTTTCAAAGTAACCCATCTTCAAAAATCTTTTGAAAAGCAGGCTTTGAGCTTTCTGCTTTATAGACACATATAAACACTTAGCATCAACTCCTCAGCCATTGCCACACAAGCAGAGCTGAAGAAGTCAGCCTCAGTTTGGGAATTTTAGTTAACTTGATCTGCTATAGTCAAGTACAATCTCGATATATATTTCACTCTTCTTTCAGTGGGATAATACAAAACATCATAGAAGTGGTTTCAGGAAAAAAATATTTATAAGAAAATATACTTTTTTAGTTTGTATGGCTGTAAGCCACTGGTTTATCAAGGCAGAACTTTAAAATAGTGGGGATAAAGAAAAACAATAATAAGTTCTAAGGAAATATGGAAGCAAAATGGAACAAATATACAAGAATCTAAGATGGTTCCAGCAATACTTCTTTTATTTCATGGTTCATTATTTAAGTTGGTTGATAGATTTTCATGCCTCTCAGTATCATTTAAAACAAAGTTTGCATGGGGATAAAGATTTAATTAATACATTCTGGCTGCCCAGGCAAACAGGAAGCTTCTCATAATATGATTACTGAATTTACATGGATCTGATGGCTATAGGATACAATACTACATAATGTTAACCCATTTCCCAACAAAATCTGTCTGCAATAAGCTCTACTGAACTAGTTGAATGCATTAGAACAGTAAATGACAGTACTATGACAGCTCTGCTTTAGCATAGTACTGGCCTGGAATGCTTTTTATATGCCTTATGAGGAGAAAATGTACTTTGCAATTTTCTCCCAAAAAAAGTTCAAATTGTAATTAATTTTTTCCCCCTGCTTTAAAGAAATATATTCAGAAGAATGTAGTCCTTCCTGATGCAAAGTGAACAATAATGAAAATTTAACTATCTTCCTCTCCATCTGTGCAAAACTCCATATGTCCATTATAATTTAAGCTTTCACTGATATTCTTTTACTGGCACAGAGTTTTATTTTTCCTCCAGAAAATGCCAAGGATCTTCATGTGTTTGAGAACATTCTTGGTGTGTCTCATACAGAAATGGTCAAAAGGATTCACAGATTAATAAAAAAGACACAGAAAAACTAGACAGGAAAAAAAAAAAAAAAAAAAAAAAAAAAAAAAAAAAAAAAAATGTTTCCCAGCTTTAATTTCCTCAGCAGTTCAGAGTACAGAAGAGCAGGCTCGAGTTCTGCTGCACCCAAAGTAACAGAGCAGACCATGCAGTACCAGAGCTGAGAGCCCTACAAGAGCACTAGCATGACATGGGACCTGAATTAGGATAAATCTAAGAAGAGCTGGACATCATGACACAGACCCTAAGTGTTTGACAAAACACTGTCTAGACTGAGCTTCTATCTTTGGGCCCTGACTCACAAAACAGTGGCACAAATCCATAGTCTCACCTGCCAGTCCAACCTGGTGGAACAACACTGTATTGATGCTGCTGTGGCTACTTAAAATAAGTCTATGACAAAAAGAAAAGAGACAGTATTTTTTAGGCAGAAAGGTCTTTGTTCAAGAGAGACATCTGTCACCAAGGCAAAAAGAACTTCTTTTTTCTGACAGATTTTGGCAACAGATTATCAATGTCAGGCAGTGGCAAAAATGAATTGAGCTGTTCATAAATGGGATAGTTCAATGAAGTCATCACTCCTGAGTTATAACTTCTCATCTGTTTTAAAATATAAAGGAATGCCATCAGTCTGCAGCTAAAGTGATATAAATCTAGAAACACACAAAGGAATTATTTCTTTACAATCACATGTACCTATCTAGTCTACTGATACACAGTCACTGAGAGAAACATAGATTGCCTAAAAGAAAAAGTCTAGGTATTTGCTACAAATATTTATTGTATTTGTGAATATTGTCACCAGTAATGCTAAAGGATAACCAAACTATATGCATCAGAGACAGCATAAGGTCATAAAAATGTCATGTTTAATTGCCAAAGATTTAGAGAAAAGAAACTACCACATAAGTTCACAGCTATTTAATTTTACAAGGCAGTTGAAGCTTCTAAATGTCAGATAAAACTTATTAATCATTTTCAATTATCTCAGCAATCTTCAGTATTTTACTTCATAAAGCAGAATAGCTTCTATCTACAAGCAAGTTGCATCATTGCCAATGGTTTGGTGTTTTGCGTGGTGTGAATAGGCTGCTGACCACTTCTAAGTTTACAGTGGTACCAGCCATTGTGGTTAAATGAAGATTGTTTTAAACTTAAGAAGGCTTGCAACTTTATTTTCATTCAGTTCTATTGTCATCATGGGCTGATCATAGAGCTCAGTTCAGCATCTGAAAAGACATCTCAGACACGTGCTTTGCATCTGTATCTTTCGCACATTTTCTGCTTCACATTCCTTTCACAAAAACTTCTTCCTTTGGGTGTGTTCATTAACTCCATTTTTATTTCCTTATTTTCTACCAAAGGAGTAAAAATAAAATCAGATGTGATCTGAATCCATCAGTTTCAATAGCCTAATGACCAGAATCTTCCAAACAATGTTTGAGGTGCTTCTATTTTAAGTCGGGTACAGGACAGTCTTCCATGGACAAGTCTTCTTCAAACACCCAGTAGATTACAATTTTTTTTTTTTTAAAGTGAATCCTAAATGACAGTATTTTAAAATGTGATACATTTGCTGGTAAGGTTCACAACCCTTGATTATGTACAAAAAAAAAACTGATTTAATTTTTGCTTTCACTAGCTTCTTAATTCTATTTCTCATAAAGAAAATATTTATTTTTACCAAGATGAATACATTACATTTATTTGCTATGCCTGGGTTTTGGTTCAGCAGAAAGCAGCCCTGCCTAGCAGAATATGCCACAGCTCCATTAAAAATAAATAAATCAATAGAAAATTGTTCCTTCTATCTAAAAACAGAGGTAGTCACATATTCAAAGATTTAAGTCACAAGAAAAATATCAGCCCCCATCCATACAAAAGCATCAAAATCACTTTCAAACATATATAATGTTTTTATGTTGGCTACGAGTTTCCCTAAAGGAAAGGGAAAAAAAAAATTAAACCTAAAAAACCAAACAAAGCTAAACTATCAGAGTTAATTTATTAATTTACATTTGTTAATGTTTACATTTATTAATGTTTAATCAAGTATGTTGAGGTAATTAAGGTGCTGTGAAGTATGATTTACTCCCTGTGAGAAAAGTTGCTCAATACCAAAAATATTTTGAGAGATCAGCTCCTTTGTTTTACATATTTTCTTGAGTGTTTATGTCCATGAATGCCTAGGGATATATCTAGTAAACAGTTATATTTTTGATCTGTAGGATAGTTAATGCTATAGAGAAGGGGAAAATGACATGACTGACTTCTCCCCTCCCAGCTATTTTAATTTGCCTTAGCAATTGCATCCAGCACCACTGCATCTCCTCTCTACCGAGCAGAGCAACTCCAACAGCTCTTTCACGGCCATTATTGCTTTGCTTCTTTGATAAAGTCTAAGTCAGAAGTAAGCATTTCCACCACAGAGCACAAAGCTGACAACTTTTCTTTCATAGCCCAAATCCTCAGCTGCCCATATGGAGGTAACAGCAATCCAAAGGAGATGAAAGCCAACCTAAATGTATTTCCTCAGCCAGCAAGATACAAAGTGGAGGGGAGCATGACAGCATGACCTGATCTGCAGTTGGGTTTGTTTGTTCTCTGACTCTTACCTCAGGTCTCGTTTGGCTTATATTTTTCTTTGAACAAAACAGTTTCTGCAAGTGATGAGAAAACCTTTGGAACTTACTTGGTCTTGAATCACCTTTGTTTTCCTTGGGCATAAAGAGGATTTGGCACCTGACAAATGGGAGGATGGTTTCTCCTAAAATCACAACCTATCAACACATATACAACTCTTATCCTTTGACCTACTCAATCAGAGAAACTTCAGAACAGGACTGGGCACACAAAAAGTCAGTCCTTTAAGATAAATTAACTCTCTGAACCCTAGTAATGGCCTTCCCTGCCAACTGCATAGATAAGCTACATCAACAGGGTCACATCAGAGTATCCTGCTACTTCTGCCAGAAGAAAGACCAGGACAGGAGAAGGTTTATTGCAGAGAGAAGCCATGGCCCACTTCCAGATTAGCCCTGAAGAGTCCCAGGGCTGGCAGACAGGACTGCACATCTGCAAAGGCTGAATAGGAAGGAAGCTGTTCCAGAGACCAGTGGAAAGCAGTTCCAGTGACTAACAACTATCCCCATTCCCAGCCTTGCATGAGAACCAAGCGGCTGTGGCTAGTTAACTAAATAGCAATTGGGAGGTGACAGGTTTAGCTCTGCTCACCACTCTGAGCAGCTTTGCTTGCTGTGCATACAGAAGATAACACTGCCTGCTGTGCAGGGACCTGGGTGACTTGCTGCTTCTAATCCTCATTTTACCTGGGGTTACTTCAGGCTTTCAAAATAGCTTCCCATTTTCCTTCACTTATAAGGGCTTTCTGATCTTATGAGGAGGTACTATAAACATATTATATTATCCTTTAAAGGACAAAATATTATTTATCTAGCTGCCTCACCTCTTATTTCCAACATAGCTACTTCTTTTAGCAGTTAATCTGACAGTGATTTGCTTCAAAAGAGAGACAGAGAGTGTACAATTTGCTGCCAATACCACAATATATTGCACAATTCAGTGTGGAAAGAACAGCCTCCTGGGGGACTCCCTGCAGGCTTCACCTCCCATCCACAAAGTCTCTACAGTCCCACCACAGCTGAGCTGTCTGCTAAGTGCCAAGGGGACTTTTCCATTCAGGATTGTACTTGCCACATGCTCCAGGATGCCACGGTTGCCTTGCTTTGGCCTGCACCCACAGGTTGGCTGCATGAGCAGACTGAGAGGCTGGGCTCACCTGGGGCCAGACCTTGCAAGACGCTGTGGGTATCACAGGACCTTGCTCCACAAGTGGATAATATCAGCAGCCTTTCCCAGTCAAAGGCAGACAGCTTCATCCACCCTGGCTGTTCACAGGGTCAGCCTTTACCCGGACAGCTCAGACAGGAATTTGGCAGATGCCTGGGCCCTAAACTCTGCTTCTGTGTTTAGAAAGCCAGAGCTGCAGGGAGTACTCAGCCCTTCTTGACTCTTTGTAGCTGAATAAAACCTGTGAAGAGTTTGGCAAATGCTAATGTGCTATCCTAACAAGCTAAAATAAACTTCTGAATGAGTTTAAATCTGAGTCAAAACAAGGCACCTCCCCATTACTACCACTCAACACCTCCTACCCCCAGAACAAAAGCCAGCACAAAACACTATCTAGCAAGCCTGTCTATTCCCAGGCATGAACTTCGGCTGCTGAAGGGGGGCTTTGAATGAGATTGAAATAAACTTATTACAAGTTGACCAAAATGACCTGTTTCCATATATACCATAAGGTTAGGGAATTGTGAAACACCAGATTGCTGCTTGAAAATGTATAAAATGTTCTTTAGAGGGTTAAAAAAAAATGGGTTTCAACAGATATGCTTCTATCATTGAAAAATGAAGTTTCTATGCCTATGTCTGCAGCATGGGAGTCTGAGCTGCCAGAGCTTAATATCTGTTCAGCAAGGTAGCCTGGTCCAAGCAGAGCACAGAGATAACACAGGGCATGGGCTGCCAAGAGCAAAATGGGTTTTAGAGATTTGCTGACTCCCCAAATCGCTTTGGTGTCTTTCTTCCTTGCAGGAAGCATAAATGCTCCATCCTTAGCCTATCAAGGATTTTTGTCAGCTGTTCTTTTAAATTACAGGATGACCCTGATGAAACAGGATTCCAATAAAATGTGATTTTTCATGTAAATAGATGAGAACTAGAATAATATTAAACACATTCAGAGAGGCTAGAGATTTGGATCAATATGAAGAGGCTGAAATAGCTATGTAAAACCAGTAGTTTTAGACTCTGACAGCTTACAGCTAAAAATATTTGGGGTTGTATGCTCCTTTTTAAATGTTTTATCTTACCCAGGAAACAAAGATACAGGACTGGGAGCAAGTGGCCTTTTTTTTACTCATCTTCAATCTGTGGTAATGCAGATGTGCATAGGAACCCAGCTGCAGCATCTGTATTGCAGGCATTGCCCCAGTAATTTATCAGATTGTTCACCAAACCAACATGCTTCAAGAAGAACAGATCTTAGCTTCCAGAAGGGAGGTACAAAGGATAATGAATTTAATGTTTCAATTGAAGACGCATTTTTGCATTAGTAAGTTTTAATTAAGCTAACAAGGTCCTGGAAAATTAATAAATGTGAACTGCAAAACTTTCTTCTCAAAAACAAACAAACAAACAAACAAAGACCCCACAACCAACAAAACAAAAAAGCCCCCACACAAACCCCAAACACATAATTATAAGTCAAAATGAGACTTTTTATGGAAAGTTAGAGGAAGAAATTCCTTGGTCAAGAAATTACCAAGAAAATCTCTACCATCTGGTCTCTGACTGAGGCATGTACTGTGGGCTTTAAGTCCTATCTCCAAAGGTCTACTTTCCTAAACATAGCTGACAATGATTCTGAAATGCCAAGTATGCATGACCTTCCTTTCCCATCAAAATGTGCACAAGCTCTGATCTTTATATGATATTTGAGGTTCCAAAACTGTGATAAAGCTTTTGTAGCAAGACTGATATTTGAAAAACTCTAAGAAATTATGCAGGATCATGCATGGATTTAAAAAAATAAAACCTAGTTGCTAAATCTGGAGAACAGATTTGTTGTAACTACTTAAGATCATATGTTGTTTGTTAACTGGTATTAAGTTTTGGCAGGAAAAGAAGCAGCAGCCCTGGAAACTGTATCTTTAGGTGCCTGAAATTCACAAGCACATTAAACTAGGGACAGGGGCATTGAGAAACAAATGTTTATTAAACAGAGCTTGTTGGAGGTGGATACCGAAAAAAGAAGAATGAGATTCAAATACTTGAAAGCATCTGTGCTCCTACTGGAAATCAATGACAGAGCTGCAAAGAGATTCCAGGTACCTCTCCTCTCCATTACCAGCTCTAATGCTGAACTCGTTCACTCCTAACCAAAAATGTTGCTTAAAAGGCTTGTGCTTCAGTGAGTCAAAAATATGCTTCTTCTCAAACTACATCAGTCTGTGGGATTGCAGTTATTTTGTTGAGAGAATGTGCTCCCCAGAGGTGAAAAGAGCAGCAGCTGATTCTATGAGTTATGCAGCTGGCTCAGAGGATGCACTGATAAGAGATGCAGACTGGATTTTACTCATTTGCAGAGCACTTCTTTTTCCTTAAACTGACCAGCAAATTGCAAGATTTGAGATGCCTGCTAAAAAGAGTCAAATCCATTACTGCTGAGGAATATATATGCAATAAAAGCTAAAATTACAGTCTTCATGTTTAAACATCTGGTCACAACCCAGGAGGGAGATATCCCCACTGGCCATGAAAAAATTAATTTTAAATAACTATAAATTAATTGCCTACAGTAATGTGGAATCTTTGTCATCATTTATGTTCAAGAATATGAGTGAGTATTCATTAAACTATGTTTTCAGACATGAAAAGAGATTATTTAACACATACATTACTGCACAATTACAAAATTTTAGCTTCAAATTGGAGAAAATACCCTGCATGCTGTCATTTTATTCTACTCAGTGTCACTGAAGGAAGGAAATAGATCATCTATTCTCATGGCAAGAGGAGAGTATATACAGTTTGGGCTTCTGTGTCTGTTTCTCCTCACTTGAGGACACCCTCTGCATCTACCAATACTTAATGGGTTACTACTTTGCCCTTTTCCAGCACACAAGATGCACTGGGGTTTTTAGACCTGACCTGTGCCTTTTTTGTGTCTTCCGGAGATTTTAACATGTGACTCAGAAGAGGAAAAAAAAAAGAAAAAAAAAAAAAAAAAAAAAAAAAAAAAAAAAAAAAAAAAAAAAAAAAAAAAAAAAAAAAAAAAAAAAAANTGGAAAAAAAAAAGAAAAAAAAAAGAAAAAGAAAAAAAGAAGAAAAAAAAAGGAAAAAAAGAAAAAAAAAAGAACATTCTAGTATTCTTCTTTCTATTTCTCATTTCTATTTCTTGATCTCCTTAGTTCCTGCACACTGCTGCCATGTCCCATTTGCAGAAAAGTGCTGGTGAGGACCCACACTGGAATGGAAAGGGTGAGCTTACAGGGAGCAAATAGCAGCAATGCAGTCAATTGGAGGGGTACAAGGAAAGCAGAGTGACAAAGATTCATTCATGCTTCTGCCAAGCATAGGACACTAGAAATTATATTTCGCCTGTGTTTACCCGTACATCATTGATCAATGTATATTATTAGCCTTTTGCTAGTTTCAGCTCCCTAGCCATCAGGAATCAAGTCATCTTGTTGACAAACTTGCTACAGAAACTGAAAGCCCTAGGTGTCAGCAGAGAATGTTTTAAAGATTCAGAGCAGTATAAGAGAATACAAACTCAGCCACCAACCTAAACTGAGAAATAACTAACTGTTCCGGATCAGTTACAATGTTTCATACATCTTACCTAAAAAAAAACCTGCAGAAATATTTCACACAGCTTCAGTATCTCCATCAATGATAATTAACGGTAAGATTCCCACAAAGGAAAACAGTGTTTAATATATTAAGCCCTAAACCAAACACATCCATATAAATCATAGAATCACAGAATAAGCTAAGTTGGAAGGAATCCACAAGGATCATTAGTCCAACTCCTGGCCCGGCACAGGACCCCCCCAGGAGTCACACCATGTGAATGAGAGCATTGTCCAAATGCTTTTTGAACTCTGTCAGGCTTGGTGACCACAGCTGTGACCACTTCCCTGGGGAGCCTGTCCCACTGTCCAACCACGGTCAGGGTGAAGAACATTTCCCTGGTATCAAATGTAAACCTCCCCTGACACAACTTCAGGCCATTCCTTTGATCCTGTCACTGGCACCACAGAGAAGGTGTCAGTCACTGCCCCTCTGCTTCCTCTCATGGGAAGTTGTAGATGTGATGGTTTCTCCTCTTAGTCTCTTCCTCTCCAGGCTGAATAGACTAAGTGACCTCAGCTGCTCCTCATATGGCTTCCCCTCAAGGCCCTTCACCATCTTCGTTGCCCTCCTTTGGATGCTTTCTAAAAATAAAGAATAGCTAATCATTTTTAAAAGAGAGAAAAAGAGGATTTTTAATGTGTCTACAATAAGAATATGTTCACTGCAGGAACAGAATATAAAATGGAACATGGACTACAAAAAATAAAAATTGATCCTTCAAATTTTCCAACAAATTATATTGGAAAATATGGATCCAATGGGAAGCTTCTTACAGTAAATGGCCTCTCAACAATAGTGGCAAATAGAAGCAGAAATCTTCAGGAAAGAAATTTGAAGAAAGTATTTTTAAGCTGAAAAAATGGAGAAACACTTGCTCAGATTACAGGTATACAATTGTTTTGCATGACAGTGTTTGGTGTGATTCGACAACATTGGGTCATAGCAACTTATGAGTCTTTGAAATCCCAGGATACCATGCAGGTTTGTATACTATGAAATAAATGTGAGAGCAACTCCAAAGTAGTTCTGTGTTGCTTAGGGTAGCCTACTGTGAGATATCCTATAAAAAACAATATAAACAATATAAAAAACAATATAAAACAATCATCTAATTATAAATCTCCTGGTTTAGGTTTGCTTCTAGTTTAAGGTTGCTGTAAGCCTATCTGGAGTATCTGGCACATAGTGCTGTTTTGTGTGGATATTATCATCCCTGTTAAAACAATTTATTAATACAGCAATTACAGAATCACTGAATCATTTGATTGGAAAAAACCTCTAAGACCATTGAGTTCAGCCTTTGACTGACTGCTACCCTGTAAACTAGACCAAATCTACAAGTTCCACTTCCAGGTATTTCTTGAGCACTTCCAGGCACTTTACCCAGCCACTTTCCTGACCAGCCCATGCCAGTGTTTAACAACCCTTCCCATGAAGAAATTCTTCCTGCTGTCCAGTCTGAGCCTTCCTGGGCACTATATCCTCTTGTCCTGTCACTGGTTGTCTGGGAGAAGACACTAACCCCAAGCTGGCCATAACCTCATTTCAGGCAGCTGTAGGAAGTTATAAAGTCTCCCTTGATCCTCTTCTTCTCCAGGCTTAACAATCACAACTCCCTCAGCTGCTCCTTATGTGACTTGCTCTCTAGACCCTTCACCAGCTATGTTGCCCTTCTCTGGACACATTGCAGCACCTCAATGTCTTTCTTGTAGTGACTAACAAAAAACTGAACACGGGATTTTCTTACTGGTCTAATACTTCCACATTTTGCTTTAAAAGGTTTAGAATATACTGCCACTTTAGAGACATGGATAGAAGGATGACTGTAAGTAAAAATACTGGTTGTTAATGACAAATCAACCTGCGGTGCAGTTCTGTCTCCCCTGAAATAGATGCCAGCAGATCAAGAAAAAGAAAAACAAAAAAAACAAGGTAATCCACCAGTTCTTTGCAAAAAAGCACTGCAGGCAACCTCAACACCAATAATATTTTCCTCTCGCCAACTTAATTCATCAAATATCATTCACCTACGATATTTACATCATCAGAATAAATAACAGAAGAAATTTTAGAATTCAAGAAGAAGCTCTCCAGAGCTGTTTCATCATTTCTTGAAGATGTCCTTGGAGCTGCCCACTGCTGTGTATCTGTAAAACAATGAAAATTGTTATGAGAAATGCAAAAATCCAAATGGATTTTATGGGTAGCCTTCATATCAGGAAACAGTGAGGTAGCAGAGGGCATGTATGGAGTGCCATAAATCAGATAAAAGCATAAACCTAAACCTTCCCTTCGTTTGGTAAACATACTGTCCTACTTTGGATTTGAAATAAAGAGCCCAACTTCCAATTAACCGCATCAAGTAATGTGGTAGGGAGAGAGATAATAACACCATATGACAGACAGCTAATGAAAGTTCCTACTTGCTGAGACACTGAGTATATCTAATCCTCAAACCAAGTAATTCACCTGTGAATAACAGAATGTTGACAAGATATATAGATTAGAATTTCAAAAAGGATACAGGGCAAAAGAAATGTCCCAAAAGAAATGCCAGAACTACTGGTATGGTTGTGCAGCATATTAATTTTCCTGGAATGATGTTTTATGCTAACTCACACATGGCCTTGCCATGTTTGGTCTGATGAGCTCAGTAAAACTGGACCCATTGACTGCACTGCAATGACCAAACAGTCTCTCCACATGCCAGGGTAGAGAATAGGGTGTTTGGTTTTTTCTGGTCTCCAGCTAAAGGCAAGGGACTATCTAATCATTAAAAATCCAAGTGCAAACATGATTTTCCATTTTCCCTGGGTTTAGATTTCTTATTTAAATTTAAAAAAAAAAAATTTTAAAAAAATCACAAAAATCACTCTGATTACCATTTCCATGGGCTGGCTGATTTTAGCCAACTTTTAATTCATAATAACTAGAACAATCCTCCTTTTTTGTAGTTTTTTGGTTTGTTTGTGTGTGTGTGTGTGTGTGTGTGTGTGTGTGTGTGGTTGGTGGTTTTTTTGGGTTTTTTTGTCTGTTTGTTGGTTTTGTTTTGTTGTGTTTTTTGTTTCGTTGGTTGATTTGGTTTGGTTTTTTTTAGTTTGCCATTGTCTATCCCCTAGCTAGCAATTATTAAAAATTTTATATGTGGTGTTAGCATTGGGGAAGCACTTTGCATATTCTATAACACTCTAAGATTAAAGTCATCAAAAGTTGACAAGGGCCTGACATTAATGTCTGATAGTTCTTCACAAGACAGCAAGAGGCAACTCTTCAGAAACATAGTTTGAGAACTGCTTTGTCAGAGAACTCATTTTTTCAAGGACAATAGATTATATCTTCACTTACAAAACAGAATGCATGTAAAAGAATCTGGCATGGACTACCAATGCACAGTTTGAGCTATATAAATACTGAAATCCATAAATATAAAGTTATATATCTATCTAATTAGAGCAAACAAGGCGCTGGTACTTCGAAGTTTAAAGAGTGATGTGATAGTTTGAAAAATTGCTCTGAAAACAGATTTCCATTGTCTCACAATAATTCAATTTCAAATATGTTTTTGCAACCAAGTAAGATACTTTGCCCCCGTCAATTTATCTAAGAATATGAAAAATGAATTGTTTCTAGCACATCAATCCATGCCTGGAAAACAAATCAAACAAAGGTAATACAACAAATTGAAATGAATCAGGCATGTTTTCTGGGTATGCATTCTTTTCACAAGGCTACAATGAATAGCTCTGGCCCCCCAAAACACTTGAACTGAGATTGATCAGGTTGTGAAGAATCCAGGCAGGTAAGAAAGAATTTGAATGTTGCACGTCTTCTGATGGGGATATGGTTCAGATCACATTCCCCAAAACTGAAACAATGAACTACAAAAATTACATTTAACTGTCTAAAGTTAAAAACTGAAATACATATTTTGGCAGTTTTTTCAGCTTTTTTCAGAGCTGCTGCAGTTATAAGCTCAGTGTAACTAGGGGTATCTGTAACCTAGATTCAATTTTGTGCTGAATGCAGACATTTAATACTCAGAATAAACATATTTGGCTTCTAATTACGGAGTAAAATGACTAATTTAAAACATGTAAATCTGAGATTTTTGGCTTGAGCTTACCTATGCACTTGAACCTCTGACTGCTTCTTCCGCTTCAATGACTCATAAAAATACTTAATCTGAATTTGTTTGAGGTCATACTCCCAACTGAAACATTAACAAATTGCATGGTGGGGAGTATGAGTAGATATAGATTGTTCTGAGCTGAATCCATACTACTTTTTCCACTGTCTATCTGAAATTTTTCAGTAGCGATGCAACGTTAAGTCTGGTGGCTTTTCTGTAAATCCATACAGAATATTTCAAATCTTTTTTAGATCTCCTACAAATTCAGTTAAATTTTCTGAATGCTTCTGTGTACACCATTTTATGAAGCATCTCCTTAGAGAACATTTCTGAAATCCCACTACTTCCCACAAAATTAATGCCATGATACCTGTATGATTTAAAGATAACATACTGAGAAGACGTGGGACATGAAAAAATATGCTTAATTACAGTCTTTAGATGAAGTCTAATGCATAGACCATGGTTAGCAGTCAAAAGAAAGCTTAAGGATTTTCATTTCATCTGTAAAAGTAATGATTTGTGCCTTCAGAATTGCAAAGAGCAGCTGAAGCCTGCCAGCCAAACAATGGAGTAAAACCCAGTTACAAGTAAATTCAAAGATGCCTAGTGTGAGGGGATTATATGATCTGCAAGAACACATATTATACAGGTATATTTTCTTCCATAAGAATAAAAAACTATTGTTACACTGTTCTTTGGATTGGAATAAGACCCAAATCTGCCAGGAAAAAATTCCCACATCCCCTAAGGAGATTGTTCATTTTCCAAAAGAGAATAAGTTGGTTTTCTATAGGGTCCTTTTTGGTGACCAGAAACTTTCCTACTGCTGGAAAGGAACAGAGGATAGAAAACTCTGCATGCTCCTTTTCTTTCTACCAATACTTTTTACACAATCTCTTATAACCCACAAGCTATCAAATACATTAGTTAAATCACCAAGCTATAGAATAACATAAAATATCAGGGAGTTATTTTTTAACTCATGATAACCTGCAAAAAATACATCTCAAGCTTTACAACCATTTAGTTGTGACAAAAACCTTTCTATTGAAATGTTTTGTGCTAAATGAAGATCCCTAGAATTCTAGTCAACTTTTTCAAGATTTCTTAAACTCTGACATGCACAATATCTGATCTGTGGGAATATTTTCTTTGTTTTCCATCTCCTAGACTCTCAGGAAGAGCTCAGTGGCCATTGGAGACACTTACTGTCATTTTGGTGTGTCTGTACACTCACATGTGGAGCTTGTCTCTATGCACAGATTCATCCAGAGAGGAGCCAGGCCTAAGATTCAAGACTCCTCCAGAAGATATCAGAGAAAAATGCACTCTATTACTATGGTGGCAGTATTACTATATTGTAATTCAGCAAAGTGCCCTGAAAGGGCTGAAACCATTAATAGTTCTTGTTCATCTCCAACATCTATGTGAGTAGAACACAAAAAATCCAAAATAGTTTAGGGAATACTGTAATACTTAGTGGTGGTTACTGTTTGTTTGTTTCTCTGTTTTTGGTTGTTTGGGTTTTTTTCTCCCAAGGGAAACATTAGAATTTGCTGGCTGTCAGGCTAAATCCCAAAAGGTGTATCTTGTGGAGAATCTTGATTGGATACACTTTGCTGCAATATTTAACTTACTTGAAACCAAGATGAGGATAGAGTACTCAATCACAGAAGAAAAACTGCAGCCATTGACTAGGGAAGTTATAGCCACATTGTCCCTCTGTATTCCTCATCCACAACCACTTCTGACCATGATATCTCCCTGTACCCAGGAGCTGCTATACTTTACATTATACCTTGCACAGTGAATTCCCAACCAAATGCAAAGCATTATTTTTTAAAGACCTATAAAAAGAGAGACCAAATAACAAGTATGATTGAAGAAAATTTGGAGGCCTTTTGCTTTTAAAATTGAAGTGTTGGATTTTTTTTTCTTTCCTTAGAAAAATAGAAAGAATAATGTAAATTCTGAAAAAGCTGTCAAGAGAGCATCCAGAGGCCGTAATGCTTCACATACTCATGAGTGTGTAACGATCCTTCTTTCCAAGGACTTGAGATTGAGCCCTGAAGCTGCAACACTTTGCACAGTGTCTTTTCTTTTCCTTTTTAATCTTATTCTGTCTCTTTTATTAGTGATAGCTGCAGGCAAGATTTTTTTTTTCCCCTCACTCATTTGGTTCAGTTGTGTCACACGTCATGGTTAGCTTCTTTAATGGAGTATTTGCAGATGAGGTTGTAAAAATCATTAGCCACGGTTGGCAGATGCTAGGTACTGCTAGGATGCTGTTCCAATCACTCCTTTTCTTTAATTAAAATTCTAAATAAATCATGAGGTTTTGCAAACACAAGCCGACAGTACTTGTATAAGATGAAAGCTATGCTGGCTGCTGGCAGTCTTGATGCAGCTCTTTAGCCTCTATTTCTTCTGTATTTTGTTTTGCTGAGTTTTTGGTGGTTTGTTTTCTTTTTCCCTTGGCCATCACACAAAATCCCCATATGCACTTCTTCAGTGCTTAAAAATCATTATTGCTGGAGATCAATACCAAGAAAACATCTGTGGTTCTTCTTGCAGTACAAACAGATTTATTCAGGGTTTGTTTTATTTTGTTTTGTTTTTTTACAATAAAGGCAACTAAAACTTAATGCAAAGAGCAAACAAAATATTCTATATTCAGCATTCCTATTGATTTTTTTGGTGATATTCATGCAAACATAGATGTGAGAGTATTAAATATTCAGAGCAAAAGAATATTTATTTGC
>VWZN01018891.1:294244-326124 GCA_013396955.1 Regulus satrapa | reverse complement strand
AGAAATTACAAAATTGGTTTTTTTTAATGAAGTGGTCTCCTGCAAATAAGCAAAGACACTCCTTCTAACTTAGATTAAAGCAATCAATTGGGACTGTATCAGCACACTTTTAAAAATGTATGTTGATTTTGCATTTAAAAAATTACCAGTACAAGACATTACTAGTATCAACTAGACTTTTAGATACATTTCTTAAATGTAGGATTATAGGATTCGGAAAACTTCACTATCTCAAATGCTAGTTCAAATTCTCCTTTCATTTTTTNACATTTACCATAGGATTGTACAACTCCACTGATCAGCCTTGTATTGATAGTTTCACCATTTCTTTCCTTTTCAATCAATTTCAACACTGCATTTGTTACCTTAGAAAACAGGGATTAAAAGTTAAGTCAAGCACAGAGAAAGCAGCTGGTAGATCAAGCACCATACTTAATTAGGAGTGTATTTCCATATTCAAGAAAATTCAGGCACCTTGAAAACAACATTTAAGGAGATCTGAACATATAAAGCTCCTACTACAGAGAATGATGCACCTTTAAGTTATACAACATAATTACAGTCTGATTAGTGGCAAGGTGCATATGGGTATTAAAGTACTTCATTTTGGGGTTTGTTCTTCTTTTTTTAATTAAAAAAAACCAAACCACCTTCTAAGCCAAACTTCTCTTTGTTTTATATCTGAAATACAAAACACTATAGCAAGAGCTGAACTAACTACCTGCTCTTTGGACAAATAATCTGCTGTAACTACTTCATCATGAAGTACTGGTAACAAGTGAAATCAACATCTACATGTACTTAAAAACTGTGATGGAATGCTTTGTTTTGTATTGTGCTGATTCGCTAATTTTAAACATTTGGCTGATCTGAGTCTCCCAGGCATCAGTGTAAATGTAACAACTCACTATAACATTAGGAGAGACCAAAATCCCTGCCTGTCACTATCTGTTCTCATCTAGTCCTGACTCCCAAACCTTAAGACATGACTGACATCAGCCTGTACTCCTGTCTAGCTTAGTAACCGCTGAAATTGCCACTTCAAGTCTCCTTAGCTTTAAAAAAACCAAAACCACAAGGGTCCTCTCAGCAGAGAGATAAGAGAAGTCTTGGTATTATTAAGGTTCAATCACATGCACAAAGGCCTATTCCTTCAAATATTTACCTTTTGGTTTTTTAGTATCATGAAGAAGGACGAAGAAGGCTCCATTTTATTTTCCAGGTCTGTGCACAACCCACCCCCCACCACTACTCCCAGCTCCTTTAAGCAGTTACAAACAACATATGTTATATATAAATATACAATAACTATAGTTATTAAATAACTATAAAATAACACTGTAGTTGTAATATAGTAATGCATATACCTGCTTATTTAATGGCCTGAATAAGCAGTCTCTCCAGGTCACCAAGGCAAGCTATAAGTAAAAGAAGGGAGAAGAAAGATTGAATAAAGAAAATATTTACATAGACACATACACATGTAGAATAACTCCCTTTAAGGAAAGCTGATGTAGTATGCTAACTAATCAGAACTTCTAAAACTATATTCTGGCACACACATTTCTCAAGCAATGAGATTGTTCAACACTAAAATTACAATGGGCTTTACCAGTAACTTTACTAAGCTGTTCCTGTTTCTACCAGGGGATCCACTACCAACTCTGGAAACTACTACGACCCACTTTGAGTCACTTTGAAAACATACAGCTTGGTAGTTTCCAAGCTAACATAGTCCCTTAGCAACAGGCTACAAAAGTTAAGAGGAAAGGAACTAAGGATACCAACTGTTCTTCTACCATATCCAAAATTATTTTAGTGAAGCAGGAAAATAGCACAGCAGTTTCCTAATGCTTCACCAATAAGGACAGTCATTATCCTTTATTTTTAAAAAGCCCTTTTAGTTATCTGAGATACAGAAGTTCTGTTAAGTTCTTATTTATATTACTTCACATTAAAAAAAAAAAATCAAGATCACATATCAATCTTTCAGAACTGTACCAAAATAACTTACACTACAACCCAAATGTTGTCTGAATCTTAGCAGCTTGGATGCTAAAAAATTTGTAGAAATGTATTGAAGTCATCAGAAAAAAACCCACTATTTACTGCTTCATTTGGTGTTTGAAATGCTTGGCTGAATTCTAAGTGGGATGACAAGGCCACGCTGAGGCACACAGATAACACTAAGCAGCAAATATTCAGAAACAGACAAACCTCAGTAGTCTAGTACTGGAAGTGACAGTATATACGAGGCAGATTAAACATCTCACAGACTTAGACCCTTGAAATTTTTACGAATATACTGGGGTAGCAGTAGGGAAAGGAGGGAGAATGCCACTTTTCCCACTTCTTCAAAACTTCTAAGAACCTCCTACAAGATTCAAGGAATGACCTGCAGGATGATGATGCAAACATGGCAGATGAAATGGACAAATCACTCACTTCAAAAAGATACTTACTGAATAAATTTCATATATTCCTTTACGACCTTCATCGCACTCACGACGAACCCAATGTCGATTGAGGTAGGCACATATCCCATTCAATACTTTGCTTGAAAACCTATAATCTTCCCACTGTTGAGTGTAGAATTTCAGCACACTCTCGTCCATCAAATCTTCACCATCCTGAAATTACAAGTTTGCCAGTACTGTTACTCAATTTTAAGGTACAATCAAGACATACCAGGGTATATAAACTGACTGTGTAATAAATCTACACCATGCGATGTATTTACAGGAAACATACTGCTAACACGTTTAGTCCTATATTAAAAAAAGCACAAAGACAGTATGAGATTTTGAAATTAAAAGGCTGGGGAAAAGAGGTCCAGAAGACATCCCTGTCCCTCAGGGTGCAAGACAACACCCAGCTCTATTAGTAGTTTATTAAACTAAAATAAAAGCTACCGACAGCCATTTTCAACATGATAAGCATCAATTTTTTCAGCACTCTTAATATGCTGGTAAATTCCTTGGGAAGCCTAGCTACTCTTGCTCAAGTACAGGACAGATGTCCTGTAAATGTCATGTAACATTACTTCTATAAAATGCAGGAATGTTGTTTCTGCTTTAGGCATTAAAGCAGCTCACAGGTAGAAGCTTAGGATCTGATCTATGTCTGAGGTAAAGCCAACAAAACATTCTAATGGCTATTACAAAAGCACATTTTAAGATGATTCCGTTTACTTCCAGTGGCTGCATACACCGCTACACTTGTTGATACAGCTTTTCTTCTCACCCCAGTTTATGTTACTACAAGCACAGATTGATCTCATACCCCATCTTACCTTAAGGAGATTAGTCAAGTAGTTCTTGAGAAATTCTTTTAGCCGTTTGTACAATTCCAAGCCAACAAACTGAGCACCTCCAGGTGTCTGGCCCTTTTTCGATTTAGAAGGAGGTACTCCAGCTCCCCGTGCTTGATTAGACTGGTGTACACTGGTACAGTAGTTATAAACATGACTGACAGGAAAGTTAAGGAATATATCTGCCACCATGAGACATTAAAACACAATCAAAAACAATGTTAATTTCAATAAGCTATTGTTTATACAATTGTGAAGGACTTAAACATAATGCATTACAAGATGCACCAGCCCACATCAAATCAAACCACAGCTAAGAAAATTAAGTAATTTTCAGCAGAGTTATCTGCAGCAGAATTGTGTCAGACTGCTGAGGGCACTGCAAGTACTGACCCCAACATTAAATTTATTTAACGCTTACTTAACAAGATCACCAAGAAAACAAAGCAATGGAATTTACTGATAAGATTATTTAAATGGAATTTATTTGATCTATTATATTGGTCTTCTACAAATACATAAGCTTTCATTTGAACTAAAAGAAATTTCAATACTATCCTCAAGCAGCATTCAGTAGTTGAAAACGCAAGAAAGTATTTTTGCATTCTTTCAAACACCATTCTCTACAAAAGATTTGACCACTTAAGACTGGCACACCGCACAAACCCAGAAGCAATAATGGCGAGAAATACACACATTTAAATGCACACCATAAGAGATGAGATTCTCTAAAACCCAATTGTAGCCTATAAGTTCATCCCAAAATTTCAGTGTAAAACTATAGACTCATAGAATTGTTTAGATTATAAAAGACTTCTAAGATGAGTCCAGCCATTAATACAGCACCCCCAAGTCCACCACTAAACCATCTCCTTAAGGAGGTTAAGGGTCTTTTAAATATCTCCAGAGACTTTGATTCCACCACCTACCTGGGCATATAATTCCAATACAGGACAACACTTACAGTAAATGAAGTTTTCCTAATATTCAACCTACATCTGCTCTGATTAACTCAGGGCTATTTTCTCTTGACCCATTGTTTATTACCTGGGACAAGGGGATGACCCTCACCCTGCTACAGCCTCATTTCTGGTAGTTGTAGAGAGCAATGAGGTTCCCCCCTGAGCCTCCTTTTCTCCAGGCTAAACATGCCCAGCTCCCTCAGCTTCTCCTCATCAACCTTGTGCTCCAGACCCTTCACTGCCCTTCTCTGGACACGCTCCAGCCCCTCAATGTCTCTCTTGCAGAGAGACACCCAAAACTGAACACGGGATTCGAGGTACTGAGTATAGTGGGACCATCACGGCCCTGGTCCTGCTGGCCAGACTATGGCTGATACAGGCCAGGATGCCACTGGCCTTCTTGGCCACCTGGGCACACACTGGTCCATGTTCAGACAGCTGTCAAACAGCACTCCCAGATCCTTCTCCATGGGGCAGCTTTCCAGCCACTCTTCCCCCAACCTGCAGCACTGCCTGGGGTTGTTGTGGCTGAAGTGCAGGACCCAGCACTTGGCCTTGCTGACCCTCATACCACGGGCCTCCGCTCATGGTCCTGCCTCTTTGGACCCCTCTGCAGAGTGTACCCACACTCCAGCAGATCAGCACTCTCACCCAACTCAGTGTCCTCTACCAAATCACTGAGGGGGCACTGCACCCCCTTGTCTCAGTCATTGCTGAAGAGATTAAACAGAACTGGCTCCAGCACTGAGCCCTTGGGATGAAGGTTGTGACTGGCTGCTTGTTTGCTGCCTGTGCTGCATGCATTCATACAGATGCATTTAGTTGGGCTGTTCATCCCACCACATTTTTTTCTCAGCTAGAAGCTCTAATTCCTATGTAATCAGGCAATTCTGTGGTTTCAGTGACCTTTTTTCCTTTGCCACCACGTAGATCTCCACTGCCTACCTTCACTGAGATATCAGATTGAAGGACCTCACTGGCACACCACCCCTCAAACATTGGCATGCTGCCTCTTGGTTTTGTCCCTTCTCCTTTTCAAATCTAGTTTAAAGCTCTCTCTAGAAGACCTGGTAACTCTGATATCTGCAAAGAGACTTTTTCCTTTTTCAGACAGATGCACCATGTCTCTCACCAGCAAGCCTAGCGTAGTATAAACCCAGCCCTGATTAAAAAACAAAAACAAAAAAAAACAAAAACAAAAACAAACAAACAAACAAAAAGTCTGCCACTGACACCAGGCTCAGAGCCAGGTATTGATCTGCCAGCTCTTCCTGTTTCTTCCTTCACCATTGCTTGCAACTGGAAAGAGAAAGGTAAAAACTACTTCAGGTTCTGATCTCTTAACCAGACATCCCAAATCCCTGAAGTATCTCTTGATTACCTTTAGAGTTCTTGTTGCAACTTCACTGCTGTCTACCTGAAAAATCTGATGACTGTCCCAGGGTAAGAAGTTTGCTCTTTACATCTTTAAGCCAGGTATCAGAGAGGCAGCAGATGATCCTAGCAAGTGGCAGCAATATTTTTTCCTCTTACACTACTACAGCCTAGAAGACTTGCTGTAACTGTTACAAAACACATTCTGTTTTCTGATCTAAAAATCTCAAATATTCAGAATTCTTCCAAGGTAGTAAGTGGAACGCCACATTGCCCCAAACACTTCAAGTAGGAAGGCACCTTTAAAGAAGCTGCATTCCACAAGCAAGAAAAATAAACTAGCAAGGTACCACCCAAATTGAACTCGATGAGAATTCAGATTTGGCAACAAAAAAATCACCCTAATGACTCACAAAAACAACAATAAGCCAACAGGAATAAAGCTACTGAGCACTCACTCTTCTACTGATAGTCCAAGGACTTTTGAATCACAACCCTTGTTAGAAAACATGTATTAATCAAAACAAAAGGTTTACTTTGGTTTTGTAACAAAAAAAAACAAAAACAAAAAAAGAGACCTTCAAAATCATCAAGTCTAACCCACGCCCTAACACCTCAACTAAACCATGGCACCAAATGCCACATCCAGTCTTCTTTTAAACACATCCAGGGATGGTGACTCCACCACCTCCCGAGGCAGACCACTCCAATACTTTATCACTCAACACAAGAGGACCCAGCTTTAACCACTAGACAGGTTTCCTCCACACCACACCATGAATTAGGAAATTAATATATTGCAGAGACTTGATTTTTATCCTTCCCTTCACATAGTATGGCACAATAAAATGGGAAGACAAATAAATACCAAAAGAATTATAAACCACAAATATATGGTGCATTACAGCCTTTATAAATAGATTTGCTTCTAAGTAGTAAAGCTCAAGAAGAAAACTGTCTCCAAATATCCAGTTAGTTTCCTTGTAATTAATTTTATAAAACACCTCATAGATGAAACATATCCTTAATGAGGATATTTTATCCTTAATGAGTTTAATGCTCAGAGTATCCTGCATGCCACCAGAAGCAAGGCTCAGGGTCTTCAAATCAAACTGCAAGGAAAGCCTACTCAATCTATACTTAGATACTTGTTCATAAAGTCACTGCATTCTGTGTAGAGAAGTAATGTTCTTTGCCTAAGATTAACCCTTTCTGAAAATACACACCGTGTATTTATTTCTTATCTGTTACCTCATCCAGATGCCAAAGAACTAAATTTCCCATTATGTCAGCCAATAATAAAAGCCTTCATTCATATTAAATTGAAGCAATTGAACTTTTAATCAGTCTCTTATCTCTTTCAGCCACTGATTTCCTGGACATTAAAGATTTCTTCAACCTCCTAGTCATTTGTTTGTTCAAATTCCCTGGCACTGTTGCTACTTTTACTACCTACACTTTTACTTCAGAATTCTCTGTTCATGTGAACAACATCACACAGCACAACCATTTCCCTCTAGATATGCAACTTACTTTCTTGCTACAAACAAGAAAAGCAGCTTTACTCCACAGGATATTTTAAAAATAGCTAATATATAAATTTATCTAAATTGTTTATGGGAAAACCTCTCCATCATGATACAAGGCATTTAGGGCTGATTCATAAATACCCCCTTCTTCCCCTCTCTTATCCCAAGTGGCTTTCAGCGATCCTTAAAATATGAAGACTGTCCAGATGAAGGGTAATTCTTGCAGTTTTGTGAGTACCGCCTGACAAAAAGATTCTATTCATCTCTACAAACACTCACCACAGCCTTCAGAAAAATAAAAGGCCAAGATTAGAAGCCATAAGCCTTTTTCTTACCCCATACATTTTCCTATTAAACCCAGAATTCCTTGTAAAGTAAACAGAGACTGAGACCTTTTGTCCATGCCTGACAGCAATCATCTCAGAGCTGCAACAAAAGTAATTCCAGTAATGCTCATCTTTATCTTTTATTCTGGCTTGAGACTTGCTAGACAAAGGGTCCAAGGCAGCACTTTTGAAGTGCTCTAGTTTCATTGTTCCACACAAGTCAAACTGAAGTTAGTTTGGCCATGCAGAAGGCAGTTTGCAAGTGTAACTCTTCGACATATTCTACATAAAGCATGCTCTTTCACACTTTGTTTACAATCTGTCCCCCCATCTGCTAGAGCCAGCCACTGACACAAAGACTGACATATTCAAAACAAAATCAGATTTGCACTGCTTACAACAAAGTGTATGACAGCCCATCTGAGAATCACAAGGGGAATGCTATGAAAAGAATTCTTAGTTGCAGAAGGCAAAATAAATCCCTCAATGCTTTGTATGCTGGAAGCTATATATATATATATATATATGCAAACAGCTACCAGGAAACATTTTTGGGGGCATTTACACAATTCTGTACAGCAATTTGCATACCATAACAAAGAACTTAATTCATCAATAGAAAAGTTCAAAGCACAGTGAAACTGTGCTGATCCCCAAGCTTTGGGCAGCTGAACTTCAGATTTGACCCAGCAGACAAACCATCTACAGGAGGAAAAGATCAAGATCAATCTCCTCTAACCCCTACACCTTCCCTACAGTGAAGGAGAAATTTAATTTACTTGTCTAAAATAAAGTTGAGGTAAAAAACTGTAAGAAAGTTTATAAAATAATTCAGCATTGTGCCATTCAAGATGAAAAATCTTTTTCAGAACGTTGTTCTCTTCCAAAAGTCCTCAAAACAAAATATAGCCAAAGACAAATTTATTTTACCACATCTGTCATCAATATAATTTATACTACTTTTGACAGCCTAGGTTCAGTTTCTAAAGATGGGCAACAGAAAAAAAAAAAAAGTTCCTGTGCTGCCACACCCTAATGGATTTAAGGCCTTGCACAAGATCACTTCCACTAAAGGAAATGGTTCTAACACACAATCCAACTGGAGAGCTTACTTGCCACCTGTTTTCCAGTAGCATGGGAGTTCATGCAGGCAGTTATGTGGAATGGGCAAGTAACCAACACTTCAACCAACTGTGGTCCCTGTCCCCAGACCTTCTGGTGAACAGATCTGAACTGCTGTGTCCACATTTGGAAAGTGAAACAGGTTCTTTCAGCAGCACTGCATATGTTTTTTGAGCAAGTATGCCAACAAAACACAATCCTGAGCATACCATGGTCAACTCTACCCTCTCAAAAAGTACCTAAGTACACCATACAGATTTTCTCCCCGGAAGCAATTGCAAACCAAAGATATATAAGAAAAAGTATCAGTTTTGCAATTCAACACACAACAAGAAAGCACTCAAACTCTACACCGAGGAGTATAAATCACTCAGCTTTGCATACATCTTAAAGTTTTTAAAACAGAACAGTTCTGCTGAGGTAATAACTGGTTCACCTTTCACCAGCACAGCCAGTTCCCCAGAGTTCTTCCATTTTGTTATGAAAAATTAACATAACTGGAAGAAGTCTGCATGAGGAACAGGTATGTAAAATTAAATGAACTGAAAAGGAAGCAAAATTAACACAACACAGCAGAAAACTACACTGCATAGATGCCCACAAAAACACAAACCGAACAACTGTCCAATCACAATTTATCTCCCATTACTTCTGGTCTCTTTATTATAAAGATCAGTTTTAGGCATAAATTTGCTATTTTACAGACCTTGAGCAGCAATTAACTTCATGCTCAGTAGCTGGCCTACAGGACTAAACTGAGATTAGGTCCACTTTGCCAAAATTCTGTATTTTCCCAGATTACACCAAAGGCATAGAAGAATATATTTCAGAGAGTTACTGAAAACACTGATAGAAAAATTGCTAGGGAAGATTATAGAAGCTTTGTATTACTGTAGAACCACTTCTAATACAAACAATACAGCTTATTATATTTACAAAAGAACAGCTTTACATATCTTCTTCAAAATTAAAATGCAATTCAAGTCCTGTTGAAATCCAGAAGATTAGGTTGGATTACCCCAGACATAAGAGAAACTGCTAAGAGAAGTGGACATACCTTCATGATTTTAATGCTCTGTGAGCCAAACGGAAGAAAAAGTTTTGCGTGAGTTTTTGAAATCATAAGGCTGTCAAAAACCAATTGCTTTGTGGAACAAGTGCTTTGAACACTCACTTTAGCTTTATAAGAAACAGCAGTAAAACACCCCAGAAACCATTCTTTTCAGGGAGGTATCAGCAAGAGATTTCATGCATGTTCAGTTCATTATCAAATAAGTAAGGGTTACCCCCACAAAGCAATTCAGACAAAAGAAACAAAATTAAGATCCTGTACCCAACCCCACACCTTTAACACTTGTGCTAAAAAACGGTTATGTTTTAATTGATACATTTAAGTCTTTAGCTTTGATAAAACTGCTCTGCTAGATCACTCCATTTTAGACAAACCATTTTAGGGAAAGAGAGAGACAAGAGACTGAGAAGCTATTACAGCATCAGCCATGCAGCTGCTATGAAAATCCAGGCATAACTCAGCTCAAACATGTTTCTACAAGTCGGAGATCAGAGACATTTCCAGTGAGAGCCATCTGAAGGCTAACAGATAACTTCTTGTTTCCCTCTCCACAGCATGAACTCAAGATAAACACAGAGAAGCAGTGAGTTCAAGGAAAACAGAAAATTTCAAAACCAAGTGCATAAACAAAGTCTATTGTCTTTATGCCAGGGAGTGCAAGAACCTCCATAACTGAGATTGCTTTTAAATTTCTTTCTTTGCATTGACAGAGGTTGGTTCTAAACAGAGTGTTATTGGTTACTATAAAAAGCAAATAGAACAGCAAGCAATTTTTGTGGAAGTCTGCATAAAGAAAGGAATTGACTGCACAAATATAAACTTATTCTGCCCTTCTTTCAAACTGAAGATGCAATCTTTTTAAATACATACAAATGCATAGAATTATATACACCTTTCCACACAAGGAAAAGTGTATTATGTACCCTTCAAACATGTTAACAAATACATTTACTTCTACCTTCGTGTTTCACACAAGCACTAACTGGAACATGAGAAGTCCTATGAAATAGGATATTGAACACATGCAAGACTAATACTAGCAGACAGAAAAGGCTGCCTTGATGTATCTAAAGTGACCTTAAACAATTTGACATTGAAGTGAAAGGATGGCTTAGAGGACAAAATCTTAAGAGAAAGTGGAACAGTGGCTGAGATGTAAATAAAAAGTGCACGCCCTAATGCCTCAGTATCTTTTCTGCATAGGAAGAGCACAATAATCTGTTCAGAAAGAAAAAACAAGAACATACCGTGCTTCCTGGTAACAACAGATTCATGTGATTAGAAAATAAAATATTTTCACAGTTTTAATATGCATCTGCTGATCTAAAACCCTACTAAAATAGAGGAATTCAACAAGGAAAAAGATTGCAATAGAAGCAACTACAAAAGACCTAGGCAAATATATGCCAGGAAAAGGGCTTCATGGTTTTGCTTGGTCAGCATACAATACTGGTGCTGAATCTACTCACAGGAAGAAAACAATAGTTAAATATATTTATACTTTCTATTTTGTGAATTATCCTGAGCCATTTGGTATTTTAAAAGTATACTACACTTAATTGCAAGCATACTACACTTAATTATTTAATGTTCAACACAGCGTTTTCCTCTATCTTGCTAATACCTAAGGAAAAAAAAAATCCCATTTTATAACATGATTACAGTAACCTTTTCTTATATGCAATTACTTACATTTGATCCAATGGATATTCAGTAGCCACTACTTTGTTAAAATAAGGAACAAAACTGAATCACAATAAGCAAGGATTTTTCATAAAATAATGAAATGTGACAGAACAGCCTTTACCTATCCTTGACAGACTTCAAGCAATTATTTTGAAAATATTTACTAATGATGGCTACTAATAATGAAATAATATAAGAAACACATTTGTAAGATCCAATTTACTGGTGTAAGACTTGAGCAAATTTTAAGTCATAATAATTAAGTAATTTTCTTCAAATTTCCATGTAAGAGCTACATGACAATGATGCAAATAAACTACTCAAATGTATTCTAGGTACCTGTTCAAATCAACAGTGTAATTTTTAATGTATATAACATTTGAACTTTGAAACTCTGAAGCAATCTGAACGCTGCAATCTGGTCATTGCAATTTATATCTTCACTTTAGCAACCACATCATACCTTCCACAGTATTATAAACTTTTCTTATCAGCAAAAACATTTTAAGATAGCCTCATGCAAATATAAATATTACTTTTTACAAATTAATAGCAAATGGAATCTTTAAACTAATTTTTTCTCAAATTTTCTTTAAATATTAAACTTGGACAAAAAGATTAACCTGTTCTGTATGGGCATAAATTAACTACATTGTTTAAAAGAATCCCTAAAAATGCTTCTCAGGTTATGTTTTGTACATCAGGGCAGTGAAAGCGTAAGTTTATATCAAAATTTATTTTCACAAATAAACAGTGCACACATACAACAGAGACGCAAACCACTAATCTTTCCATTCACCAATGCCATCCGAAAACTGTTGATGTGTGCTTCAACGAAAAAAGTAAGTATTTTAGGAAAGTTACTCAGCTCTTTGTCTAAGTCACTGTGAAAAATTACACTACTTTGATACAGTGCAGCAAAGTTTTCTGACATTTTAGTACTTGGCCTGAGAATATTCTTAGGATACATAAAAAAAGAACAGTAACAAAATCCTTTCATTCTCTCAATTGAATTTCAATACGAATGCTGAGTAAACCCCAATTCATCCTCTCATAACATGAGGTCTGAGGAAAATAAATTGCAGGCTCACCATACAATTAGTTTGAAAAATGGAAAACACTTTCTGTCAAAAGAGAAGAAAATAGCACAAGATATATGAATATTTTATCACTGCCAAATGGAGTTAAGAGGAGGAGGCTATAAAGACAAGTGGCCTACAGCAATATAAATAAGTGGAGTAAGAATAATTGTAGCAAACCAAGTAACAGGTATTCAACCAGCAATTCAAAACAGAAACTCAAAATTTGCTACACAAAAGTACAGTTCTCTATTGGACAGACTAACTGAAGCTTCCTCTGAACAGACTAAATGCCACCAGATTTCTGTATACAAATACCATTAACACTGACTTTTACAACTAAGTCCTGTGGATCACAGCCTCCAAACTAATAATCACTAAATGGAAAACAGGGTGAACAGGCCCTTCCCTCACAATATTAGTAGTGCTGTTAGGTCTATTGTTCCTAGAAATCTAGTTAATTTTATTGACTATTTCTCTTTTTGGCATAAAGTCAATACTTGGCATGTAATTCCGAGCTAACTTGTAATGCTGGTTGCCAGATGATGTTAATTACTGTTGTAGGAAAAGCTAGGCTTTTCAGTACTAGAAATTACATAATATCTGGGTAAGGAACACAAAAACACCTAGATTTCATTTTCAAGAATCTCACATGCGGGATGGAGGGGGGAGAATGAAACACCAAAACAACAAACCACACAAGAAGGAAATACATGATCATCTGATCTCACAAAAAAGGTACCTTGCAATTAAAAGCACAAATAAATCTAAATTACAAGAAGTATGGATGAGTAGCTTGGTAACCACTATTCAGAAACAAAATCTTTTATTCACTTTTTCAATATTGTCAGATCTAGAAAACTCCTGAAATAATCAACTTGTTTCTGCTCCCACTGAAATGAAGGGGAAAAAACCCACCTTAAGCAAAGGCTGCAGCCTGTACTCAAGAGACTGAATTTAGTATTTCACTAAAAGAGACCCTCTGCACAAAGAAAATGAGTGCAGGTGTGACAGAGGTCTAACCTGCTTGAATTGCTTAAAATTGCTAACTATCCTAACTGTTTTCCAGAGGGACTTGACCAGGGCACAACAAAATCTTCTACATCTCCAATCAATTTTGATTGAAAAATTGATAGCAGATATAGGACTGAAGATAGGTTTGCTTGTATGCACGGTTCCCCTCTTACAAATTAGAGGGGTGAAATGAAATCCACTTCAGAGCAACATCCTGACAAGAAAAGAAAAAGGGGTGGGTGGGAAAAGAGAGAAAGAGGACAAAAGAGGATAAGGAAAGACTAAACTGTCAAGTGTCAAAACATTCTTGTAAGTAGGGCTGATCTTCAGACCAATTACAACAGCAGCCAAAACTCATCTGCAGCTGTTCTGCTTTCCAAACTAAGCTGGTTGATAAGCAAAGCTTCCTGAAATAAAAGTCCACCAGACTACAAGGCTTGCTGTGTATACAAAGACTGAGCAAATATGTCAGTTACTGCTTTGAAAAGGGTGTAATCTTCTAAGCACAACTTAAGAGCAGAACTTTTGAATGCATGTATAGGATGCAAAATGCATTGCTATCTTCATAGTAGATTAAATACTCAGCCTAAGTAGTATCAAATATTCTGAGTTATCGAACTATTATATTAATCCAAGTTGACCACCAAAACTACCCCCTAAATTAATTCACTTATGAAATTAAGAAAAACAGCCCTTAGTTTTGAACCAACAACTCCTTGAAGCAGAAGCGAGGAGGAAATGAGTAACTAATAGACAGCATATCCCTTTTACAGCTTCATTCTGAGCATCTTTGAGAATATCAGGAGAGGGAAAAAGCCAGTGTTCTACCATTATAATCAGTACTTGGTCTTCAGCTGCCCTGCTTAACAGACCTCATGAACAAGAATGTATTAAAGGCACTCAGAAGAAAAAACTCTCGGAGGTTCTACTACATATCAAATTTTTATCAGACATTCACCTTTTCCAGACTTGTTTCACTGAGTCAAAACCACCATTGAACCTAGTGCTGCAAGAAATCACTAATTTTAAAACTTAGGAAAAGTTCTGTCACTAAACAAATGTTATTTTGTCTTCCCAGCACTCTTAAAGGAGTATCCTAGAAACACTCAGCAGGATGCTCAGGGCTTCTCCCACCACACCATGGAGCCTGGATTCTGCAGGCACAGATAAAAAAGATTACATGTTGATGCTAAGATTACATGTACAGAAAAACTTTTCTACCTCCTTGGAAAGTCCAGGGAACTACAGAATTGCCTGGTTCACAGCCTTCAAGCTCCTCTTTCTTTTATAAAAGCTCTGTCCTTTCAAAAAATTAATATTGACTAAAATATTACATGCTACAATTCCAAATCAGGGCCAGCAACAGCTATAGACATTAGCTCAGAACAACTTCATTAAAAATCCCAGCTCTAAATACTGATAGAGAAAACCAGCCAAACTACTTAATGATAGGCAATTTATTCAGACATCATATCTACCAGATGGACAGCAAAGTGTGTTGACCACCACCTTCTTAAGCAGTGCTGACATTACTGAGCAATACACGGTTACAAGAATGAAGGCAGAATAAAAGGTGCAAAACAAAGGTCATCGAATCCATTCACATGCCACCTTATAGGCAAAATAAAAAAATAATTTCCTTTCTAAATAATGTCCTAAAGTCAAACACCAAAGCTATAATACAACAAGAGACACATTTCTCCTTCAAATTAGTTTGAAAAACCCTTATACCCTATCCAACAGAAACAAGTTTCCTACAATCTTCCAAGCAGTACCTCAGTGCGTTTGTACAAGGAGGTGAACCACCTTCCAGCATCTTATAACAACATCCAGAATGGGGAGATGCTGGAAAATAGCTCTCCGATGCAAACTAGGAATTAAAGCAGAATCCACTAGAAACAGTCTCACTTCCAGCTGGAAAATTACACAATCAAGCCAAGAGTGAAGTATTACATAAAGAATGACAACTGAAAAATGTCCAGGTAACTGGACATGATTATCAGTAAGATCTGAAGCATAATGCCAGAGACTAACAAAAAAAGAAGAATTTCTGTTTTCTTTGTGTGCATTGTGGACTCAAAATTTGAGCTATTAATAAAATCTCTCTAAACATGTGCTCTATTAAAGATAATAATAATCAAACCTGAAATACAGGGGTAGTCTTAATAATTATGGAAGCCAGTTTTCCAGACAACAGAATGTTCCTGCTACTTGCCAGTAATATTAAATATAAAAGGCCAAACTTCAAAACAAAACCATGCATTCTTAAAAACCATTAAGTGAAACAGTTACGCAGCAATTTTGTGTCTAAAAAAGTAAAAAGCTATCTCTACCATCAGTGAAAGCACTAATTTTCATAGGCACTAGGATACGTGTAGAGTTCCATGTATCTGGATTTTGCCATACTTTGTCTGGTGTAAACCTGTTGAATTCCAGCTCTTAGGTCATCCCATATCTGGTCAAGACCAATCTGTTTAAGTCCATGCGGGTTCTGACTCCTATTTGATGACATTTTGTATTTCCTGTAAAGTATTCCAGTGCAGCAGCCTGAGCTCTTGTTATTCCTCCATCAGAATCACAAGTCAAGTAACATTCTAAACTCAGTTGCAGCAACCCAGCAAGATATTCTTTACACACAAAAAGTAGTGTTTCCCAGGAAGATAACCTGCAACAGGAAAAGAAAACATACATGTTACATGACAGTCCAAATTTATCCAAATTAAAGACACAAAATTCATTATTTCATTGAAATGTTGTTGTTCACACAGACAAGCGATCCATCTTGAGACGTGAAATACCAAAACCAAGGAACATAATTTTACAATTCAGCAATTCACTACAAAATGAGACAGTTAGTACCCAGTTATCCAAAGGCTATAGGTACTTAGAATCAGCACAGCTGACAACAAAATGTTGTCAACATTGTTGACAACCCTAATGTTAACAACAAAACGTAACAGTAAAAAGCTTTCCAAGCAGCAGACACTATTTACCAGCAAGTGCAAATAGTTCCTTCCCATTCAACAGTAAAAGTCTAGTACTTCTGAGCAACTCTGGGTTCTGTGGTAGCTCACTGTTGAGCAAACATTCTTGTGGATATCGAAGATTAACCAGAAGATACGACAAATAACTTTTTCTTCAGTTGTCAATAACTCTTCCAGGCTTTAGATTCTATTACAGATAACCTGAAATGCCAAGGCATTTTGTAGCAGAGAATTTTTCTATCTAGCAAGCATAGCTGACATTACTTTCCTCATTAAATAGAACAACACCACTTCCTTCAATGTCCTCTTACCAGCAAGAGAACATACAGTCAATAATGGTGGGAAAAAAGAACTACTAATAGGAGTACACAGAATAAATATTGAATGAATTGCGTATGAAACAATCAGAGAGTAAGAAAATGCACTACTCCTATGAATTTTAAGTGCACAAAGTTCAGGACATAATGGAAAGATGGCAAATCCATAAGCCTCATGATATTATGGAGAAGGAACATATTCACCTGGAAAGGCCCACTGAAAAGAACATCAAGCAGAGAAGATCCATTTTTACACAAGTTCATAAAAATATATTTGCAATTTACTATGTCTTATCCTCTAAAGCAACAAAATGAAGAACATATAAGAAAACGACAATGTAAGAAATTAGCCCACCAACAAGAGAGTTGTACTAAGTCAGAACCAGTTTAATCTTACTGGAGTCTTTCCATTCACATAGGGAGCTTATAATTATAAGAAAGATGGAGGAAGACTTTTTACTAGCAACTGTAGTTACAGGAGAAGGGTCAATGGTTTTAAATTAAAAGAGGGATATAAGAGTGGATTCAGACTGGATATAAGGAGGAAATTCTTTATTGTGAGGGTGGTAGTGAGACACTAGAACAGGCTGTTCAGAAAAGTTGTGGATGCCTGACACTGGCAGCACTTACAAGGCCATGTTGAAAGGAGCTTGAGCAAGCTGATCTAGTGCAAGGTGTCCCCGCCCAAGATAAGGAGACTAGACTCCTTACATGACCCCTTCCAGCCCAAACCACTCTGTCATTCTGCACCCTAGAGCTCATTGTCTGGAGTACTCAAACCACACTATGGCTTTCCATTTTTCTACAAACAATACATAGAATTACGATAAATCTGTCATCCGAGGCTCATATGAACCCTTCTGTAATTTCAAGAATAGTACAGGCTAAGACCAAATAAATCCTATTATTTCCTCTTGATCTCTGAACAGCAGAAAATAAAATATATTCCTTCAGGATGTACAGTTAAGTCATACTTCTAGGCTATTCTATGTTCCACTCCAGGCTTCACAGAGTTTTGAAGATTAAGAATTCTGTTAATTGAATAATTAACAGAATACTCCCTGACCTCCACCCAGTTATCTGAAGTTCTATTCTGCCGTTTCTCCTGGACCCTAGAAAGACCAGGTGAGACAGAGACATTTGTTCATTCTTTTCAGTCAATGACTGTCTTACTACAGTAACACAGAAATTATTGCTCCTCACAGTCCTTTGCTTTCCCATCACCCATAAGCATTTAAATCTCAAGCTCTAAGTAAAAATACCAAAAAGTATTTTCATTATGTGAGTCTCAGCAACAAGTACTGTCTCATTTTAATCTGACTTACAACTGATTATGTAGCTTGTTTTCCTTTTTACAGGGAAAAGTTACTCAGAGGTTTAGGTGGAAAAGCAAGAATTAAATCAATATATATCTTAGAAAACACGTGCCTAAAATTTAACCCTGCCATTTTTGTTTCTCTAATTACAGCAAGCAACTTATTAAAATCACATGACAATCATGCATCATAATGCTGAAGTACAATCTAGACCATACCTTGTATTCAACTTCTTTAATTTCTGGAAATTGAACTTGCTGCGGTACTACTGACCACGGGTTTTCAGGACTGAGCAACAAAAGCCAGGAAGAACAAAGGTCCACAAGTGGCCATTCACCTCCACTGCAGTTAATACTCTGCCTGTTACACACCCACAGTCTTGGACTGTGATCCTAAGTCAGCGTCGCAATGAAAGGAATTCAATGTGTATAATCCAGGAGAGCAGAAACACTTGATTTCTTAAATCTGACAGTAAAGAAGACATGGTTCTGAATCTGCAAGCCCATGACAACTGCAGTACGTGTAACCATTAGCTGACTGTCGCTCGCTTATTAATCTGCCAATAGCAATCAGTCTGGGGTTAGACTGTGATTGTGTAAAAAGCTTAATACAAAATAATTCACTGCTATGTAAGAGTTTCTAACAAAAGGCCAACAACCCCTTGCTAGCTAGCAGAAAACATAACCAGCACGTGTTGAGGTTCCCCCTCTGTGATGATGGAAATATTTAACTGTCCTCTCTAATTAAAAATCTCCTAGTTTTCATGTACCCTGGTGCATCTACAAATATTACCTTTTTCCAGAATATTTTCAACTCAAGCTCCTCATTAACACTGTATTAATTTTCCTTCCCTTTCCCCTAAAGTGTTTAAGCCCCCTAAAGTATTTAAATCATGATATAGCTATTAAAAACAATGCTATGAAAAAGAACTTAATTTTGGTTTTTACTTTTTCATGCTGTCCACTATGCAAAAATATTCTTTATAAGTCATGACTCCACTGCATTTGACACTCCCTCACTATCCTTTGGTTGGCTTCCAATTTGAATTTTGCAATTAAACACATTAATACAGAATGGCAGTACCATCTCACTAACTCCCGAGACCCAAACAATTTACTTCTTCCAGTTAATTATTAGTTAACAATCAGAAAATAGAGCAATAGATGACTAATTCTATAAGCTACTATCATTTTTTTTCCAGATTTATTTATGTTACAGAAAAACAGAAAGGCAGTTATTAATATATTACTTTAACAATAGTAAAACTTCAATACGTAATAACACTTTAACTACAAAAGCTTATTTAGGAAAAGATCTATTCGTACTCAATGGTTAAACTGAACTCTGGTATTAATTTTATAGGAAGAGCAGGGGTAACACGAGGCTTTGTTAATTGGCACAGTTGTTATTATACACAAACATATGAAATTCTGTTTCATGTGAAAAGTGTTATTATTCTGATACACACACAAAAAAACCCTTTACTAGGTAAAAAATTCTCAAAGGTCAAATTGAGTCCACAGTAGTGGCACTGCATCTCTTCACCCAATGCCCCAATTGCTAAAAAGAGGGAGAAAGAGATCCTAAGCCAGATTTCTCAGTGCCCAGGCTATGCACAAATGCCTGAATTAAAACCTCTCCATTAAGTCATGACCTTTAAGTCAATGAGATCTCTCCCCTGCAAAGCGCTCTTGGCAGGACTATGCACAAGTTGGCCTTGAAGTGATGATCATCCTGGCACTTTCTCACCTAAAAAGATCAGACTTGCTGCTGACCTGCTTCAAGGATAAAACCAGCTTGACTGGCAACATCCACTCTGTAGCTTTGGACCAGAGAACCCAGACTTCATTATAGCTTCAGGAGCAACTATATTTGCATGTGAAATATCACCCCTGCAGTTTCCAGACAATATATGCACAGTTTGATGCAGCAGGATGGTAGTGTTCAATGCCAGCCAATCTTTCAACCCTGCACTCACGTACTGCAATTAAAACAGTCAAACGAGAGGAGGTAACACTTCTGCCAAAACTTTAAAACAGCCTTGAAGGACTTAAAAGAAATGTTACTCCCTCTCTTTCATTATTTGGGGGTATGCATCATGATCGATAAACCTCATGTGCAAAGAAACACACTGCATTAGAAAACACTGGGCTTGTTTTTATTGATAATCTTATAATAGAGAGTATTTTTTAGATATCCCCACCTCTTTGGAAAATTATGTATATGCTGGAAGAGGCGTTCAGAAAAATGTGAAAGTTAACCCTGCTTTTATCTAAAAAACATAATAAACCCCACCAGATTTTCAGCATCCCCATCCATCAGAGCCATCTGCTGGAGCAAATACCTAATTTTTACATCCTAACACAATACAACTTTCAGCTTTATAGCTCCAAGGCCTGTGCATCACCTGTTGTTCTCCCACAGCCCCTTATTTCTAAATTACATACTTCAAGATATTTCACTTCAGTAATTACAGACAGAATTTGAACTTGTCAGCTTCTTGCACAGTAAGAAGTTACAGGCTCTTACAGCAAGGTTTCCCAGCTGACACAAGAGCCCAGACATCACTGTTTTAAAGATGCAATAAAGAGGCACAACCTTCAGACTTATTTTGTCTCTCGTCTGATTTCAAGTATGAGGAGAATATTCTTGTCATGTCTAAGAGTATGAGTTTAAGTGACTAGATTTAATCATACTAAACCCAAACCCATTTGGGAAGAGAAGCAAGTTTGGCCAATAAGTCATGGTGGAATGAATATCAGTAAGAGTTCAAAAACCTTCAGCATTATGACGCTTCCAAAGTTTACAGGTGTGTCTATCAGAAGTCAGAATTTCACCTCTGTACACTTCCTCGAATCCATTTCTTAAAACTGAATGCCAGTTTTCCAGCAACAAGAGTACAGTGCTAGTTCAACTGGACAGTGGCTTCAGGTTGGTATCTTTCATAAAAACTGGTGCAGTGACGCTACTCACTTTAATGGCCACTAAAAGCAAAATATCAGCCCTCTGAGTTGAAAGAATAAAGCATAAGAAAAGTTTAATCTTTGGCTTTAAAAGTCAAGAAAAATGACTAAATTTAGTACAGTCACTCCCTGGGACAAAATTCCTCTTGTTAAACTCTTCTGCCCACATTTTTCCAGTCCAACTCCTCTAATTTACTTTCTTCTGCTCTACTGTTGCTGTATTTCAGCAAGTCTAATGTAGAAATTCAACAGATGCTCTTGTGCTCACCAAACAGCAACACTCAATAAGATCTCTGACCAGTTTTACTCCTTCAAAGTGTCTTCACACGGCCAAGGCAACTACTCAGGTTACTCAAGATATTCAATACTGATTGAACATTATATGACACAAGCACACAGGTATTTTTTAAAAAAAAGAAACAGAAGCACACTAAGTACTACCTTTGGTCTAGCACAAGCTGTGTGCTCGTTCTTATTTTAAAAACAACTTAAAACACTGCATGCTAATTTATACTCTAGCTGACAGAAATTTCAAAACGGCTGTAGTTGAAGTGACCCTTATTTATTACCATATCAAAATATTTGTCAGGTTTTTGCCTTGCAATACCCATCCAAAGGTACACCTATTTTTTCAGCATTAAGCTTGATACAACGCATATCAAAAAATAAACCAAACCCCTCTTGCGACCAAAGCAATCAATTCAGTGCTCGTATATCCTCTCTCACCACACATTGACAGTCTCAGAGTTAGGAAGGACACTGCCAATGATCCAGCCTACAAACTAGGACTAAGATTCTTCTTGGAGTCATGCAAACACCTATTGAAAAAGGCATGCAAATGCTAAGTGCAGAGCTAAGAACAATATAGCTCCTTCCACTGCTGCAGTTAGCCTGTAAGATACAATCTACATGATTAATTACATATAAATGCTGGAAGCCTCACATAGGTATATACTTGCATACTTATATGGGTATATACTTACATAAGTATTTAAGTATAAGGAGGAGAGAGATTTAAAATGTGTTTGTTTTCACCTTTTGCTTCTTTGCTTTACAATTTATAAGCTATCTCTGAAATTTTTTCCAGGTTAAAAAAATACCTCTTGACTCCTAAAAGATGCAACCTCCATTCCAGCACATATTTGTCTGATGGAATGGAAAAAAACAAGAGAAATATTTCTATTTTGTCCCTATAATCACTTGCACTCACAATTTATGATTTCAAATACAAGTTTCATGTAGCTGCAAATTAATTTTGTATTTACTTGACTTCAGCTGAGGTCAGCATTATGAGCTCTAAACTGTAACACTGCTTAGTTGAGCCATTGTCCTGCATGCAATATTATAAAGCATTCACATTTCTATCCAGAATTATTTTAGGGCACTAAAAATAAATGTTATAAGCTAGGTAGACAGTTTAGGCACTTCACATGACATAATCCTTAAAGCAAGACTAGAAACTAGAAGACTAGAAATGTCCACAGCACTTCACGTGCTACAGATGTGTAATTAATCAACATCTGGAGAACCTGCTTACAGCAGACATTTTCACTATGCCCCAGCAAAATAACACAACTAATGTAAAAAATTGTTATTCCATAAATCAGTACCAGAACAGAAATACTAGAATTTTTTCTCCCTTTTCAATAAAAATGTTTAGGAGACAAATTTTTAAAACTACAATGTTCAGTTCTTCTGTATTATTACAGAACACCAAGCTACATGTAGTGTGCAAAGCTTTAGCTCATGTCATTTTCAAGGGAGTTAAACTCAGTTCATTATGAGAAAAGGCAGAGATGCATGCATGCATTCTTCCCTCCAAAAGTTGTATTTGGGTGGTAAAAAAATTCTGTGCAGCATTAAAAAAAAAAAAAAAAAGAGAGAGAAGCAAGTATGTTTAATTTGGCAGCAATTTAAGACCAAGTTGTGCAAATTTGGTGTAAATTCTGGCTGGTTAATACTGTACCTCCCTAACGATGACTTCATTTAGGGCTTCAATGTTCTCCCCACACCCCTCCTCCATGTTTTACAGCTCTGATCAATGATATCTAAAGCACTGTAATTAATATACTCCAACATTACTTCATGTGCCAATTATACAGTTGCCAGCTGAAAAAATAAAACAAAGCCTGGACATGTTCTTCACAGCTAGAAAGACTCTAAAATTCACTTTTATGTTCATATTTAAGCATAATATATGGAAGTAACTTGGAATTGCAGTTTTCACACTTTTCTTATTTACTTAAATTATCCATGATTTTGTTCACTAAAAGCCTTTTTAACTGATGTGGCTTATCTGTATGCCTGAATACAAGGATTCTTTAAAAATATGTATTCCACTGAAGAAAACCCAGAAACTTGGAGTGTGCCACTTTTCCCCTTCTCTTTGCCTATTCTTTTACCATCTCTTTAACATTCTTTATTTCTTCCTTTCAGCTTTACCTTTGTCTTCCTTGAACAAACAATTCCAGCAGCTTCTGACACATATCTCCCTACAATAATGCCACAGCAAATACAAAAACCCCCGAACAACCCACACCAAACCCCAACATATACATGCGACCCCATAAACAAGGGTTAGATCTAGACTCAACAAGGTTTGCTGTTGTATTATACACAAGCAAACTCTCCCTTTTGCAATTCCTGTCAAAGTAAAGTCTGGTCAATATTTAGAATATTGACCAACAATAAGCTCTATGTCCGTTTTACTGCATCAACATCAATTCGGAAACAATGCAAGGGACTACATCCTTAAGTACTCTAGAGGTAAAACTTTTCAAGTTTTGCTTGGCCATCTTCAGAAAGAGTTCACTTTGCTGTTGATGTACAAAGTTTGTAGATTGCTCCTAAACTAGAATGTCCTTTCTAACCTCAGGTCTTGCATATTCCCGTGTCAAAAACAGGATGCAGACTGTACAGTATTTTTTAACTGAGCCTGCAGTTAATGTACTTAATAGCTTCTTCAAATACTGATTATGCTCAGCTTTTACACCTTGAAAAAAAGAATGCTGCAGATTAGAAGAACAAAGAGAATCAAGCCAAGATATGGGTGCACTGAAGGGGAGGAAGAAAGTTTTACAGAAGTGTAGTGGGTTTGTGCAACCAGGTTTTGGTAGTGGAAGGGGGGCTACAAGGGTGACTTCTGTAAGAAGCAGGCTGTAGCTTCCCCCAAGTCCAAAGGATTCAATGCTAGCCAGCTCCAGGATGCATCTGCCACTGGTCTAGGCTGTGCCAAGCAGAGATACCAGTAACATCTCTGAATACATATTTAAGAAGAAAAATAAATTATTGCACAGATGTAACTGCACTCAAAGAAGAGAGGAATGAGAATACATGAAAGAAACTCTGCAGACACCAAGGTCAGAGGAGGACAAGGCATGGGAGCAGAGATTCCCCTGCAGCCTTTGTGAAGACTATGGTGAAAGAGCTGTGCCCCTGCAGCCCATGGAGGATCACAGGGATGCAGAGACCACTCAACGACCACAGAACTCCACAGGGGTGCAAATTTCCACCTGCAGCCCATGGAGGAGACCCGCGTCAGAGCAGGTAAAGGACTCTTCTCCCTGAACCGTGGCAGAAACAGCCGGTGGTGAATTCACTATACCTCAGCCCCTGTCTCCGGGTGCTGCTGGTGGGAAGGAGGTAGAGCCTGAGAAGGAAGGAGGGGGGAAGGTGTTTTAAAATTTTGTTTTACTTTTCATTAACCTCCTCTGATTCTGAATAACAATAAATTCAATTAATTTGCCCAAGTCAGTCTGTTTTGCCCATTATAGTAATCAGTGAGAGATCTGCCCCAGTCCTCATCTCAACTAATGAGCCTTGTATTTTTCCTCCCGTCTACTTGAGGGGAGTGGTGGAGGGGCTTTAGCGGATACCTGGCATCCAGCCAGAGTGAAATCACCACAATAAGATAAAGAGCTTTGGGTAGTCCCACTTTCTCTCTGGCTTAAATCATAGATATGACACACCCTGCATAATTAACCCAAACAAAAATCAAAACAAATAAGAAAGCAAAAGACTAAACAAAGCCCAATGAAACCCCAATAAACATAAATAATGAAGGATAATGCACATGAAGATGCACTTCTTGAATCAGTCAGGAAGATGCAAAAAAGGAAAATGAGGGAGGACAAGCCATGTAAATTGCTGGATACCCAACATGTCAAGCAGAAGACAGAGTCATATACCTTGTTTTCTTAGAAAGGGAAAAAGAAAAATAACCACCACCACCACCCGAAAAAACCCAACAAAGACCACAAAACCAAAACAAAAACCCACCACCACCAAAAAACAACAGTAGCAGGGAGTTAAATCCAATGCAATTGAGAAAGATCAAACACAGAAGGCTGGACACTCTGAAATACTTTGGGCCAGTTTAGAAACCTTAATAATCCTGCAAGGACAACTCTTACACATAACTGCTTTCCCAAAAGATCTTACAGACATCAAAACTTTAAATAATTCCAACATAATAAGCTAAAACAACATAATCCTACTGATCTCCACCAAGAAAACTTTACTGTAGTCTTACAGTTTGCTTTAGACACAGAGAGACCTCCACCACAACATCCAGGGCAAGCCTCTGAATCCCAGCAGAAATCCCCCAACACTGTAACAGCAGTCAATGCACCACAAAATACACTTTAATAGTGCCATGTTAAAGACACCAACAGGAATTTTCACCTGCAATAATACTTCCACACAGTGTTTTCCCATGCTCTTGGAAGGCAGCAGTTCTTACCAATAACTTCAAAACAACCATTAACATGTTGCTAACAAGCAAAAAACAATTCTGGCTGGAATCTCTTCCCAACAGCTTGCTAATTTTGCAACTTCTTCCCTCTTGTTACTTGGTGCAAGAGCTCGACTGATCAAGGCAATCCAGTTTGTCACTTCAATTTATAAATAAAGATGATGGTCACACCGATTAATCTTGCAAACATTCTGATATTTTTCAGACATTCAAATGTACCAGAAGGGCACAGCTTAAATACTGAAGAGCTTCCTCCCATATTCACCTTCATACTAATGTTTCATTCTGAAGTGACAAATAATAGATAAATCAAGGACTGTTGCAGTTACTTACATTCATTCTGTGCATGTGACAAAATCAGGACCTGTGAAAGCCACTCCCTCTTTATCTTATTTTCCTTTTAAATTGTGTCTATGTTAAGTTCACGGATATACGTGCTGGTGATCTTGATTCCTACTGTGGTGTACTGCTGCAAACACTGTTGGCAATGAACAGTACACCTCTCATATATTTCATTCCAGATGCCTAAATACAGCCAGCCCAAAAAAGAATGACAACTTTCCCATTAAAATCTAGAAAGGGATTTGTATGTAATTTTCCTGGTTCAACTATGAAGTTTGAATCCTAGCACCCTTAACTTACAGCAAAGAATTTTTACCTCACAAAAAGTTAGCTCTGCTTAAATTCAGTATCATTTTCAGCAAATTATTAATCAGTTTTGATCTCTGATGACTACACTCTTGGTACAGAAGTGAAACAATGTCACTTAATTTTGTAGAAGTTAAAATTGCCACACATCCCTAACATCCACATTTAAATCCTCCTTCTTGTTGATTAAACTTGCACTATTAAGTTTTAAAGCTAAGCCTGCATTAGAATCTAACAAAATCTGTTTAACCACTTAAGGACCTAAACTTCAATTTTATACAACTCCCATTACTGACAGCATCCTAGCATAGGCACACTTTCAGAAATAACAAAAGTTTTTCGAAGTTATTGCTGAAAACAAAAGAGAGTAAGAAAACAGTCTGTTTTCTTAAAAAAAAATTCAAACATTCAAAAAAAATCTTCAATTGTACAGTGAAAAGTTTATCCTTTGACTACCCAGAAACAAGATGAGCATTTGCCCATGAAATTATTACCATGAAAAGCAAGATGAAAAGACTAACAGCTAACAAAGAATTAGTCCCTAAAATCCTCTTTTTTCCTCCCTAATTCAGTCCTCCAAACTTTAGATAAAAATTCCAAGTGACAGTCTCCACTGTCTGTGAGACTAGAGGAGCTTGCAAATTTACATATGAAATTAAGTTTAAGTTACAGAGCAAAACAGGGTGAACTAAGGTCACGCCACGAGCCTTCATTCTGAGCTCTAAGCCACATTAAGATATTGTCCAACCTGAAACCCAGAGCAACAAAAAGCCAAGTTACATCAAACGCATATTAAAAATACAAGAAGTTTCTGAGTTCAGTTATGGCTGAAATTGCCTTACCAATAATCCAAATTTTTGCAGGTCCCTGCTTCAAATTTTAAAACTTCACTTTTGTCTATCTTGTATATTAATGAATCAAATACATCTGTGTCCCAGTAGCAAAGCCACCAGTCTCCAATAAAATGGGAGAAGCATGTGCATGTCTTCAAAAGATAAGTACATTACCAGAGCAGAGCGAGAGGCTCCCTGCACTGCAGAAACTTTCCATACCATAATCCTCACCATCCTAGATGTAAACCCATTTCTTCTGCACAGTAACACCAAGCTTGAGACATAGAGCAACATAAACTAGAGCAAATCTAATGAAATTGAAAGACAAGGAGAATTTTATACCACCTTTAGGTACTTCTAACTTAAAGAAAAACACAAGTCAACTAGATCAGGATTCTCAAAGCTCCATCCAACCGGCCCTTGAATACTGCCAGAAATGGGGCATTCACAACTTCCTGGTTAACCTGTTCCAATGCTTCACCACCCACCCCAGTAAAGAATTCCTTCCTTATAACCAATCTAAATCTACCCTCTTTCAATTTAAAATTTAGGTCCTTTGTCCTGTCACTACAGGCCTTTGTAAAATGTCTCCATCTTCCTTATTATCCTCCTTCATACACGGAATGAAAGCCTCAATAAGGTCACCCTGGAACCTTCTCCAGGCTGAACAACTCCAACTCTCTCAGCTACAGGAGAGGTGCTCCATCACTCTGATCATTTTTGTGGCCCTCCCCTGGATCTGCTCCAATAGGTGCATGTCTTTCTTGTGCTGGATGCCACAGAGCTGGATGCAGTGCTCCAGATAGGGTGACCAGAGAGCAGAACAGAAGGTGAGAATCATCTGCTTCTTTTCACAAGTTCAGAATACAACTGGCAAAGAAAGTAGTACAGTTTTGGAGAGAAAGAGACATCAACTCTGGCAAAAATTTACATATAACACTAAACCCATTCCCTGAAATGTAAAATGAAATTACTATTTTCCTATTTTCACAGTAGCCTTCATTCATTTTTCTACAGTTCATAGATAAAGAAGGATTTGAAAAACACTAGGTTAAATAAAGCGGAATGTAACCAATGTTTGATTCAGTTAACAAGAAGTGCTTTTGAATTTGACTTGTATCGTTTATAAGAAGACGTAGGGCAGCAACAGGAAGAGGCTCTCTCTTGCAACATCAGAGAGTCTGTGGGTAAAGAGAAAACTGTCAGAGAACTACCTACTGGGACACAGATAATTTCCTAAAGCAGCGCTCTTTCCAGCTTCTGGGATAATGCAACCAGAGCGTTTAAATCTGAGGTTACATTAAATGCTACAAGTTACAGCACTACAGCAAGGGCACATCAGCTCAGAGCAATTTTATTACCAAGTCATTTAGTCGTGTTCTGTAACAGGTCCGGACTGGAGTGCCGTAGAAACATGAACAATCCATCTGCAGTGGTTCTTCTATTGAAAAACCTACAACTCTCACAATAAAACAATAAGCTGCTTATGTAGACAAGCTCAACACGGCTCTATAATTTTCCAATCATTTTATTTTCTTACTGAAAATTCTCCTTTATCAAGCAAAGGAAAGTCAGTGGCCTTTACAAACCAAAAACCAGTAATTACGTTTGCATGCTGTAATAGATTATAATTTGTAACCAGACCTCTAAATGTTGGTTCCAACAACTACTTCTTTACGTGGAGATAAGCCTGAAAACTATAGTTAGCTAGTATTTTTTTATTAGTGCACTCTTACCTCAAAAAACATGCTAGCACCTAAGTATTCTGTTTAAAATGAGATCATGCATTCCTAAAGCACATGCAGAACTTCCAAGGCCAAGTTTTCCACGTTCTTTCTTCCAGGTCTGTGCAGCCGGAAGACTGTATCAACCTGCAGGCAGCTATGACTGCCAGTGCACACCCTTCTGATATCCCATCCAAGTGGGACATCCGCCCTGTTTTCCTTCTGATGCACAGAGACAGACCCTGTTGAACAGCATGGGAAGTACAACAGCCGAGTTGGTAACACACTGACCTGTTATTAGGAAACCCCTTAGTTCATAACACAAATTTTTGATGTTGAGAGTGGTGTGAACATTTTAAAAGCTGTTCATTCACTAAAATTTTTTTTTGGGGGGTGGGGTGTTTCTGATTAATAAAAAAAAAATCTAACTTCAGTTGCAAGAGAGAAGATTCCAGGTACTCCCAATTCATGCAGCCACTGGCACCTGGGATATGACTCATCATAAAGTTAGGCCCTACTGAAATAACTGTAACTACACTAAAAAAACCCTAGGCACTACCTAAGAAACACAAGAGAGGAAAAGCAGTACTCCGAGATCTTAACATGCAAGCTGTAGGATAACACTTTTTAAGCTGAGTATCTGAAAACTTTCTCTAAGAACTCAGTATTGTTTTCATAATAATACATGTAAAATCCAAGAGCTTGCACCAAGACTACAAGTAAGCTAAGTCGAATAAGAGGCATCCCCAAAACAGCATCCAAATAAGGGTGTGCATCCATTTAGCTTAAATGAACTCAGGTTATTTAAATTAAAGCAATGCAATTTTCTAATCCCAACAGTTCGAGTAACAGGCCCAAGTTTTAAGGCCAGTTCAACCCAGCGTACAAAGGTATAAGGGGAAGAATAATAATTTTGTTAAACCACCACCACTATTTTGTCAGCCAAGGAGCAGAACGCATATGCCTAATTTAGGTGCCCAAACTAAGACTGTTTTCTACATGATCCCCAGATAAGCAATGGGAAGTTTTCTCCAGAGACGTTGTTAACACAAGGCACTCAACCGAGATTCCAGAGTTAGGTGTACAAATTACTCCCGAGATGAAATGTGTTCACCATGCCTCCATGGGATAAGCGCATCCAGTGATTAAACCACACCTCCAATACCTGGTCATGAGGTGACTGTGAAATGTAACCAATCTTAAGAACCAAAGTAACTAGGACACAAAACAAGAAAGTTGGACAACAAATATTGAAAACAGGAAGTTACAAAGCAGAGGGAAAATACTTCTTTCTGGTCAAGTCACCATCTGAAACACAAAGTGCCAATGCCACACAGACCTCTAATCATCAATACACAACATTAAAGCAGTTCACTGTGAGTAAAAACCACGTACCGTGGTACCCGGATAGTATTTTACTACTTCCCCAAAGAGGAGGCATCCCAGATACACTCCATATCAACTAAGTACCAATTCACAATATGGCATTACAAACATTATTTGGCCTAATTCAAGCTAGGTATATTTCTGGCCCCCATGGACCATTCCTCCCAGTTCTGCCAAAAGGATTTCCAACACAGAGTTTTTTTCTCCCCGAGTACCATCAGGGCATGTGTGTGTATTAGGGCTGAGGTAGGTGATTATATATGAATACATATACCAAGGGAAAGGTTGCTGAGGAAGCCAGTAAAAAATAAAAACAAAAGAAGGCAAAACAAGTAAGTCATCTCTGCCCTTTCAGTGTTTAACTCTACACCAGCTGAAACCAGAACACAAGTATTCAGATAACCTAGGGTAAAATTCCTTTCTCCTCAAAGGCATAGCTAGAGGATTTAAATACAAAGTGGGGGAGATAGCATATGAATCTACAAAGGAAAGGAGTATGTGCAAAGAAATGAGTATTAGGTGAGATCACAAGGAAGGTTTTAATGACAGGAAGTAAGATCAGAAGGGGAAAAAAAAACATGAAGAAGGAAATGGTTACTGGGAAGAAGAAAACTGGAAGGGGAAAGGTAACAGAGGGATAATGATGGTGTGCTGGAATACAACTTCAAGAGGAAACAAAAAGGATGGTGAAAAGGATCCCAATCAGGACACAGTTAGCTTACAGTGGCAAACTTACTGGGAAACAAACGAGCTGATTATTTGAAACAACAAAAAATTCAGGACTAGTCATCTCGATAGAGACAACAAATAACAAACAAACAAACAAAAGGTTACAGGGGGCACCTTCTCTGGTAAGGCCACAACAGTAGGTGGCAACAAGGGGAAGCCTGGCGCACAGTCCTTGAGAGCAAGAGAAACCTAGAGAAGTTGACAAAGATGAACCGTGGCAAAAATCGCCCAACCACGATGGCACTGATTCTAGGTGCCACCAAAAAGCTCCTAGACAGACCTGAGTATCACTAGGGCTATGGGGATTGCTGGGATACAACAGGGTGAAAGGAACCAGCTCGGAAAAGGACAGGGAGGACAGAGAACACCCCAAAACAGTGCCCGGTGAGGTTATGGACAAAAGCCCACAGGGAAAAAGGAGAGCAGAGGCGTGGGACGAGCAGGGCCTGGGATGGCTGGGGTGGGCAGTCCAGGGGCCGAGGGGAGCACAGCGAGGGCTGCGGGAGGCCGGGCCCGAGGCCTGAGAGCCGCCGGGGCGGGACGGAAAGGCTGGGGCAGCCACCGAGGCGCCCTGGCCCCGCGGGGGCCGCGGCCACGGGGGAAGGCCGGAGGTAGGGAGAGAAGGAGCGGGCAGCCGGCCGGCGGCCGGGCAGATCCTGCGGGGCCGGGGCAGCCAGCGGGGCGCTCCCGCACCCCGACGGGTGCGATGCGTTCTGAGTGCGCAGCCCGCGGCCTCTCCGCTCCGGCCCGGTC
>VWZN01018891.1:275183-294145 GCA_013396955.1 Regulus satrapa | reverse complement strand
CATGAGCTGCTCGGCGGGGGAGGCCGTCCGACCGCCATCTCCTTCCTTGGCCGCCAGGCCCTGCCCTGCCTGAGGGGTCGTTGCTCCGACCCGTCTCCAAGTTAGTCCAGTACCAGAAGGGCTGAAGGATGAGCTGAAAAACTTGGGAGTGACGGTTGATGAAAAATTCAAGATGAGCCGGCAAGTGTGAGCTCGCAGGCCAGAAAGACAATCGAACTTGGGCTGCATCAAAAGCAGAGTTAGGACCAGCAGGGCGAGGGATTCTACCTCTCTACTGCGGTGAAACCCCAGCTGGAGGGCTGTGTACAGTTCTGGTGTCCCCAACATAAGAAGGACATGGAGATGTTGGAGTACGCCAAAAGGAGACTGCAAAGTTGGTAAAAGGACTGGAGTGCCTCCGCATGAACACAGGCTGATAAAGCTGAAGCTGTTCAGCCTGGAGAGGAGAAGGTTGTGTGGAGATCTCAGCAACCTTCCAGTATCTGAAGAATCCTAGAGAGAAGCTGTAGAGGGGCGCTTTTTCAGGAACTGTAGTGATAAGACACAATTTAAAGGGAATTTAAAGCTAGCTATTTGGAAGAAGTTCTTTACTGTGAGGGTGGTGAGATGCTGGAACAAGGGAATAAGTTGTCCACGGAGGTTGTGGATGCCCCAACCCTGGCAGTGTTTGAGGCCAGGCTGGTTAAGGCCTTGAGCAACCTGGTCAAGTTCCTGCACACGGCAGGGAGTGTTTATGATCCTTAAGGTCCATTCCAAACCCTTAACATTCTGTGATTTCATGCATTTCAGGATGGCATCATTAGACATGATAAGACTTTCCTCCATCCATAGCTAAACAGCTGCTTCTGTCTTTATGAGAAACACGGGTTTTTAAAGTGTCCTGGACACAGTGAATGGCACCACACCAAAGTCTGGGAGCCTGAGTGGATGGTACAGCTGTACGTTAACAGTGTTTCTTTGTCAAGCGAGTGTTAAACCAAACTGTGAAGCTCCCCTGAGTTATTCACATCAGGAATCATTGCCTCTAAGTGCATGAACATTGCCTTGAAAACTTTTATTAAAGTGGCTTTTGTAGGAACATAGAAATCTTTCTGTAATTGTGAGTATCAGGGTAGTAACAAGACAACTTAGAAACAGCACTGCAGAGAGAAGAAGAGGGTAGAAATTGAAATAAAGGAAATTACGTTGTTCATCTGTGAGCTGCTTTGAAGATCTGTGAAGGTATTTGGTCTGATTTACTGAGGGATCCGGAGTTACATGAACCTGTTTGCAATCTGCAAACAAATTTAGGCAAAACTACCTGCTGTAGATAACTTTAATGTATGATGATGAAACATAAACCTCCTAGTAAATTTGCATCACTTATATGTGGACTGAAAGTGGGGCAGTTATTTTTTCTTTCTAAGAGTATGAAACTGATGGTACAAAATCATACCAAAATTAGGACAGGTTTCAAAAAAGTAGTATTTTGGAGTCAGTTCTGCCTTATTTATTCCTGAAGACTGGAATTGTATTGCTGGAGCAGAGTTGTGAAGGAAAGAGAAAAGTTTGTAAAAGATCTCATAAAAAGTTCTTATCCTTTATACTACTCTCAAGAGTTAAACCCATGAAATTCAGTAGCTTCATGGGAAAGGGAAGAGAAATAGGGAAGCAATAGGAAGAAACGGAAGATTTCTTTCCAAAATGCTTACTTGTATTCTGGTTCTACCAGCTGTTCACCTTCTCTGAAAATTGGCCTCCTCAAAGCTAATGGTCCTTAGTCACATAAAGGCTGGGAATATTATTTCCAGTATAATAGGTGGGTATAATAATGCCTTCCCATGACCCAGCTTACTGAAGAGGACACAAGCAAAGTCAGTGACACTGCTCTTCCAATGAAACAGTGCTGACCAAGGAACTGTCTGAGGAACTGGTTTGATGTGTAGCAGGGACACTGTCAGTCGGCTGGATGGCATCATGACGCTTATATTAATTTTGCCTATGTAGATATACTTTGAAAATACCATTCCTGGGCATGACTAAATTTCATGTTTGCTGACAGACATGAATTGTAGTGGAGAGTTTCTGTGGGTCAGCATCAGCATGGCTAGTTCTGCATGGTGTGTTAAAAACTGGAACAGTGAGGGCAAACAAAATAGTCTGTGGGGGACAGGAACCCAGTTCAAGGAAGGGTGGACTGATCATGAAAAGTAAGGACTGATTTAAGGACTAGTCTTGGAAAAATAAATCTTGGCGCTGTATTTTACAGCAGTTGTCTTTGCAAGAGGTAAAAACATCATGGTTTTAAAGCCTGAAACAAGGGGACAATACAGCTATAGACAGCAAGGAAAGTGAAAGAGAAATGACAGGAAGGGAACAAAATAAAGGGAGAAGGAAGGCCTGAATTGGCACAATCTTGCACTAAACTGTACTTTATTTTTTGTTTGGTTTTGGGGATTTTTTTTAGCTTTTGTGATTAACTGCAGTACAGGTCTGAGACCTGACAGTTTGGAGTGTTGAAATTTGTTTCTCTTTTTCCCCAGGGCTGCATTATGATTTGTGTTCACCTTTTAGAGGCAAGGCACTGTTCTCTGGTTTTATTCATGATGGTGGTAGCTAAGTTGACACTCTGAAAAGGTAGGCCATAAAAAAAGCCTCACTAGACAATTCCGACGTGGTGCGTTACGTGGCTCCATACATCCACAGAAAGAATTTCAACGGCAGGGTAAGTGGTCACAAAGAGAAAAGGGAATTGAATGCAGGGAACTGAATGCCAGAATACCTATTACCAAATTACTCATAGCAGGATGGCTAACATACTTTAAATTGTCCAGTGGAATTTATGTACTTTGCATGAAGGAGAGAAGCTTCCCCTAGAGACTGAGGCAGCCAGAATTGCGGAGACAGACTTCATGAGAGAAATCTGCTCGCTCTTACAAAAATGAATTTGTGGTGGTGCTGAGAGGGGCCTGTTTTCAAAGTAACTTGCAGGTCTTGCACTTGTTGCATCAGCAGTGAATCAGCATACACTAAGCAAAAAAATTACCATGACAATGTTTGCTGTCAGTTTAAGTAGGTAGCTCCCTCAGCAAAGAAGAAAAGCCTGAGTCATTCAAAGACACAGAGTTGCAGAGGCTGCTAGTTTATTACTGCTGTTAGGAGTCCGGGCTGATTTGAAGAGATACTCTCCCTGCTAGTTACCTATGCAGTGGAGGTCTGAAAGCAGTAATTATATCACCCCCTCCATACAGACAGGAGGACAGGCTCAGTATAGGCAGGGTAGATGACAACCAGATTTGGTAAAGGTGGCATGGCTCTATTGAACATCTTTTGCTTTTTCTGGCAGATCTGTTTTAGGTGTTTTGGTCAAGAATGTTTGGCTAAGCTCCTAAATGGTGGTTCCCCATTTAAATGCTTGATTCCTACTTTTGAGCTGAGCACAGTTTGCTCCTTAGGTCTGAGAGCCTCTGTTTTTGAACTAGTGAGAGGCTGCAGGCATATTTTTCCTCTTACTGTTTCTTTTCGGGAGTGTTGAAAGCTAAGATATGAGAAATAAAAACCAGCATGTTTGGGAAAGGGATATATGGATCTGTACAATATGTGATAATACTGCAAATTTCCTCAGCTTTTTTGTTGAGTAGAAAATTTGAGTTTCAGGATTTTCCATGATTGCTTGTAAATCAGTCTTTGGCTTAGTCTGTCATGCACATTTGTATAAAATAACTGGGAAGAAATATCTTCTATGCTTCCAAATTCAAAGGTGCCCAAAAGAATCTGTGAATGACAGATGATACTTCACTGCTCTGCTGCTTCTTGTGCTATGAACCTTTGCAGGAAGATGAAAAACATTGTATTTACAGAGATCAAATTGTTCTTCACAAAGGCCGGTCTCTGCATGTGTCAGACAGGTAGTGCTAGGCTTCTATATTGAATAAAAAGGCAGCCTAGGAATGCTCACAAACACAGCAACCTTTGGTTAATCTGCTGCTTTTATAAAGCACAGGCCAATGTTTTTATTGTAAAGCACTCTGGCTGTATCACCAGCAGGAGTGATAACCATGTATATACAGACGTGTATAGAGGGCCCAGGACAGAAGCTCTCCTCAAGTCTTCTCTTTTTTTCTCTTCTATGACAGGTTGTCTGTCACCTGGATGATTGATTTTTTTAGAGGTTTGAAGCAGTCTGAATTCCAGCATTAGAGCAGAGAAGAGGAACAGAGAAAATAAAAGTTGAGTTAGAAGGGAGCTACAGCCATGTTTTGCTCCATGAGCACTTTGGCCTAATCACTTCCAACAGTTCAGACCTCAAATTGGGATGTGAGGATATTATGCAGAATAGGATCACAAGAAGTGAAGCATAATTGCCTATCCAGAGCAAAGACAGTTAATGTCTCTTTGGGTAGAAGATGAGCAAATACTCAACTTGGTCTCAGCTTCAGAGCATTTAAATTCCAAAATGTTCATACATCTAAAGGCAGACATGTGCTCTGTGAATTCATAATAGAAAGAAGATGGTGGTAGTTTTTTGTTTGGTTGGTTGGGTTTTTGTTGTTGTTTCGTGTTATTATTTTTTCTTTGCAGTAATTTCTAGATTAAAAACTTTCAGTAGAAAATGGTCTCCTGTTAATGCCTCTGCTGTCTACTGTGGCAAATAATATGGCAAAACTGATACACTGCCTTTTCTTTTTCCATCCTGTCTTTCATTGAGCTAAAGCTTTCTCTTGGGCCTGAGATCCAAGACTTGGCATTGGTTTAACCCATTAGAGCTCTTTCTTTGTAAGAGTTTTTACAGACTGAAAGACAACCTTAGTTATGCTTCTCTTTTTTCTTTTTTGATCTTTGAGTAACAGCTAATCTACTGCTAATGTAGCAGAACTCTTAAGTTTCATTTATCTTCAGTAAAGCTAGTATTCCTTTTGTTTGTTTTCTATAATTATTTGATATTTTGTGATGATTAACAGGCAACTGTACACAGCATGTGTAACTAAGTAAAATTATGTTCTGTATGAACATTTTTCATAAAGGAACACTACTGTTTGGGCTTAACCTGTTTCTCACTATTTTTTTACCTGAGGGAGGGAAGGAAGAGCAGTGTCTCAGAAGCAAGCTACAGCTCAGCTTTTCACATTCAGCAGGTTAAAAACCAGAGTTTGTCCTTACTGCATTCTTCCTCAGGCTGAAACTTCAGACATTCCAAAGCTTACTTTCCTTGGTTTGAGTCCACTGAGATGCTTCACAGGACACATTCTCTTGTAGGGTAATTAGATTCTCTCTGATCAGCATTGGGTCTAACCTCTGTATACAGAATTCCTAAAAGCAGTAGGGTCTAGTAAGAAGCTTGGCAGGAGATTTTTTGTAGTGTATTTAAATTGTGACAAGCTTCTGATTTTTCCTTCAGTGCCATGACATTTCAGAGTTTATATCCTTAAACCTTATTATTTAGGTCTTGTAGAGTTTTTTAGTAAGAAAATAGGTGGAGGAAATATTTGTATGCTAGCTTCTCACTAGCTTGACAGGTAAACATAGTGAATTGTAATGTATTAAATATATGGGTACAAACTGCAAGAGGGAAAATTTAAGTGAGGTATTAGGAGAAAATTGTTTACTATGAGGATGGTGAGATGCTGGAACAGGTTGCCCAGGGAGGTTGTGGATGTCCCAACCCTGGCAGTATTCAAGGCCAGGTTGGATAAGGCCTGGAGCAACCTGCTCAAGTGAGAGGTGTCCTTGCCCATGGCAATGAGGTGGGACTAGGTGGTCTTTAAGGTCCCTTTGGACCCCTTAACTTTCTAATTCTAAAACAATTCCAAAGAGAATGATTTGTAATAAGTTAGTGTGTTATCTGTACATGCCAGTGCATGGCATCAATGTAAGATGAATGTTGGCAGGAGTGGTAAGAAGACAGGTGGTTTGTGTGGTCAGGAGATCAGATGATACCTGAAAAAGCTGTCTGAAATGTAGCCTTTGCTACAGAAATTTCTGCCACTTCCTGCTTTTGGTATGTGTGGTGTGGGTCTTTGGGTACCTACGACAGTGACAGAAGCTCCAGCACCTCTGGGGATCTACAGGCTTTGAAGATTGCTCTTTCCATGAACAAACCCTTGGTGTGGGACTGACAGTGAGGCTCACAAACAGACATGTCAGCCAGTGCCAGAGGACACCGGTCCTTCACCTGGCACAACAAAACTCAGCAGTGCTGCCCTGTACTGAGCATGAAATGTTCATGATTAAAAACTCTCTCTAACACAGAGATTTCAATTCTTTGCCTCTTTTCCCCTATGGCCTGGCTCTTCTCCCAGCTAGGGAGGTTTCTGTTTCTTAAGCCTTTACTTCTAGGGTTGACCCTTCCCTTTTAGTACCAATTTGGTAGCAATTCTGTACCAAGGGCACACCACGAATTGGAAACAGGCTGCTCCTTAATGGCTTCTGTTTCCTGCCTTTGTTTATGAACAGCTCTTGCAAGAGCACTGCTGCTGCAGCTTTCTCCAGCTTTGCCTGGATGCAGCTCTGCTATCTCTAACTGATGTGCTCAGCACAGGCCCTCCATTGCACTTACCAGTGCTGTTGGAATGTGAGGTTCCTTTGCACTAACTCAGGAGCTCACTGGAGGGATAGGTACAGGCATAGGTGTAGATGTCTGCCTGCATCTTTTCTTCCTGGTTGTTTCTAAGAGATCATTATGCTTGTTTTGTACCAGGAGTGGGCAGAGGCAATACCATTTTCTGCTGCTGTTTTCAGTGTGAATAATGGTGTTTTGCCTAAATGAACAGTTTGTTCAGACAGACACAAGCATTTCCTCATTTCAGATAGGAATCCATCTGTGTGCATTAGCTTACATCAACATCTCTAATGACACACTGGGTGGCTTTCCCTTTTCACCCATAGACCACTCAAGAAATAAGTCTTGTGGACCAGTAGTCCTGCATTCCAAGGGTGTGAACAGACTTGCTGGGGTGATACGTTCTCAAAGTCTCAATCTCAACCCTTTATACAGGACCCTTTCCTTCAGTGATATTTAGCTGAGGTGTTTTAAACTGATCTATACAACTGAGTTGGTTATTTGTTTTCCCTGAGAGTTGCAGGAAAAACCTGTTCAGTCCACGCCACATAAGGCTTTAAAGCCAATTGGGATCCAAGTGCTTTACTGATCTGTCAACAGTATGAAATTCAGCAGCAATCACTGAAGTATTGCATTTGAGATCACCAACATAATAATACAACAGGTAAGCTCCCATACTCACATTAATGAGCACCAGAAGATTTCTAAATTCCCCTCTGTAACAAAAGCAGAAGAGATTTCCATAGGAAAGACATGGATTGTGCAAATTAATGAGAACTCATTTATACCCACTGTATAAATTCCTTTTACACAATCTGGATGTCCAGATGAATTTACAGGGATGCCTTGCAGCTGTACCCAATGAATGTCCTCCAAGGGCAGGGACAGCCTCCTGGGCACAGGGACTTGGTCTCTAGACTTTAAATGTCCAGTAAAGTCCAAACCTTGAATTAATTTGCCATATTGAGGTAGTATAATCACTAAATGTCCAAAAAATAGTTTGTGTGATTACTGTCTAGATCAGATAGATTTTAGTGATTTGCCTAATGAGAACTGCCAAAATGCCTTAATGTACCTATCTCAGAAGTCTGAGAAAAACCTACACACCACTGCAGAAAATAATGGTAGACTTAGAGGAGTAAGTAATCAATTTTACCCGAATTCTCTTGTGTTTTTTTCAGAGTGAAGTACACAAAACCCAGACAGAAGCAGATGATGTACATTTTTTCTTAAAAGGAAGGTAATTTACAAGTCAGTTATGAAGAAATTAAAATTGCTGTTGTAAAAAACCCCCACATACATTGTGTTGTTTATGACTTATGCTCTTAGTTATTTGTCATTTTGTTTGGGTTTTTTTGTTCAACAATGTACTGTGGGTTTTCTGTATAACATTGCAAAATTAGCCCACTTTCCAGGATAATAAATACTCTTATCTCTTTGCTAAACAAAAGACTACATAAATGAATAATAATAGTATGTGAAAAACCTAGTGTTCCAAAAAGCCATTGTAAGTACACTTGAGCAATAATTACAGGCAACAATGCCTCCACTCCTTGAAATTTATAATAGAAATTTTGATAGCACCGAACTTGATTAAAATCTGGGACAGTTTAGAATGCCATCTACTTAGAGACATTACCAAAATCACATCTACCCCTGTTAGAAATAAACACACAAAAATATCCCCAAAAGCTGAAAATGTGCTCATTTTCCTCTGTTTTCATATTTTGGTTTCTCATATTATTATAATGTAATAATAGTAATAATAATAATAACTATTATTATTATTATTATTATTAATGCACCCATCTGTATGAGCCTCATGGACTTCAGTTATAGAGTATAGCAAGACAACAAACCAAAAGTCAAGAGCTACATTTAGTGTTTGGGCCCAGATCTCATATCCAGGGTGTTATGCCACTACATACACCCCTCAGCACTATGCAGATCAGTTTTTAACTCCTGTTATTTTTTCTGCTGAAGACACAAAATAGCATAAATATTGACCTTTTAACATCAGCTTGGCTATATGCTTGGGAAGGATTACTTATCTTTAGAATCATGGCAATTTTGTTACATCAGAGTACAAGACTGATGGTTGAAAAGTACACTACCCCCACCTCTACACCAGTTAAGGCTATCAGTCAAGATCATGCTATGTCAGTAAGGAAAATAATGGAAAATAACACAAGTGATTCCCAAGGCAACTAATCCCTGGGGGACAACATATTTGGAAATAATTCTGATGACATCAAAGTCAGTAAATCATGCAGGTGCTTTGTACACCTTCACAGTACACACTGTGAATGATCAATTCACAAGCTCTAGAAGTGTAGGCTGAACACAGACCAGCTGCTGGACTGCAGACATCTTATTTTTCCTCTCTTCTTAACCAGTAAATATGAGACTGATTGTTCCTTTTGCTTCCATGCTGTGTAAGATGACTTGATAAAACTGGGACTAATAATTACCAGGATATTCTACACAGCATGTACTGGGCTTGCTGCTCAGAGTTTTGGGGTTTTTTTATTTGCCATGTTTAAGAAATTTGTCCAATGGATTGTCTAAATTGGAATATTTATCATGTTTTAGAACACATAAGTGAATAAAATATTATGTGTGACTTAGTTTTCCATGTGGATAATTTTGGTTCTGCCAAGTATTTAACATCACTGTCACTGGTCAGTGTCTGATAGTAACTGATGCACCACTGCAGCCAATCTCCACCACAAAGGTTCTGTGTACTCAAGCAGGGCAGCTGGTATAAACATGCTTGAGATGCTAAATATTACTCCTCTTTGACACAAATGTGAACAGCTTTCCATTTAATTTGAAACATCCTGAATACCATTGCTTAATACTGGAAATGCAGCTGAGATTTATTTCAGTAGCAGAAGACTACAATTTCAAATAGACTACACCCTATTACAGAAATCTCCAGAAAAGCTATTACTGCCCAAAGGAAGTACATAGAGGAAGGGCTATTACTGCCCAAAGGAAGAGAGATTTTTTTACTGTGAATCTACATTTTTGCACCTTACTTTACTGAAGTATATTTAGTTATTGTTCTGGTTTTTGAAATATTCAGAAACTATCACTTAGGAGAACTATTAGTTAATATTTGTTAAACTGATCTCTAGTGAGCCAAAAATTTTCATTTGCTCATTAAGTGACTCAATCACTATCCTTAAAGCCTCCATTATTTCGGAACTGTGATCTGTTCTCAGTTTACTTCTGATTAAATAAACAATAAAATTATCTTAGCTTCTAATAAACTGATTAATGTATCAGTTTTTAATATTTCATTTTCAAAGCAATACTGATGTTCCTTATAAAAATCACATAAAGTCAAATGTTTCCTATTTTGTAATAATCTTTCAATTTTTATGGATTTAAGGAGCTCTCTGAAACTATTTTGCTGCAACTGTCTTATATTAACCTCATTCCTTCCAATCAAGATTTTGAGAATTTACTTAAAGGCAGGAGTTACAGACCTCTTCATTTCTACCCTCTGAAATTCCAGGCATCAACCGTCTCACAAAATTCTTTCTAAATAAAAGCTGTAAATGCAGCAATGGGAGGAGATGATGGGTAGGTGCTGAGCTCTGGCTTCAGCACAAAGCACAGTCAGTCCCTGTGTGCCATTAGGCAGTGAGTGATCTACACATGTGTGGGGGCATATGGTGAAAAAATGGGACTCCCACCCTTTCTTTTGCTGCCACTTGCTGGTTATTAGGATGTTTTAAGACAAAGAGGTCATTAATGGATGAGTATTGCTTTTTTTGGAAGTCAGTGGTGCCCAGGATGGATGGTGTCTGTGCTTCCAAAGATAGTGGGTTGGTTGAGGGAGAGGAGGAGGAGAAAAGGAATCTTTCAATAATGGTATCTTAACAGGCATAGTTTCTATTTCAGTATAACTGGAGGGTTTTGAAATATCCCATTTTTAAGCTGGAAGTATAGCATAGAAAACTCTTCAGAGCTGGGTTAGGTATATTGCCTCGTATTTGTGCAGCCAAATTGTGTGTACTTTTAAAGGTGCTGAGGAAATTTCAGTTTCTCAGTTTCTATGCAGTAGAATACCTACTGTTGGTATTCAGCACTGAAGGCCTAACAATTTAAGTGCGTAACAATTATGGCTCCAAGTTTGAAAATGTGATCTTTTGAAAAAAGCACGGAAACTTAGCAAGATTATTCTTCAATGACATTATGAGCGTAGTCCTTGGTTGCACTTGTGCTCCATTATAGCTGTTGTGCCTTTTCAGCTCTGAGTACTGTTACTGGAAAATGCAAAATTCTATGAAGCAAGTTTATATAGCTGCTCATGATGAATTGAAAAGACTTGATTTCTCTTAGGGGTGTGTTCTAGAGAAAAACTGATCAATGAAGGAGTTGAATGCTTAGTGCTAGTTGCAGGTGCAGTCTGAATTTCTGCAGTATAAGTGTAAACATATAAAATACCAGAAGTTTTTAATGAAATATTGCCTAACAGAAAGCAGTCATCTGGTCTGATTGAAGCCATCAACATACCAGAATAAACCAACAGCAGAAACACCACAGCAACTAAAAATGCATGTTAACATTTCTGTTTAATTTAGAAGATTCTGACAAGAGAGAATCTAAGAATCTTTCAGTGATCATTTTGTGCAATTCTCTTTAAAGTGCATCCGTGTGGTAGGGAGGCACTATTTTTGTATGAAACTGCAAGACGCACTGAAATTGTACAATCCTGTTTTTCTCATCTAAAGATGAAGGAAAGTACACAGGGAGATTTCCCAAAGCACATAGGTCCCAAGCCCCTCATGCATTAAAGAGAAGTTAGGCATGGACATGGTGTTAAAAGTATTACCTGAATTGTGATTTGCAAGTTGAAATAGGTAACTTCCTTTTCAAAGGTCTGCAGGAACTGATTCCCTCCCTCTCATTTGTTTCTTTACTAGCTCTACAAAATTTGCTCTGGGGAGAAAAAGCGTAGAGAAACCTTCAGTACTGAAAGCATTTGAATAAACTATGGTGAGTCAGCGGAAAAAGGTATTGCGACCATTGGCAAGTGATGTACTGGTAGATGGAGGCAGCACCGAGAATGGGACATATTGAAGTGACACAGAACTGTCCCTTTGCCTGAACCATAACACGCTCCCAGGTGGACAGAGATGGGCAGGGAGCTGGTATTTAACATCACAGGCCTTTCAGTACCTCATACAGTACCAGAATCTGTTCACTACCTCTGCGTTTAAATGTTGATCAAAAGCAAATATTTATGAACTGAAACACCACAACCTGTGCAGAGATTACTAAATGCAGGAATGTGTTTCAGCAAGGACTCAGATATTTTGTGAATTGAGGTTGTTGTCCATCCTATACCTGTCAATGAACTGGGCAAGTTTTTTAACCTCTGTTCTAGCCAGTGACTGCTGAGAGTTTTAGGGAAACAAGAGCCAGTGAAAACTGAGTGTAGGTGCAGTATAGGAGAGACAAGGCACCTTTCCTTCATGCTGCTAAAATAGTGTAAATCCCACCAACCCTGCCCAGCAATGAATGTGTTCAAGCCCTGCTGTTCTCCTACCCTGTTCTAGCTCTGTGAAATGGCATCAAAGCCAGGAATAGGAAGGGCAATTCCTCACTAGAACAGGACAGATATTGTTGACCGTGAAGCCACCCCCATTTTTTGTTTTCATGAGAAATTTTAAGCCTTCTTCCCTTGGTTAAGAACTCTGTCTCTTGTGTCGGGTCTAGCACAGTCAGACAAGAAAACAGTGACATATGGACATGTCCAGGGAAATAAATATACCCAGGGAAGAAATTTTTTGGAAACGGAAGAAGGATGAAAAATTATAATATTAACACAGAAATATAATGTTTCTGCATTAATATTATTTTAAATATTAACATGAAAACAATATATTAATATTATTGCATTAATAACTAATATTATAAAGTTTCTGCATTTTTTAAAGACATATTTAAAAGTTATTCAATTATTGTTGCAGAGAAATCACAGCATCTGCTGCAATTGTTTTATAATATTGTAGCCTTCACAGGTATGGAGCATTGAGGATTTTAGATATGAAAAGCTGAGGAGTCCCACAGCTAAACTGTGTAGTAATCATGAGTTTTTAGATAAGGGTTCATGTCTTTGTAACCTTCTCTGTCTTTGCTATCATTAAAAAAGCAATGTAAGTCACAACAAACATTTTCTTTTTCCTTTCTCTCCATTTTCTTTTGTCTTTATTTACTAATCTTTCTATTTAATGGCCTATTTTTTTTCTTTTTTACCATTTAAATCCTCAATGTTTTAATAGGCTGTATGACATTTTCTATTAAAAAGCAAAGCAAAAGAAAACAAAACAAAACTGGTTCTGGACATTTCTCCTTGATTTTCTGGATATTTTTCATTTCTGAACTTTTCTTCTCTGGTATTTATTTTTCTTATGAAATTTGAAATTAACCTTTTGCATTTTTGCTTATTCATATTTATCTTTTCCAGTTATCAGTGTCTTTCTTTTTCCTGCCTCTTTAGTCTTCCAAACTTATTTAACTCTGTCTTCTGTCTGGTTGATTAAGCTGCTCAGGGGGTGAGAGTGAAAAAAAGACTAACATGTCAAAATAGCCTCCTCTTAATTTTAACCAGCTTTCTAATCAGGTTTGCTATAGAATAGAAAGAACTGCTTGAGATTACCTTGAATCAATTAAAATAATGCTTAGAAAATGCTACAAAAGGTGCTTAAAGAAACTGAATTATTCATCATCAGCAAGCTTCCTGTCTGATTTTATCTTTTACAGTGATTTCTGTAAAAGATTTGTTGTGGTTTAGAAATGGGAAATCATTAGCATAAGCTATGTATGATCCACCAGCTATAAGGATAAAACTATTGCCTGTTCTAGGGTGCTTGTTTTTATTAGCAGGAGTATTTTGTAGTAACCTCAGTATCCTAAGCAGGGCAGATGCTGGGGATGCTATCATATCCAGGTAACATGGGACAGGCTATGATTTTGTTCTGATTGCCACTCTAAACCTTGGCTTAGGCCATGACTTAGGTATTGTGGCTTTGGTTTTGCTCCCCCCCTTTGGAATGTTGCAAATAGAAATAAAGTTAATCTTACAAATACAAATAAAAGCTAACATAGAAATACCAAGATTTAAAGAAATTTTATATATTCACATTTAATAAAAGTTTTCATTATCATTTTTATCCCCACAAAGACATGATACAGCTTACCAGGAAAGCTACAACTGACTTATTCCAGAAGAAGATTGGTCTGGTTTTGGCTGTTGCCACATAGATGTCAACATTTCAATAAGCTAATGTTTAAAAGATTTGCAGACAAACATTTTTTCTTCCCCCTTGTCCTTTCCTTCCCTGCCCAGCTGCTGCTTTCACTTCATAATGGGCATGGTGTATGTCCCCAGTTGGAAATGGGAAGTAAAACAACCATTTTAAAGAGGTGAAACAACCCACAGACTAGACTGTCTCCAAATTTGTCTGCCCCCAGTGGTACCTGAGATTCTGACAGTGTCTTGGTCTAGCTATGTGTCAGCTTTTTTATAGCTGCTTGGTGTTTCTAGTTCAAGTCTGGCTTAGCAAAAGAGATTACATTGTCACCCATGGTGAATGGTGATCTATTACAGGCAACAACCTGGTATGTACATCTATTTTAATAAGTCTGGAAAGCTTCACAAGTGAAAGAGCTCAGGGAGAGGGAGGATAGATTTTTTTCAAAAATGATTTTTCAGAAATGGTTCTCATTCTTGAGGTTTTGCTGAATCTAACACTGACCTTTTCAGTTCCCCAGTTCTAATGGTGTATATTGTAACCAGCTATGAATCTGATCTTAAAGAAGACAAAAAAAAATAGGAAAACACACTCATAAAACAGAGAACAAATTAATGCCTAAACAGTTTAAATAAGTGCCATGTTAAAATAAGCAACTTCAGGTGTCATTCTCATGGAAAATTTTTTAAAGAGTTCAGTGAAACTGTAATGTTTTCTCAGTAATAATTCATTTCAGTTCTTCTCAGTATGGAAAATCTTTTGAATATAAGCATGTCTCATCACACTTCTAAGGAAAAATTAATAAAACTTTAAAAAAAGAAAAAATATATCCTCACCCTACACAGCTCTGAAATTAAAAAAAAAAAGGAATTTTTTATCATTATTGCACGAAGACTTTGAAACATATTTGCCTAGCAAATAACTTAGTTAATTAATCCAGTTTGTTGCACAAGTCAGGTAAGTCCAGTCCTTTATATGATGAGTGCTTCAGAAGGTATTAACAGAAATGAACAAGTCAGAGTACTATGAAAGCTCTTGCTGGTCACACGTTGTATCGCAGTCTTCAGTTCCTTAAGTTTGTTTCAAGGTTCTCTAAAATGTTCATATTTTAGTTGCATTTGAGAAAAGACACCATTTAATTTTTTTCAGTTAATTTGTTCCAGAATCACTGCTCCTTAAATTTCTATGAGTACCTGTACAGTTATTAATTTTAAAAAACTGCAAAAAAACCCCCAAACTTTATATATTGTTTTTACAAACACTTTTTAGCATAAAATTTTGAGATCTTAAAAGCCAACCCGTCATCCTCAGTATCATTGCTTTTATTAAATCTGAAGATTACTAGCTGTTGACTTCTACACCTTAATCCAGGTGGACATCCTCTGTGATGCACAATTGGGTACTGGTAATAGAAGACCTTTGTGTCACTTCCATATACTGACACAGGAAGGGAAGCAACTAAAAATGTTCTGGTGAAAATAATAGATTCAAAGTCTTCCTGTTGACATGGGGATGGGAGTGAATCGAAATCACTGCCCTTAAAATTCTGTCAGAAAGTGTAACTGGATAAAAAACCATGAGCCAGTACTCCATTAAAGCAGGACAGTTTGGGGAGGAATATTTTCAAGTCTCCATACTTCATGTTTGATTGTAATTTAATTTAGTCATTTAACAAACAATGATCTCAGGTATGTGTCCAGCCAGCCCCTAGACTAAGAAAATACTGGCTGCTCCTGTGGCTAAGATCAGCTCCGTGGATAACCTTTGATTGTCTCCTGACTTCTGACTGGAGACCTGTCCCCTACAACTGTTAGGCACCTATAACAGGTCTTGTTTGCCCCATAATTTAATGTTACTTCCTATCTGGGAAGATAAGATGTGGGCTTTCTTCCTCATTTATCCTGCAGGATGAATTCTCAACAGAATTCAACAAGTATAGGTAAAGGTGAAAAAAAAATGCAATTTTCATAGTACTCCCAACACAATAATTGCTTCTTAGGGTACTGTGTAAAATGAAAACAAATTGCCAGCAATGTTAAGAAAATAAATGTTAATGTTACATATGGGATAATTATTTTCAATTCTACATGCAGGGAAAGAATGTGGTATTTTTCAGACAGAGATAGGGGTGTGAGTATATGTGTAGTTATCAGTTAATAATTTTTTCAAGCTATTTTTCAGTCTGCCATGAAGGAATAGAAGATGAGCAGAAAGATGATCAGCAGGGAAAGGCAAACATGGGCTGACTTCCAGCTGTTTCTTGTAATAGCAAGCTGGTGGTCAGATGCAAATAATATATCTGTATTTTGCACATGCACTTCCACAGAGACAAGTAGGATACTTTTGGTTTAATTCTCTCTGAGCATAATCTTCATTCTTATCTGCTTAGTGTCCCTAAATGCAACTAAGGTAAATAAATATAATAATGATGTTGTTTGTTTGTTTGTTTGTTGGTTGGTTGCGGGGGGATATCCTGGAAGTATGCTATTAAATTTCTCCTTCTGAGATAGAAGGAATAATGAACTCTTTCATCTCCTTGGGTCAATTCTTTGGTCTGTCAACAGGTAGCAAGAACTTCTGCTCATGCTGCAAGTACTCTGGACAGCAATTATTCGCCTTCAGAATGAAGTAGCATCAGTGTCAGGTGTTTTCAGATCATCGCATGCTGCAAGAGGACAAGAAGAAAATCCAACCCATGGGTCATTCTGCAACCGTTTTCCACCTTTCCTGGCTTTGTTGACATGAGCTAGAGCATAAACCTATGAAACGTGTACCCCGCTTGCAAAATTGGTCTCTTTTTGGATACTGTTGCTTGGAAGGGATAAACAGTTTTCCCAAACCCACAGGAAGCTTCTCTGTGAGGAACCGAGGGCTGGGTGAGAAATCAGAGGCATTTTGCTGATGTCTCTTGTTTTGTTGGCAATTCATTGTCACTTCATCATGCCATGCTACGTTAAACTGTGGTTTATAGATTATATATATATTATAGATGCATACAGGGAAACTATCCTTAAAATTACCTTAGCACAGGACCCCACCCAGTACACGGCTGGCTGTGTGATTGAGAAACAGATTGGATCAGCAGCAGTGTCATTTGTTTTAAATGAAGCAATACGACTGATGCAAAGTATTTGCTTAAGATATTACCAGCAGTTTTAAAAACAAAATTTGACTGTGCTAAGAAAACCAAAAGTCTGGGAGTAATATTTTTAAAGTGGGCAAGACTTGCCTGCATTGTATCTTCTCTCAGAGCAAAAGCTGGCTTTGAGGGTTTGTAATGGGAATATTGCAGGCTCCAGAGTACTGTCCTACAACATGTTTTTTTCATCTCCGATGAGTATGGTACATTGATTTTGTTTATGAGATCATCTGCTTATAAACACTTTGCTGAAATAATCCATTCTGTATCAAATTTTTGTGTGCATTTATTTTAGTACATGCAAGTGCACAAATCTTTATGCAAATGTATGCACACACATAGGTATGTTCTATGGGCATATGGGGACACACATAAGCTCACGTTATATACGCATACTTGGAATCACAGGTGGTTTGAGTTGGAAGGAACCTTAAAGATCATCTAGTTTCAACCCCCCTGCCATGAGCAGGGACAACTACGTACACCAGGTTGCTCCAAGCCCCATCTGATCTGCACTTTTGATGACTTTTCAGCCCAAATGTGCTGCTGAGGAACTCCATGATGTTACAGTACAATTTAACAACAGAAGCCAAGCTGATGAGAGAATGCCATGGGTCACAGCTTGGGCATTGACGGAGATTAGGCATGCTGTAGATTAGCTCAAAGTCATCCAAGTGCCAGGACTGCCTGCTGTGTAATCTACAACCCTTCTGTAAAAATGTGGCACTACCACTTGTTTGCTTTCAGGAGCTCTTTATCAACAGCCCTAGTCTAAATGTACTTATCAAGACTACCACACATTAGAAAAATAGCCATCAGACCATGGCTGAACTAACATGGTATTTGCCCGGAGGGTTCTCCCATGCATCATATACAAAGCTGAAATAAAAGTCTAAGAGAGGATGCACCTTGTTCACAAGCTTTTCTGAAATTTCTTTAAACTGTTTGAAAAGTAACAACAGCCTGACTTCTACACCAGCCCGTCTTTTTAACCCCATGAGCACAATTTGCATGAGAGTTATCTTTACAGAATAGACTGAAAGAAGCACTCCCAGACAGCTGATATAATCAGGACAAAATATCCTGAAATGGGGAAGGCAAGCTACTGTGTGCTTTAGATCTTGTCTTCAAAATCTTGTATTTTCCTTTCATTCACAACCCATTCCCACAGGAAAGCACTGAAGGGATGAACTTTATGCAGAAATTGACCTTCTGTCATGACAGTGCTTGTAGTTCCTGTACCTTCCCTAAAGCTGAACCATCTAGAAGAGAAAAGCACTTGATTTCTCAGAAAGACAGGTCCAGTAAAGAAGGCATGTTTGGCAGGAAACATGGTGAAAAAAGCTGATTCTTTGAATTTCTGGACATTTCTAATATTGTCAACTATCAAAGAAACATTAAAAGACAGTAAGTATAACTACAAATAAAGTCACGTAATGTAACACAACATAGCATAGCAGAATGCAGAATATGTATTATATTCATACTATATAATATGTAATGTAATATGTGGTATAAAATATGCTATATATCATACACATCTTCTATCACATACTATATATATGTGAGCGTGTATATGTAATATATATAGATATACATATTTAATGACAAAATCAGTCTTGATTAATCCAGTGGACCTATCACTTCAGCCCACATCCCTATTTTTTTAGCAGTGCTTCTAAGTTTTCATGACTATCCAGAGATTTTGGTGCTATAAGTGTGAATTCAGCTAAGCATTTGTGATATATAGCAGGAAAAATTCTAATATTTTCAGCAATATTTAAAAAAAGTACTTGTAACTGAACTTTTATGCTAATCTTCCATGTCCAGTTATACATGCATTAGGAGTATAACTGGAAAAAAAAAAATACCATCCCAGAGACATTTAAAAGTAGTCAGGGATCAGCAGGTGCATGTATGAAAGCTAAATCAGGTATTTTTTCTTCACCTTATTAGCTGTTTATCTACAGTTCGTGGTACTTGCTTTTAATGGTTTCAATGATTTTTTTTTTTT
>VWZN01018891.1:208686-275159 GCA_013396955.1 Regulus satrapa | reverse complement strand
TTTTTTTTTTTTTTTTTTTTTTAATCCCCTACTAGCACTTAACCTCCATCCTGTAAATTCTATTAATTCTTCCAGGGCAGTGGAAAAGTTCCTTGAATGTAAAAGAAGCACAGCACTTTTAAAAGCCAAGCTGCAGGGGAAATAATTGAATTTAGCAGGAGCTACAGTTTCTAAAAAATACTGTGTGGTAAATCACAAGAAACCCCATGACAACTACTTATTAATTCATTCTTTGACTGCATCCACATAGCACACAAAATATTTAGTTCATGAAATGGCAACAGTATCTCATGATCTTGGTAGAAATACAGTCTAAACTTGCATAGGTGGAAATAATTTACAGACTTTGGAAAGTTGGTATTGCAGAATAACTATGTTATAATAGGTTATAACTATGTTATAACTATGTTAACTATGTTACTAGATTTTTTTAAAAAGTAGAAGTGTCTATGCAGATGCAGATTTTGAGTTTAATCTTGAATCCCTCTCACTTCTCTGGATGTTCTCCTGCATCCCAGGCCAGCTAACCCGGTCATCACCCAGGTCAGTGGTGATGCTACTTGTAATGCAGCCTATAAATTCAGGATGACTGTAAAGCTTTGATACACTCTAAAATTATTAAATTATCATAGTTATAAAATTATTACAATGCTTTAATGCAGGCTGGTGTATATTTACTCACTGCATGTGTAAGAATGTGTTTTTATTAACTCTCAGTCCTGTATACTTAGGCAAGGACGCTGAACTCTGACTGCATTCTTATCATGCTTTTGGTTGTTAATAGCCATGCTCCAGACCAAAATAAGCCCTCAGCTATGCCCAAACACCTTTGCTCTCTGTGTTAGCTTTGCACACACCCTGGCTGAACCTGCACTTGGGCAATTGCTTGCAATTTTCCTGAGAAGCAGCAGGAGAAAGTTAATGCCCAGTTTAACTTTGCCATTAAAAGCAATAGGTGGGATTTAGGATGCTCTAGAAGCAGAACAGTTGCTGAAATTTTTTGTCCTGTTATTTTACATGGTTGAACACAGGATAAACACTTTTGGACAAATTTTGGCATTGCTATAATCGGTTCTCACTGCTGTGCTTATGTAAATCAGTCATCACAACCAGTTCAACCAGTCCCTTGAGAAATCTCTTTACATACGGAAGTGAGAGTCTGTTGGTGCATTTCCACATCACTCAGTTAAATAATGCTCTGGTCAGTCTCACAACTCACCTGCCATACCTCTCACCTACTTCAGCTACTTCGCTCTGCCACCTTGCCCAGGGCTGGATCTTGAAAACAAGATTCATTTGAAGATGAACTCAGACTGCACCTTGGTTGTACTATGCAAGTGGAGAGCATAAAATGCAATGGCTTATTTCCATAACTATCAGAGCAATTGCTTGCTTGCTGTTTAAATTTGCCCAGGTTTCTCTGATTGCTGAAGAGAGAAGGTAATAAGTTTATTTTGTGCTTGGTGACCTGCCTGGTGAGATGGATTTGAAACTCCAACTTCCCTTTGCTGGAGATAAGAGCAGTGTGGAGTAGGGGATGAAGCAGCACTGCAAATACTTGATATCTTTTCTTTCTGCAAGGAAAGGTGATGGTTGGAGAGGATAAGTGGAACTCGATAGTTCATTAAAACTTCTGAATATAGCAGTGTTTTAGAAGGTGAAGGGATGAATAGAAGGAAAAAAAAATAAAAAAGAAGGAAAGCCAAGGTGATTGGCTTGGGCATATGCTGGACCTGACTGTGGCAGTTGCTTTGGACATGAAGGCTCATCAGCACATTATCGATGATTTGTAGAAGTCCACTCAAGGCTCCAAATATTTAATGTCATGCTGTGGATACCACCCAGGCTGGGGACAGTTGTGTCAGGACAGCCCAGGGGTTTGGGGCAGGTAACTTCATAACTCCCTGCAAAGTATCATGTGGATGTGCCTTAAGACTTTGCTGCTAGTAACAGTTTATCTATGTTAATGGCTGCTCTAGGTATGTCTGCCCTGAAGATAAATAGGAGAAGGAGAAGGATAAGGGTACAAAAAGGAGAGCGGGAAGTAGCAGAAAATCAACTGAGGATTTTTAGAAATGGATTTATGGTTTCAGAGACCTTTGTTGATGATATGAGAGAATATTTCCCACTGTAGTGTTGCTATTTGATCCTGCCCACTTAGTGGGAGCATTTTTGCTTTCTGTAGGCCCCCAAAAGACTTGAGTCTTCATATTCCAGTTGCACTTATTTATATCAACTGCCTTGGACATTTTTTCTTTCCATTTACTTTAGTTCTCATTTAGTTTTCTAGAGCAACAGAACTCATCTCCCTAAGGTTTAACAAAGCATAACTCCTTGGTGTTTCAGAAAATCTAAATGGCAAATGCAAGAAAGCATTATATAAAAGAAACTCAGATTATGTTATGCTCCTGATTATGTTACTATTGTCAGCGGGGCAGAGCCTTTCTGAAGGCACTTAATCTTTGTATTCATCTTCATGGCCCATTAAGACAAGTCAAGGAAGAGTCAGCCATATAATCTATTTGCTTGGGATTATTGGTGTGAGGAACTCAGAGACAACGGCCCCTATAATGACAAGATAGAAAATATGCCCTTCTGAGCCAAAAGAAGCAAGTAAAGGTTTCATCCCCTCAGGATAGCTAAAAGCAATCAACAGGTGCATGTTGTGACAAGCACCCAGCAGCTCAATCAATGTGTGTGCAGGATATCGGTTCATGAGTAATTTGTAGATGGTTCTGAGAATGGCTTACTTCCTCAAGAGGCCCCTCTTCTTCTTCCCCTCCATTGCAGGCTTCCATCTGCAACTCAGACACCAAGTACTCTTGGGACAGGAAAAATAACGTGGTGGCAATTTCATCCATAGACACCTGTGGTCTCTGGCCCACTCTGTTCTGCTTCAAATGGTGAGTATAAAATGTCAAATGATCCCCTTAGAAGATATTACCTAGAGGGACACTGCATTCCTCTTCCCATCCAGGCTGGTTTTACTCCTGTTGTAGCCAGCTTCTACCAGTGGTAGAGCTTCAGTCAAGCCTGTAAAGAATTCACTGCTTAAGCTACCTCTTTCTTCCCATCACTGTGTGCCAATGTATCATAATCAAGAAAGCAGCGTTTGGTGCTGCAGGGGGGAATTGCTGGAATGAATCATCGTGGGGTCATTCTGGGGGAACTGTTTCCACCTTTTCAAATTGTGAGTGTTGTGGGAGAAAGCAGGAAAAAACAAACCCCAAACAACCTGCCAATGTATGCTTCCATATACTTCTGTGTGTGCAAATACCAGGTGTTTGTAAACTGTCAGCTTCTGAAGAGTTCTTGAAGCTTGAAGACAAATTGAATTGTCTGCCTTCATGGCTTTAATGAGGAAGGGAAAAAAAGCCCTTCTCCCTACTATAAAAGTTTTAAATCCCCCTAGATTTAATGAAGTTTGCTGTGTTTTATCAAAATGCCTTATCAATTATTTTGATGTAAAGTTTTCTTTCCCCACAAGAAGCACAGCAATCTGCTGCTTGGACACCCTGGCATTTGTCCCAGCATCCCTGCGGGTATTGTGGGAGGAGGTCAGCTTCCCCTGGGTGGGGACAAGCTGTGGTTGGTACTTCCACATGCTTCTGGCAGAAAAGCAGCTTATGGTTTGACAGAAAGGACCTGTGGGCTATTCCCAAACTCCAACAAGCCTGACACAGCAGGCATGTGCAGTGGCAAGGGACTGCAAAGAGATGTGCAGGTCTGCAAAGAAAGGTGAAAGATATTCAGCTCAGAAAGTGGATTTTTTTTTTTTCCCCATAAATAAGGCTTCTGTGTATATGACCACAGCATTAGAAGTCTGGTTCTCTGGCTGCTGCTCCTGTCTTGTCAAGCTTTTCACTGATGTTCACTTTTCACAGCCTGTACAGAAACATCTGACTGGGAAATCTGTGACTAACATCTTATTTTTTGGGTACACAGTGCCATCTAGCCCCTGACTAAATAAGCTAGAGAGGGATTTTCAGAGTTCCTGAAATGCTGTTCATTTTCAGGAAAAGCTGCAGGAACAGCTTCTGTTCAGACCAACATTCAAGCCCTGCTGCAATTTTCTCCTGTCCATAAGCCATCCACACCCCATCATCTGCTGGCTTGACTTCTACTTGCAGGTTGCCTGCAGAAAGCTAAAGTTATAGCTGGCATGTCACCTCAGTTAGTGGCACACATTTGACCAGAACCAAACCACTTCACCTGCTTGGATGCCTCTTCCTACCTGACTTTACATTCACCCCTTTTAAACCTCCTCTCAGGACTGTAACTACTCCAGAGGATAAGCTGGCATGCTCTGGTGGCTGGCCAGACAGCAGTTGTAATAAGCAAACAGCTTGAAGCCTGTTACATCTCTCAAAAAAATACAGACCGTGTCTTCTCACCATGCAGCAGATAATCATGAGGGTGATGGCCTTGTCGAGGCATGGAGCTGAATCATTGTGCTGGGAACTGAAGCAAGAAGCCAGAAAGAAAGGCAATTCAGGGTCTTGCTATTTGCTGCCACTCCTGTGCCTTCCTGCAGCAGCCTGGGAAAGCCTGCCACTCAGCAGGGATGCTCCTGTCAGGGCCAATGCCTTGGGGGCCATCCCCATGGCACTCTGCTTCTCTGCTGGAGTGCCTAAGGTTAGAGAAGCTACCCTTCCCAGTGGAGCAGCCATCACTGTTGCAAAATCTGGGAAACCTGCCCTGCTGGGCACCTGAAGAAATTTTCATTACCATGACTCTAAACCTAGTGAGGTTTTTTTATTCCAGGGCAGATCTCAGTGGACTTTTGTTACATTTTTCTTCCAGAGATTTTCAGTGACGAAAGCTCAGAACATTTAATGGGAACTGAACCTTCAAAATGCTGTTTTGAATGAAGCCGGCTTGCTTGGAAAATATTTTGAATGCCAAATTCAAATTCTGCCTAACTAAAAAAGTTTCCTTTCTGCCGTTCTTTGATAAGGAATGTAGTTAGCATTAGTAACTGATATAAACTATTAGCTCCTGATTAGCATCTACTGAGGTGAATGGGGCACTTCACACATCTCATCTAAATCAGGATGTGTGAAAAAATCAGGCTGGCTCTAGCTACAAGCTAATCATGCTAGTGAGTGCTAGTGCTGGTTAACAGCTCCACCGAGGTGCCACTTCCTATGCTCCACCCAGTTCACCAAGCAGACACTCCTTGCACAGGAGAGCAGCTTTGAAGAACAGTGCTGCAGCAGAGACTCTCGGTCATATGCGATGTCTTCATTATTCCTTAAGTCTATAAACATTGATACTGGATACTTATTAGGTTTTCTAAGGGTTGGTGCAACAAAGGGTAGCAGAGATGCTGATGTCTTTCCTAAATGGAGCAGCCCTATTGCACATGCAACATGTCTGGGCCTGAATGGACCAGTTATCCTCCAGGAACAAATACACAATCCATATTAGAGTACTATGTTCTTTGGGCTGACAGGATGAGATAAAGTGGTTATGTAGGTTCTACAATGTCATGGGAAAAAAAGAAAGCATCTGCATCTGAGTATCAGTATTTTAAAAATTGTATTTTAGAAACTCTAAGCTAGTAAAGCTGGACCTATAATGATTCAATAACAGCATGTGATATTTCTGATATGACTGGCATTTAGTTTTGTTTTCAGTGGTTGCTCATGTAAGAGCAACTATATGAAATCTATTTTGAACAGGGGACACAGAATATGATGATTTAATACACAATGATCCAAGCTTTCCAGTTAGGGAGATAAAGGACATTTCAAGATCCCCCTTTTGTATTATCTTCAGGCAGCATACAAAATTTCCTTCTCTTTGCTGGAGGTGTTGGACAGTTACACCCTCCTTATGAATCTAGAATGTTGCACACACATAGCTCATGATCTTATACCATCGTGTTGCATAACAACTACTAAAAGTACCCCAGGGTCAGGTGAAAAGTCACTCAGCGCCAAGCTTGAGCTAGTCTGTAAAAAACCCAGTCCACAGAAAGCCTCTTAGTGGTGCTTTAACATACGAACAGGTATTACACAAGATGCATTTATACATGTTTCAATTTGTTATTTGCATTATTCAATTTGTACCAACCTTACTGCAGCACCCTGGAAACCCCAGTAGGGTTTTTTTCCGACCAAGAAGAGATGCTGGGACAAGCTTCAGAACTGTGAGTGAGTAGGGAAGAGTGATAGGGCCACAGAGGCAATTTATGGTCTTTATACTTAGACCGCAGCCTCCTATTTGAGCAGTGTACCAAACAGCAATCCTAAAGCCTTCCCTTTCATGTCTGTGCTTTCAGGCAGCCCATGGCTTGAATGGAGTAGGGTGTACAATCACACAAAGTGCATCAGGTCCAGTTTAAGCTTGGCTTAAGATGATAAACTGGAAACTAACCTGAGAACAAAAGAAAAGAAATGTTTTCAATGTTGTTGACAGGAGAGCTGTGGTGCTGCTGGGAGTGCTGGCCCCTGTAGCAGATCTCCCAGCTTTGGCTTAGTCCCAAGTAGGATCTAAACCGGTCTGAGTTGCCTGAAATTCTCATATCATCAAGCCATCTTTGTGAAGGAAGCCATATCCAGCACCCAAATTTGCTGTGCACACAAATGCAACTTGTTCTTGTGAGCAGTAGATGGCACTCTTTGGACTAAATTGCTCTAAGAAATTTTTATATTAAAAAAACCAGGCATGTACACACACACACACACACACACACACAGAGAGAGAGAGAGAGAGAGAGAGAGAGTGATATTCGATTCTCAGAAAAATAGATAAAATAAAAATCTGTTTATCTGAAATTTTACTTCAGGCACCATTAAAAAAAAAAACAAAAAAACAAAAAAAAACCCAACCAAAGTGAGAACAAAGTCTAATCTAGTTTCCAAGATTTTGCTATTCCACTGCATGATTTCCAATGTTCCCATCTCTCTTTTTAACTCCTTAGTGTAAACAGACACGTTCTCTTTCCATCTTGTCTTCCAATAACACCTTTCAAGGCTGCTAAATTACCTGCACTGATGAACATCTAGTGCCAACATGAGAACCAGCCTTTCCTGCAGCTTTTCCCCAATACATTTCCAGTATAATAACGAGATGGGATGATAAATTTTCTCCTACTCTTTTTAAAAGTGCGAAAGCACAAATTCACAAAGGGCTGCCTACATAAAGCCTGTCCTGCTTGGTCTCAGCTTTCCCATCTCCTGCTTTATCTTCCTTTTCTGGTCTCTCAATGAGCTCCATGGAGGCCCTGCTGTTTTGATAAGGTCCAGGGAAACTCTAAATGTCAGCCCTTGCTCTCTGTGCTCATAGAGGAGCACTGTACTTGTTAGAATCCACATCACAGAAAAACAAACCATGTGCTGCTTTTGCCTGTTTTGTTTTTTTTTTTTTAATTTTTTTTTTTTTAAATTTCATTTTCATTCCTGAAATTCTCTTTTAAGGATCTTTTCTGAATTCACAGCAAGCTCCACCTGTGGAGCCTTATGACTCTGCTGAGGTCGTTGAGATGTTGAGATATGCAACTGATGCACTGTAATTCCTGTAAATCCAGAGAGCAGATGGCCAGCCCAGTTAATTTCTTTCTTTGTTAGAAGCTGTGGATTTCTCTAGGAATTACTATGCAGTAAAACAGCAATGAATATTTGTGTGACAGGGTTAAGGAAAACCTTAATCTGACACTGCAGCAAATCTTTTATACACATCAGCCTGTGTTGGTGATAGCAGGCTGCCAGTCACACGGTGTCTGTGCTGGGGAGGCAGAGATTGTCACGACAGTCCATAGAATAACTGACTTGACATCTTGTTTCACTCATTCTTACACCAGGTCACAAGCACTCTGACTTAGGTGCTCCATTGTACAGCAGGAAATATTTTGGAAGAAAATAATTCATGGTGGTTCTCTGGAAGCAGAGTCCTCTTTGAGACTCTGCTGGCAGTTGGAATCCACAGGTTTTGATTCTGTCACATGGATTTATGGAGAGGTAAAACCACAGAAAAGAGAAGCTGGCCAGTATGTTTTATATACCAGGTGTTATCTCTTTTCTCCTTACCAACTCTTGTAGGAGATGGGAAGAAAGAGGACTTTGCCCTAAATTGTAGCCAGTCAGTTCATAAAAGATAATACTCAGAGGCTGTTAGCATATTAACTTCTGATGGTTATTTTGTTGCTGGAAGCTTTTAAAATACTTTCAGTTTCATCTTTAAAAAAAAAAAAACAAAAAAAAAAACCAGCTTTAATTATTTTTATCTACCAATCCTTCAGCTTCCAGTAATAAAATGCAATTCCTGACACAAGTCCAAAATGCCATTGCTGTTCCACCATAAATCTCAAGGACATCCTCGGCAGCAAATGGAAGTATTAATGGAAGAAGTGTGATGCAGAAAACAAGCTGTTAATGTTTACTAAGACTGAGTCCCTAGTGACAATATCAGTCATTAGCACCAGAAATCCTACCATTTGGAGGATTTGAGGTGTCCTGTGGCACCCAAAGCCTCCTAAACTGACTCCAGATGTTTTGGGATTTCTCTCTTATCTTCCCTGCCCTTTTAAAAACTTTTCTTATTACTTGTTGTATCACGCTGAGTGCTCCTCCTGATATTGAAAACCTTACACTGCCATCCACAGCGACCTCTTCACCCAGGAAAATGGTTGCCATTGTGTTTTCCTATCCTTGATGCCCTTAAAAATGAAATGATCCTCACAATTTAAGTGGTACTTGGGCTCACCTCACCTTCCATCCTTGTCTCTCTCTGACCATGAGCTACTGGCTGCACTGCCTGGGATAAGTGCTATTCTTCCATCCTCTGTGCTGCCTTCCCCTCTTTCCCCTGTCTCTGCCAGCCAGATGTCATTAATTACATTTGTGGCAGGCCACAAAAAGACTTTTCACCATTCTTTTAGCTCAAGTTTCTGCCTGTGTCTCCTTGGTGCACCCAACATTGAATTGCCCTAAAAGCAGTTCAGGTCTGTAGAAAAGAAGGAAGATATAGTGGTCTTTCACAAACTTCTCCCTCCTCCAACCCTTTTCCCTTAGGTAATTCAGTCCCTGCTGTGACACTGTGAGTGAGTTGTGATTGCATACTTAATCCCAAAATCAATTGTACAAGTAGCAGAAGGAAAGAAAAAAGGGGAAAAAGTCAAGGCAATTTATTGCAACTTATTACAATGCATCAGAGTAATTCTTCTTTCTGTCATTGTGAAAGAGTCCTTGTAGACTTCGCAAATTAGAGAAAACTGGGAAGGTTAAAGGAGGGCAGTCTAGAAATTTGTTCTAGACCAGAGATAACACCCTGCTAGGTCTGAAAACCCTAACACCAGTCAAAGAACCCTTCTGCATGGTGCAGTGGCCTGGGCTGGTGCCTTGTTAACTGTGCTTTAAACAGCTCTGGCCTTGGCTGCTCTGGGAGCAGATGCAATTGCACCCGCAGCTCACAGAGGTGTGCTTGCAGCTGCTGTAGTTCATTCACTGCCAAGTGAGTCGTGGGAAGCCAGCAGCCAAAACCTCCATCCTATTCCCAAAGGTACAACTGCTATGTGGGAAAGCCATCCTAGCCTAGGGAGCTGCAGACTCACTGGGGCTGAGTTAGAACTGGCATCCACCGAGGAAAGAAAAATCCATTTTTTCATATCACTGTCCATCTGCAAACCCTTATTCTGGGTGGCAGGAAGTGTCAGCAAGGTTTTGGGCTATTTGCTTCCATTCTATTGTCTACCTGCAGGGACAGCCCTGCTGTGGTGGGAACTGGGTGTGTGCTGATGGTGACTCTCAGGGCACCCTGCTCCCCACATTCAGGTTCCCACCATGTGACACACAGGTTCACCTTTTTCACAGCTCCCTGCATGCAGAGGAGAGAACAGCTTCCACACAGCCCAGTGCTTGGCATGAAGACTGGTGGCTGGAACAGGGTAGGGGACTGACCATGGCAATGTGAGCACCTACAGGAGGTTTCTTACAGCTGGTCTTGATGGACTACTAGCAGAATCATCTATAACCAGAGTGTGTCTTAATATGAGAAATGCTTGCCCAGAGACTGCCATTTCCCTCTCTTTCAAACAACAACAACAAAAAAGGTAAAAAAAACCCAAAAACCAAACCAAACTAACCCACCCCCCAAAATAAATAAATAAATTCTACAGTTTGAAACCCTGCCTTCTTTTAAGCCTTTTTTCAGCACAGTAGAAAGTATCCCCCCAGATCCTTTACACACAAAAGTAGCACTTTCACTTCACTTCTTATCCAGCTAAATATGCAGGCATCTGGAAATGGAGAAAAGTCAGTAATGGTGAGCTGCCTACGACATCCCATCATGAAACAAGTGAAGGATTTGGAGATTAACAGGCTTACCCAGCACAATGCTGCACAGGGATATCCTGTCTCATTGACTTCTGAGGCTTCGTGTTTGATAGGATTTAAAATGCTTCTTTGCTATAGCCCCTATAAATCAAATCAAGCAGCTAAACCCCTTGGTTCTACCCTTCCCTTCACTGTATCCTGCTAAGATACTTAGCTGTTTGAACCTGATCTATCTATGCAGTTCTTTGCCTCAGCTTAATGATCAAACCGTCAGTAAAGGGAGTGTGGGAACCCTTTTTTCCAGCTAGTGAAGATTCCCTGCCTTAACGTTCCTGGAATAAAAACCAAGTTGACCTCCCTAAAGGAGCAGGTACTGATGCATTTTCATCACTGATGAGCTTCACACTTGTTGGAAGAAAGAGGAATAGCTGAACCTCTTTCAGGATATTCAGGGTTTTCTACTGTGTCTTCTGAAGATGCAAGATGAGGCGCACTGTTCACAGTTTGGGGAGAAGCAGTGTTTCATCTGCTGTGTTCTTGAGGATACTAATGAAATGGAGATGTACAAAACACTGAGAGGAATAAGGGAGTAGAACAAAGGCTGGTGGGAGAAATGAAGCTGTCAGAATTGCTATCTTTTTCTCTCCTCCTGGGGCTTTTGATTCCACAACTCCCCACAGGGCACTGCCATACTTGAGGGATTTAGACAAGACTAGTCATCCAGAGGAGGTAAACCCCACCTCTGGGAAGAGACTGCTGCAGAATTACATCATGAAACATCACAGATGTGGTTTATGAGAATGGAGAGTTTTGGAGAGGACAAATGCCTCTGGCTTTTCTTGGCTTACATGGGATCAGACCCATGAGCCAGGACCACGAGGTAGCAGTGCCTGCAGCTCTCCCTGTGAATATACCAAAGGTGCTTTTCCATCACATAGTTGGGTTTCATCTAAAACCAAGCTAGCACAAGGGAACTTCTGAAAACAAAGGAAAGAAAACAACATCTTATCTTTGATGGGTGATTCAGAGGAGAAACAAAGCAGATCTGTCCCTTGTCTGCATTGCCTTCCTGGGCCAGCCCGTTTCTTTCATCCTTGCTCTCAGTTAAATGACTTTCCATCCCCTCCTGGGTTGCAGCAAAATTAACAAAGGCTTTGTCAGGGCCCTAGGAAAAATCTTTCTGCCATCCCTGAAGCTTGCTCTATCGCTCTTCCTCCAGGAAGCCTTCCAGCCCTGATCTGTGCTGTCTCTCCCTGCTTTGAACTCCCTGGATATAGGTCACCTTGCACAGGTCCCCCCTGTCCCTCTGCCCCAAAAGCAGCTTCTGTTCAGGCAGGAGCTGGCAGGTCAAACAGCCTGCAGCCATGCTGCTGGGGCCTGCCTTTAAACAAGGGAAAAAAGGCAGAGTGTGTGTCTGCCTGCCTCTCCTGCAAGCAACATGACTCTCCATGAGTACTGATAGATGAGGAAGTCACTGATAAAAAATAATTCTCTAGTGCAGATGCAACGTGGGATCAAGCGACAAATCTTGTCAGGTGGTGACGGGAAGTATCAGTCAGAAGTCAAGTCACACAGGGCTGCAGATTTATCTGGGTATCAAGGCTGTGCAGTCTGTCCTCAGTGTGGCATTATAAAATGCAGTGATCTTCATGGGCACGTGCAGAGATATAATTGGAACTGTGCAGAACACAAATTAGATTTGAGAGATTTCTTTTGCATCTCTGCTTTAAGTCATGGTGAGGTTTCATTAGCAAGCAGACATAAAGAAAAAAACTCTTCTTGCTTGGTTGCTGGTGGGTTTTAAAAATTAAATAGCCCAGGAATTCACAGTTTTGAAAGGGCTAGAGTTGTGAGGAAATCTCACATGTTCTGCACAAGCACATGGCAAGTAGGTTTGAAAGACATGACTAAACATATAAAAACACCTCTGGCCCAAAAAGTCCTTTAGCTGCCCACAGTTGACACCTGAGAGGCTCTTCTGAGGAAGTAGAACAAGCACTTTGTGCTATGGACTTGCCTTGTTATCATTGTCCCTAGACACCTGCTTTTGGGCAGGACAAAACCAGGCCATGACATGAGATCACCTTTGATCTGACCTGCCCTGGGCTGCATCCCTCAAAGGCTGAAGGCAGCTCCTGACATTCCATTATCAAACCAGAGGGTTGTCAGAGATGAGTATTTGAATCTTCCCTCAAATCTCCAGGCAGACCTTCCTTCTCTTGCTGAATGTCAGGGAAGGGATTGCATAGTGGCCTGAGGAAGAGTTGCCTGCAATTAGGATCCAGCTGAGAAAACCCCAAAAGCCTCACAAAGAGAAGCAACCACTGCATCATGAGTACAATAATATGGTTTTCTGTTCCATGGGAGACAGTAACATGTCTTTAGTACTCACAGCTGGGCTGCACACAGTGAGGATTGGCAGAAGTAGGAGTGCCAGCCCACTGTGTGCCAGAAAGCTTCTGCTGCTCTGCACAGGGCTAGGGCAGGAGGATGGCTGAAGGCAGAACAGGCTCTGGGATGTCTGTTCCTCTAATGAGTAGCTTCATGGGCAACACTAGTCATTGCTCAATGACCACATGTCTGCAGCCTGTTGCACACCAGCTTTTGCTCTGAAGGGGCCCTAAAGCTTCCTTAGGTTTTTCCCCCATTAAATAAACAATATTTACATGTGCATTGGTCTGAATTCTTTCTATTGATGTTATGAAGCCTTCTTTAAAAAATCTCCAGCTAGTCAGGAGTGCTGCCAACCACTTTTGTTTCCAAAAGAAACTGTGTCCAAGTTATCCACAAGAGATTCACCTGTTCGCTTCATGGAGTCACTGCACACAGAAATCTGAAGAGCCCTCTGCACTTTATCTCAGGCTCTTATACACAGTCTTTACAGGTGGGGATTTTTTTGTTGTTTATTTTTTTCTTTGTTGTTTGTTTTTGGGAAGTTTTGTTTGTTTTGTTGAACAAAGATGCAAAATATTCCAAAGGAGCCACACATGCACATACACAAAAAAACACCAGTCCTCATCTGGCAAGGCTCTTTTAATGTTGTACTTTTACCAAACCACAGTACATACTTCAAATAAGGCCTAACAGATTATACTCTTTATAAATTTACAAACAGTTTATTCTCCTTAAAGAGATATTACTTTAATCAGTCTTGTGTATTTCAATGAATTATATGTTTATTCAAGCATAACATAGCAAATGTAGTCATAAATCTTGTAGACTAAGTGTCTATAACAGAGGAATCTCAGATACACTATACTTTCAGATTAGAATGTTTTTAAATATACACATTTTTGTTTAATTAGGGTAACCATCATCTCCTGGTTATGCATCCCATGGGAAAATTGTGCTCAAGAAAGAAACCTGTGGACTAGAGTAACAGCAAACAGAGAAGGTCTTGGTTCACCTGACAGGTAATTGGGCCAGCTTTGTAGGCACATAACCCTGGGAGTGGCTTTCCACCTGGTTTGGAGGGAAGGGGTTTTTGGAAGCAAAAGAGGCTGCTTTTGCTTTCCTAATAGCTAATGGCCCTGGTCTTTTTCTGGATACAGGCTGCTCCACAGCAGCAGGAACTAGATTAGTAAGAAAGGACTACTGCATTTCCATCCCTAACCAACAGCCCAGGTTATTGAGAGCTGGCTGGTTAGTAGAGATGAATTACTCAGGATGTGGCATACCAACAGTACTTATAAAAAAAAAAGGAAAAAGGGAGTAAAAGAAGAAAGGAAGTAAAATGACCTGCCTCTGTAGCAATTTTCATAATCTTTTGCTACTGCTATGCAGATGAATCTAATTCTGAGCCATCATTCATGTTCTAGTCCCTGCTGATCCCTTATTCTGCTCACAAGGCTATAGCCATGAAATAGCAACTATCTGTTGCTAGCTTGCTATCTTGTCAAGCAAAGCCAGCAGAATAGGGGCACCTCACAATGCCGTGAAGCCCCCAATGGACTGCTAAAGAAACTGTGACTTTTTGAGGACATCATACTGAGCAACATCACGGGCTGTGCAAGGCAGGTGTTTCTAAGTGTTATATGGCACCGATGGCTTCAAACCATCTCTCAAAGACTGAGAAATAAGTTCCTGCTTGAGCCCAATATGTTCCTGCCAGAGAACCAGTAAGGAGAGAAAAAAAAACTGACACTGAGACAAAACCCAAATTCAAACCATGCAAATTATAGTAGAATAATAAAAACCAAAATCCAAGCCCATACCCCAAGTATCCCTTGCAACAGAGACAGCTGATTGCTTTCTAAACTGCAGAACCAGCTATTTCTGTAGCTCCTAAATAACAAATTTGGCAATAGTTACCATGCACAAAGTAAAGGCCACTTATAAAACATCTCCATAAAAATATCTATTTATCTCTATATCTCTATTTATATATGTCAGTAAGAAGCATCAGACTGAGACAGCCCAAGCACTCCATGATGGGGGGGAAATCTATTTAATCTCCATGAAATTCAGCATTCTTAGTTAGGATTGGCATCCACATGTAGGATTAAGTCAGTACAGCTAATTTCCATCAGACTTCTCTTAATTAGCACTAAAACAGGGTAGCAGAGTTGTTGGGGAACCTTTCAGGAATACCTTGTCAAATCGTGCTGTTGTGTCAGAGGAACTCCCTGGGCTCAGGCTGCTCAATGTGTGAGTCAGCTCATTAGGACTGAAGATAATTTATGTGATAACTGCCCAGCCAGCCAAGTGGATGGGTCTTGATCCACTGAAGAGCAGAGGAAAAGTCCCCCATTGCTCGTGTATGACTGAGACTGACCATGCAAAGCAGATCTGTGGAAAGCCAGTTCTCTGTGCTTCAGAGAGAATAGCAACCAAGTGATGCCTTAGCCTTCTTTATTCAAGTGACTCTGATCACTTCTCTTAAGCAGTTGGAGCTTCTAAAGATCAGACACAATGCAGGAGCTACAATAGCATGAGTGTAGTATCTCAGGTATTCCACGTGCAAAACCACTTTTTTCTCTCCGAGATGCTGATCCAAAGAAAATAAACTTATTTAATAACCAGTGTTGAGAGTTTTCTCGGATGTGTTCATAAGTGAAACCTGTAGGAGTGCTGACTTCTTGGCCCTGTTGAGCTGGACCTTTACCACTCCAAGAGATTACAATCACTAGAGGCTTTTATAATATAGTTTTTTTGTGCCCTACTTTGGAGATTATCAGCAGCCTTGCACAGCTGCTACAAAAGCACAGGGGAAGGTGATGGCTGAGGGCTCAATCTGACATCTTGTGGCCCTAAGAAAAATAGATGCTAGCCTTTTCTATTATTGATATCTCTTGGGAAAATTTGAACCAAGCAATAGAAAGTAACCATGCTGAATAGAATGAAGTGCAGCTGCCTAATTTGCAGACTCTCTTTTCCAGGCAATGCTGTGATTTTGGAACAAATACAAACAAGTTATAAAATAATGCCGCAGATGGCAGAAACCAAACTTGCACTTTCGGTCACTGAGTACCATAAACAGATAAAAACCTACTGCAACTGTAAAAGATGACAGGAATGGAGTGGCACATAACCCTTCCAGTACAATGGTTACAGTTTAGGAAGGTGAAAGGCTTCACTGCCCAAGCACTGCTGGGAAGGAGTTTAAAGGTGACAGTGAGAGGTAGTAAATTTGTCAGTGAGAGGGAACTCTTCTGAAGTAGAGAAAGAGATGTGAAAAAACCCAGAACTGTCAGCAATTTTCTTCCCTTGGAGTAATGGGTAGAGGGGTTTGGAAACAAAGAAACATAAGATGTCTACAGAGATCGTACTCCTTACTCTTACCAGGAACCGTGTAATGAAAGGGGCTTTACGCTATGTTTCAGTGTGCAGCAAAGGCAATTTCTTTGTTAGCTTGCCCTGTTGTAGTAGTTTATGCTTCAGGGATAAAGGTCTCATTAGTGCAAGACACACAAGAAAACTCTGCAGACAGACCTTGATTTTACAAACAGATATAACTTACAACTAGCTGCTGATACCGTGTCCAGTGTTTTATGATGGCAAACCATAGCTCTACTTTTAAACATTACCCAAGGGAATTTTTCAAGACAAAGCAGGGCAGGGCTATTTGTGCAGCTTGTGGATGATTTATTGACTGTGGGAAGGTCAGACTGCTTCAGTGACACACACACTGTAAGCATGAGAATGTGTGCTTTAGAGAACAAACAGTAGCATACAGGGAATGTCTTTATTCAGCCAAGTTTATCTTCCATACTTCCACATGGGTTTAGAAAAAGAATACACAGACTTGGCTAGTTGCTCTGTTGGTAACCAAAACCATAATGAATTGAAGGAGAGCTGCTAGGCTGGTAATACTCCAGATGAAGCCTGCTTCCACCTGACATGAGCCATCTAAATTTACTGTTTTCTAGCTGATTCAAGATTCATTTGTTCATTTGTTGATTCTATCTGTCTTAAAGGGCCTGTTGATAGCCCACCACCCTGGAAATGGAATCAGTGGGGAAAAAAACCATTATGACTGGACAGAATGCTGGATTATCTCATGTAGGTTCCTTTTCTCACAAAATGCTGGACCAGAAGGTCTTTTGTGGTCCCTTTCAATCTGTAATATTCAATAAGATGGGGAAAAGGTGACAAAAGACAGGAACAGGCAGCAACACATCTGAGAATTGTCTTCTAAGTAGGTAGAAGAGCTTGGGTTTTGTGACCCTGTACTCTTACCAGCAGCCTACAGCAGCTTGTTCAAGTTTCACATCTTCAGCTGTACTCTTGCAACAGCCTATTTCAAAGCATGTGAAAGACAGAAATTTTGGCCAAAAAGGCAATGAGCACATGGCAATGTATAACTGGCAATGTGCACTGTACCTACCCCTGGCTCCTGGAAGACTGGAAGGTAAGAAACTCTTTCTGGTACAGTTATTTTCCTGCATGCTAAACATTCCCTCAAATGGTTTCTCCTCTAGTGTAATTCCAGTTATTTACATTTCTCACCTGTCAAAAAATGTCATCTACCCATCTTTTCAATAAATTAGAATTTCTTAGAGCAGCTTTGTGCTAGAACTCAGAATTCCAGTTGTTGAATATTATCAGTATAAATACCTCTACATTATAGCAATTATTACAGTGATAGTACATCTCTGACCCTTGGAGACAGCAGAATTAATGCTATGGATTCTGATGAAATAACAATTAGCTTTTCCTTAATATGCTGTTACAGATCAAGTGAGAATATTAATCTATGGTAAAACTGAAGGTACACAATTTTATGTTCATTGTTTAATCCAGATGCTCCTTAAGGAATCAACAGCACTGGCAGTCCAAGTAGACATTATTGGAAGCTGCTGAATCACGGAAGCAGCAGGATGCATTCAATTTGTCATTTGCTTATATGTATATTCCCAGAGTATATCTTACCCCCTTTTCACTGAAGTGGTTCTGGTTGTGCTTAAATAATTGCTCGACTTTTCTCACATGATATTTTGAAAACAGAAGATTAGTGGAAAGAAATACTTCCGTGTGAAAGAACCTGTTGATACCAAACTTTTTTTTTTCCCCCCATGTCCTTTTGTGTAAAAAAGCCACAAATTGGCCCCATTTCTTCCTGATTCTTAAGCTGTTGGCATAATCAGGGTTTTGAGCATAGTACCTCAAGAAAAATCTGCTTATATGTGAAAGTTAGAGTTAAAAGAACTGTGTTACAGATTGTTAAATAAATGCTTTTCCACTACCAGGTCCAAGTCTTTTCTCATTTGAGGCACCATATGTGCCTGCTACTGTAGGGCACAGCCTGAGTTTATCTTCAAAATTGCACTTAATTTCAAGAGCGAGTGATTTTGCTAGCACTGCAGACTCATGGATTTGGAGTGAGTTTGGTATCTTATCCACCCACATCATGGCAGCAATTGGCCGACTGATGCAGACCTTGCATCTGAACAACTTTAAATTTTGGAGGTGCACATGCACACCCACATGGCTGTAGCAAGACACATGTGGCAGCAGAAGGGAGCAAAGACTCTTCGTGTTACAGTGTTCAAGAATCAGTTGGGCTTTGCATTTGAGCCTTCACTCCCATCTCTTTGTCCTAAAGCTTTTCTATATAAATGAGAAATATTCCTGCATAAAGTGTGTCTCTCCTAGGGTATGCAACAATCAGCACAAAAAAATGGTCAGAACGGGGTCTGACCATGTTCTGAACACAGTATCCCACCACGATTTTGCCACTGTTATATTCCACAAAGAGAGTTAAGATCTTGCACTGATCCAGGGGTTTGGTGGGTGGTTAAGGCAGTGCACGCTGTAGACAGAGCAGCAGTGCCTCTGACTCAGGTGGTTGTTACACTGATGCTTCTTTTCTAAGTTTCACACTCTCCCATTCAAGAGCATTTAACACAGTTCTTTTATAAAATGCTTCATGTCATAAAAATATTTTAAAGGCTGATAAAGTCATTTATTAAAAGGAACAGACAGAAGTCTGTTGAGCAGGGCATACATTTTTCTTGATAGTTTCAATAAAAGGCTCTCATTCATGAAGGAAAGGACAGCGTTATGATAGGAAAGGAAGGCAAACAACCCACACTCAGTCATTTGTAGTATGTAACCCTTGTGAGGCTGTCAATGCCACAGAATCTGCAGTAACAAATGTGAGCAGAACTGAAAGCAGACTGTTTGCTGCTATCTGCAAACTGATCAGGAAGGGAAAAAACAGAAAGGCAGTCATTAAATTTCTATCCAAACCCTGCTCTCAGACCCTCTGCCCACCTCAGCAAGTACAGTTGTACACTTTGTAACAGGTAATGCTAATGCAGGAGGAACATACTTGCACTTCAACAAATCTTCCCTGGTTTTAGCATCATCTTCTTATGTAAAACTGCATTGTGAAGTAGCTTTTTTTTCAAGTACAGAGAGTCTTTTCTTAAGAGGCTTTTCCAGCTTCTATCCTTTCCAAATTGATTTTCTGGTACTAGAGATGTTAAAAATACAGGCAATGATAAGAATATACAAAGAATGAGGAAACAGCTGTTATGGTGATTAAAACTATTTCAAATGTCTTTTTTTCCTTTTTTTTCCCCCTCCTCTTTATTTCCCAATCTGGTTTCTAATAGAACTTCAGTTAAAAGGAAAGACATTCACAGAAGATATTTATGCATACAAACACACTGCCCTTCATTCATTTTAATTTGCATGCTGTTGCTGTTAGAAGGCAAGATTTCTGTTTAATTTCTCTAGGATTCTGATTACCAGAATTCTGCTTTTCAAGAATGAAACCTTTCAGGATTACCATGCTTGATGGAATGTAAGATCATTCACAGAAGAAACTATTTTGAAAGCCATTGCTTGTCAAACTTAGCTTCACATTTCAACAGATCCCTGGGAATTAGATGCATCTGCCATTAAAGGACATTGTTTTAATTAAAATGAATTCTTATCAGTACAATAAAATTGTACATGTACACCACTGCTTTGGAAGTCTTACTAAAATATTTCTGATGACCATCCTCTCACATATATCACGCTGCCTAGAGCATGACCCTAAAATGCTGCCATACCTTTGAAGTGGTAACTGCTAGAAGAGATATAAAAGGTACAGGTAAAGTTTAAGTCACAAAAAATACAAAGTAGAAATACTCCAGTATGAGTTAGAGATAATTTAAATATTCCTATTTCATACATCTGAATTTTCTATCAGTAAGTATGGAATAAACAGTGCATGAAAGACCTGATTCTAACCACCAGACTGGACTGCGGATCCTTGAGGCTGGGTTGACGCCAAAATATGTTTTCCATTGTTTTGGCTCTTTGGAGCTCCATATCTCATTGCCTGGTGGTCTGCACGAATCCAATATATTGCTTACATTATTTCACTAACAGTGAGAGCCCTGATTTCCAGCCCAGTCTTGCTCTCCCCACTGCTGGTGGCAGTTTTTCCATTGTTTCCTGTGGTGTCAGGAATGACCCTTTAGAAACATAACTGGGACACTTTGGTTCCCAAACCAGTACAAGAAGCTACATTTTTCTGCACAGTTCAAATAGGTGAAACAGCTAAAAAACCAGGTGATAAAAGACTGCTTATTTTAATATTCTTTGGGGAAAGTAGAGTTTTATAAAAGCAGGATCCACTCTCCCCTCAAACAGATTTTCCCACATACCTGCTAAACAACATGGATTTTTGGCACAAGTAAGAGTGGGTGAAATAAACTATGGATGTCATTTCAAATTTCAATGATAGGCTTGCAGTGGAAGAAATTCTCAGAATAGATACAGTGCTAGCAAAATACAAAAGCTACATCTCTGAGTCTGCTCCTGCTTCACTGCCAGGATGCTGAATGACCAGTGCCTATAATTAAACATACACCATTCTCACAAATTAAATACAAGGCAGACAGCCAGGAATTCACCCAAAGTCACCAAATCCTTATACAGAGACAGCTGCTTGTCAATGATATCATGTCTAAGGTCCAGTTTAAGGAGAAACAAGAATTCTAATATTAGAATTTCTAATACTAGTTAGAAAGTTTCTAGTTATGAAAGTGACTGTATTTTAAGACTAATATTATTCAGAGAAAAAGGTCTATGGTATCCAGTCAATGGAGGGGTGCAGATGCCCCTGACTTGATTTCAGAAATTTAAACTGTTCTTCAGATTTAAGACACAGATCTATAACTATTGCTTATGCAAGGGCCAAAGGTTATTTTTCAGAAGTTCTTACTTGATTTCCCAGCGTTGTGGCTAATTTTTTAGAAAATAGATGTCACAGGCCTCCCTACCATGACAATTGTCTCTTGCTTTGCCAAGAACTTGGTTTGACATTGAGACCAAACCATCTTTCCCTTCTAATGCCATACTGAGGCATTTGGCAATTGGCTATGGCTGTTAAATCTGTTTCTCCCATATAAAGTAGCAGATGACTCTGGTCTCTCAGGATACATAGGTCTGATCTTCCTCACAGACATTAAATTCCAATTAGGAGCTTTTTTTCTGCAAATCAAATGTCAATCTATACAAATGATGCTCTATTCACTTCTCTTGGTAACTTGAAGTTGCAAGGCTGCAAAGCAAGGATGATTTTCAGAGTGGACTAAAATACCATTAAAATAAAATGAAGCATAAAACCATAGAGAAAAGATAATGCTTTTTCAATCCTACAGACATATCTGTGATTGCTATGTAGTTTGCTGATGGTGGTACATGGTAGATCCACCCCCTGCTGATATTCCCCAAGGAGAGAAGGCTTATTTTACACCCATGATTAAACCCAGGACTCATCTGCTTGATTGCAGACAAGAGAGGGAGAGGTTAATACTGGAGGCAAAGCAAAAGACTGCAGAATACAAGAATGACTGAGGCAATTTTTATGCCTACCTGAACCTTTCTGCCATGTATGGTACCTGAGAAACAGCAATTGCTTTTAAAACTGGCAACTTTTTTGTATGCTAATTCCAAATCCATAAATAGAAGAAATTAATGGGCTTGATTCACTCTGATATCTATGTTCAATGGTAATGTTCCTCCAGAACAGGTCTTAAGGCTACCATCCTTAAAACCCAAACTATCTGGCCTGCCTTTTGACAAATTGTGCTTATTCATGTCTTGTCTGGTAAGACTCCAATATTTTCTTTCCCCTATATGATTTTTTTTTCATTTTAAAGTGTCAATTAGAATAATGAAAGTTGCAATCAAAGAAATAAGGAAATCAAAAATGCCAGCATTGCTCAGTGTAGTAGACTGCATGTTTGGGTGGGAAAAGAAATCCTTCTTGTGGAGAAAAATGAATTAAATCTGTGCATACTAAACTCAGAAATATTAAAGACAAACAAATCTAGGACTGTCACAAGAACAAATACTTTTAAAGGGAAATTCCTGGTGTTCTTTCTGTTCTCCTAGCACATGGCAAAGCCCTGCAGTATATTCATTCCTTCATTCTGTTCCACTGCAAAACCTGTCCATTAAGGCCTTAAATTCCTATCAATTCAGACTATAGGAGAACCATGCTTCTCTTCAGAGGGCAAGCTAAAGCTCTGTTATTGCCACTAAAGGATATTAAGTCTTCAGGCTGCCCCTTTGTCTTTCCTTCTAGCTGCCTGCCTGCTGTTCAGGTGGCACCTACGACACTCCTGATTTGAGAGGAAAAATGGGATGCAATGCTGTTCTTGGCATTGGCCTTGACATTCTTAAAAAGGCCTTACAAAGACAGTAAAATAGTTAGGTAAATCTCGGTATTGAAAAGCAACCTTCCCTTGTGTGCTGTGTGTTCCTCATGTGCTCTGGAGGCAGAGTTTTCAAGCCTTCCTTACTATGCAAAAACTGCCAGCAGAGGTTTTCCTTGCAAAAGGGACTGCAACAAGGGATTTAAGGAATAAATTGCTATACTCAAGCTGAAAAAAAGAAGGATGTGAAGTCCATGGGTTCAAATGCATTGACTAAAGCTGTACTAATATTTATATGACAGCCTATTAAGAAGAAACAGAAGCAAACAAAGAAAGGCTGTCTCTAATTCCCTACTACAATGTACAGTATATGCTGATATGCCACAGGCAGAGCTGAGTTTAGCCTGGCATGTACCTTATGTCACTGGTATCATAGACAAAGACACAGGAACAGACTAGGTCTACAGACTCACACAGCATTATCTTCCCTCAGAGACCAACAAAATAATACAAAAAAACCTTTAAAGTCTACTGTGCTTTATGATAATCCTCTTTAGTAATAGTAGTAGTAGTCGTAATAACAGTATTTTTACATTGTTGATGAGAATTGCACACAATCAGTGAAGTGCCTAGGTCAATAAGATGGGTACTGCCAGGGCTGACATGGGCTGATGAGATGCTGAGAAACTGGCGAGTAAGATTTGCAGTAGTCCTCACCCCCTATCCCACCCCCAGCCTGAACCCCTGGATCAAAGTCACCAAAATAAACGGTGATGTGGTCGAGGTGCGGGGCTGAGGGCAGCCTGTGGGGAAGTGGCCAGCCAGGAAGGAGCACAACATGGGGAAGAAAGGGCTGCCACTTGTTCTCAGGACAGAACTCATTTTTAACAGCTTGTAAAAATATAAAAAACCAGCCCTGTTTCTTGTCACAGGTATCCAGAACATCTCTAAATACACAGAGAAAGAGACAGGTATTACTGAAAATTGTAACCAATGCTGAAGCTGCAAAACTGCTCTTTGTTGTAGTTGCTGGGATACAGAAGGGGCAATTTGCTGGAAGTAAATATTAAAAAGTAATTTTTCTTAAATGCTTGAGATATTCTTTTTCTTTTTTTTCTCCAGTCTCAGTGGTATTTTCCTGTCACTTGCTCCTCCAGTTGTGCTGATCTTTTTATCCTATGTGTGCTCAAGTGTCCGACACAAAGTGTTCTTTCTCCACTGCAATAGTCATCCCAGTTCCACCCTGGCCCAGCTCATACCCCTCCCCAGGCCCCATCCCCGTGGGCTTAGATAAGCCATTCCTTCTTGCTCTCGTCTATGGTCTCCGTGAAGTTGGGGTCATTGTTCATGATGGCGGCGTCGGCGCTCTCGGCTGACTCTGCCCCTTTGGCCTCGTTGGTGTGGTAGGTTCCCTTGTGGCGGAACATATAGCGGATCAGGAACACCAAGGTGCAGAGGATGGTGAAGATCACCACTGCGATGACGCCTGCACACAGGAGGAAAGAAAAGATGGCCCTGGTGAGACCAGCTGCAGACTTTAACACAAAGAAAGGATCCCAAAACTCCTCTGAGCTGAGTTGATGCTACTTGGGCAGGTGGGTGTCACAACAGTTGCTTGGTTTCCATTACTCTTACATACAAAAAATGCAGCTCCATGAAGTCTGCTGGTGACTCTCATCTTGTAGGTAAAAGCTTCAATGTTAATACCTGTTTTCAGACCTAAGCTTTGCTGACTGTGAGGCAGAGGGTGCTGATCACTCCCAGAAGAGCGGGGTGTATTGGCGATGTGTGGGTAGCTCTTTGAAGGTGAAATATCTGGTGTTCACTTTCTAGTCAATGGCTGTAAAGACCTATCATAGCTCCTCTACGTGTCCTTGAAAATTGGCTTGATTCACTGTTGGCTCACACCACCCACTAAGCACTGGCTCCACATAATTGCAGATGCTCCTGCTTTATCATCAGTTCTAGCCCTGATTGCTCTCCCTGCAATGTTCTATTTTGGGCTCAATCCTGTTATAGAGAAGTCTTGTGAATGTTATCCTCTTAGGCATAGGTATCTCTGTGATAAAATAACACTCTTCCTGTTTGGGCCCTTCTCTACAGGCAAAGGAATCTTCCAGGATAAAGATGTTATAAAATTTTCAGGTTAAAAAAATCTTGTTATCAGCCAGATTTGTTATGCTACTTTATATTAACTGATGCATTGGGCAAGTGAACTGAGGCTGTTCAAGTGTGGCCTGAATTTTCCTGAGGAATGCAATGCTATCCTTCCAGTAATGTAAAGTTTCAAAGTGTACAGAAAAGTTGTAACTAATAATAAAATTATAAATAAGAAAGGAAAAATTGCACAGCAAATCAAGACTAAAGCAACAAACCTAAAACTGGATACAGAAACATAGAGCCTTATTACCAACTACAATTCAGCCATCAGAGACATAGACTGCAAAGTATCTTGGAAAAGTAGATAGTTTTCTTACCTCCAATAATAGCTGAGTTTCTGTTAACTCCATCTCCTATAGCTTGACCATTGTATGGAAAATCAGCACTTGCTGTAAATAGAGAATAAAAGATTCATGTTGTAAAAGCAGTGAAACTTCTGTAGAAGTTCAGAAATACATTCAACATCCTCAGATACAACTTCAAGAAAATTGTAATCACTAGATATTTATCTATAGATTAATAAAACCAAAAAGATCTGTCAATATTATCTAATCCCTCAAAACTACTCGCTTCCTCCTTGTAAAAAAAATAAAATCAAAATAAAAGCGATACCCTTCGTAAGCATTGCTGTTGCTACCGAAGGACGTTTTGTCCTTTGCTAACATAAAGTCAGTAAGTTTTAAAAGGTAAAATAGCACAAAAATAAACAAACCCCTCTTTTTTAAAAGTGAGTGATCATACTTATTATTAAAGAGATTTTTGCCTTTTTCACTGCTACCCATTAAAGACTTCAGAAGCTTCCAGGATTTTGTAGCCAGCACTGGGTATAAATTGAAGCTCCTTGAAAGAAAACTTTGAAGCTCTTTTCACTGCTGCACATTCCAAGGTAAGAGGGGAGCTGCAACTTCTGTTGGTCAGAGCCACAGAGCAGCTACTCCACAGAGCACGTGCCAGCACTTTTGCTGCTCTAGGAGAAAGCCCAGCATGTCAGCTGAGCCACTGCTTTGGAGCTGAGGAGCAAGCCTGTGGGCTGTAGGAGCTGAGGCACAGCAGGCATGGGAGGCTGTGGATGAGGAGAGCCTCCAGCACACAGGTAAGGAGAGGAAACGCAGGCAGATGTGCCAGAGCGTTCATTTGCCAGCAACCTGAAAAGGACTCCTTGCAGCAGGGTTGGATGAAATTGGATGAATTTGGATGGTAGCCTTGGTTTTAACATGCAGAAATTATCACAGAAACTTTTCAAAGGCAATCTCATCAATGAAACTTATTATAAGCATTTTCTTTATAATCAGACATAGCAACCAGACACTGCAATGCCTACGTCAGCCCAGGGAGCCGGGTGAGTAGTTGCAACCATTTCCTTCTTTGTCACTGGACCATGGCATTGATTTTGAAAGAGGGAAAATACTGTTAAAAGATTACTAACTGGAGAAAGTTAAAATAATCAAGGAGATGGGCTGGTTCCTAGGGCAGCATTTAAAACCCTCCTGTATTTTCCTTGCTTGATGAATTAGGTGATACTGTATGAAAATAATCAGTTGCTTTTACAGACCAGTGATGCATTCAGTATACCAAAAACTGGCTGAGGGAGCTCAACTGTCTTTCTGTTAGCATGGAGTAAAATCCATGATAAAGTTCCTTTTGTATCATAAGGCAACTGCACAAAAGAATGAATGGTTTCAGCTTGCCTCATGGCCTGAAAATAGGTCTGGGGCTGGAGCACACCTCTGTGTGCCTACTCTGGGAAAGAGTCAAACCAGCTGTGTGTTCAGCAGCTTTTGGCTGGTTGCCCAGGGGACAAACAGGAGCACACTTCTCAGAGCTCAGCGGAGGGGCTCTGTCCAGCAGTTTTTGCCAGCAGCACTTGTGCCTTTGACATTTGTTGGTGCTCTGGCTTCTGAAAAATCTCCTGCATCCCTCTGAAATGAATCAAGCTATACATTGTAGAAGAGAAATAAATGCCTGGTTCGGTATCAGTATATTTTGCTTTGAAGAACTGTGCCAGGACAATTAATTAAGACATTTTGACATGGGATCCATAAACATACCCTTGCAGCACTAAAAGGGAAGGGCTGGAAGTGGGAAATCCTACTTTTAAACCTGCCCTCCCTGCATCTCAAGGAAAATCCTAAAACCAAATAATACAGTGGGGAAAGCAACAGTTTGCCAAATCACAAGGAATTCCTCTCTGCCATTCTAATCCAAAAGGAGGCCCCTTGTCATCCGAGCAGCACCAGAGGCAGTTAGCAAGTTCTACATTTGCCACTTACTTGAGAGTTGGTCACCTGTGTCCTTACACAAGAAATCTGAAAGTCTACAACAGTCACAGTTCCTCCTTCCCTTACAATTGAATATTGTAATTAATCTTTTTTTAAAATGTTCTTTCAAGGACAATGGCACTAGTGAAGTGTGAAGAAAGAGGGAAGCTGCTGTTCATGGCAGCATGATTCGTCTTGAGCTGCTACATCACACTGGCTATGCTACAAGGGATTCCTGGCAGATGGAAGAGCACAGCCTATGATGTTCAACAGGCACTGAAGCACACCGCAGGATGAGGAATGACATGATGCAGGATGTGGAGCTCCATTCTTGATTTGTGTGAGAGCTGCTGCTAGGGCTGGACCCAATGCCTCCACGCACCCACTGCCCACCATGGCACCCAGTCATCTCACACACACAGGAGAAGCTGTCCATGGATCAACAAGCACACGTGATTGACTCTTGAGACTCTGACAAAAAGGAAACAGGAACATGTGTCTGGGAGCAGGGGACACTATTTCAGCAAGAGCTCGCCATCAGATTGGCAAAATTGTGCCCTGCTGTAGCTGCTGGAGAACCAGGGGTGCTGCAGGGAAGAAAAAGGAGCTTAGATGTTGATTAATCTTTTTTTTAAAGCACTTGCAGCAGTGTTGGCAGATATTATCACCGTAATTCATGGAATGCTGCTCTATTATTCTTGTGCCACCAAGAGATCTGATTGTGTATTATGAGTTCTTTTTTTGATGGAAAAATTGTATCTAAAATCTCATCCAAATGTGGAATTATAGAATATATTTTGTTGCAAAAATATTTTTTTACTTGAAGTATAACTATAGATGGATAAAGAGAAAGAAACAATTTATTAGTTTTATTTTTTAATGGGCAGTTCCCTTGAAATTCTTCAGCAGATTGTCAAAAGATCAGAAATAGCTACAGATCAGAGGTCCAAGAATTGCAAAAGAGCAATTCCTGCCACACCAAATAGGCAGATAAAAACATATGAGGGTACAGTCCTTGTCCCTCCAACATGAGCTTAATAGAGTATTGTCCCCAACAGGTACCAAGTGCAGGTATTTCAGACAGGAGTTACATCATTGAAACACATGGGAATTCCTCTCTGACCTTACTACAGTTACATTCCTTGGCAATATTAAGCAACTTTGCCAACACAAACTAAACAGAGTTTTTCTTCCAATGCTGCTGAAATTCAGGAACTAAAAGAGGAAAGAACATGTTAGAGCATGCTGACAAAGGGACAGAAGTAATACTGATCCTCTGGTAAAAGCACAGAAGACTATATAAAGTGCTGTTCATAGCCTGTAAAGAGTTAATTCCTAAAATGAATCTTCCCTGGGTTTCTCTGAGTAGCCAGGGTCCCATGTGTGTGATTCAAAACATGAAGAATGGAGCAAAGAGCTTTTTAATCTATCCTGAAAAACAGAAAATCTATCCTGAAAAGCTAAATATTGACCCAAGAAATGTCCTGCCAGCTGCCTGAAATCCTCTGTTCACGCAGCTGTGACACAGAGCCATCAGTTTGCTGTCACGGCACACCAAAGATGTTTTCCTAAAATCTGCAGCTAGTGTGGGGACAGATTGCTCTGCATCAGGAAATACTAATCTCCTCTGTGGCTTATGAACATCACTTTGTCTGGCTCCCTTCCAGGATCCACGCTGGCTAATGCTATTCTTTGTACCCTTTCCTTCCACAGCAGGTCATCAGGTTTGCTTCAAACACCACCATCCTGAAGCTAACTTATGTAAAGGGACACAGTGCACTTTGCTTTCTCTTCTTTTATGGGCTGCTGTTTACAAGGCCATAGTTTCAGTAACCACAGAGTAAATCCATGGAGTCTGTACTTATGTTTTGCACTTTTCAACTTTCTGTCATTAGGTCTAGGTAAATGGGGCTAAAGAAACTTTGCAGTACCTAAAAGGGTGATTAAAGACTAACTGCAGGCAAATTCCATATTCTGGCCATCATGCTAATGACAGCTGAAGCATTAGATGACCACAAAAATGCAGCAGGAGCTCTACCATCCTTCAGCATACCCAGCATGGTCATTGCCACAGCCAGATGCAAAACAGCAGCCCTCAATGAATGGAGAGGGAAGATGGGACTGGATAGACAGACCACAATTAGGATTAGATTTTGAAGATGACAGATGTGCTTGGTTTAGCTGAGTGAATTAATTCTGCTTCATTATAACAGGCATGATTTTGCATCTGCCATTTTCAGATGGAAAATGTTTTACAATGGATCCCACATAAAAGCCTTTTGCAAATTCACAAAATTGAGATTAAAAAATTACCTTGGTAAAGTAAAAAAGTAGTCCAGAAGGTGAGTGAGGGATGAGAAATGAGCAAAAGACTGTTCAGTAAAGGCAAGGGGAAACCCAAAATCAAAGGGGGCTGCGGATTTTCAGATAAAGAGCAGAATCGAGAAGTACACAGTAAAAATGCAATTTTTGTTTTGAGATACACTACCATGAGTGTTATATATAAGTCACTGGAAGCAATTTTTTTAACTGAACTTTTTTACTGAGTGGGCAATATACAAAAATGTGGATTAAAATATACCACAGTACAAAGGAAGATACAGTTTAGATTTGCTCCAAAAAAGGAAGTGTGAGAGTTCTCCTAGGTCTAAAACAATTGATGAAATGTGAAATTCTGGAAAGCGAGTTTGTTCAGACTAGATCTAATAGGTTGTCTTTGGCCTTTCATCTTTATAGATGCCCACAATTTTGAGAGGTATTTGCCCATTATTAAAACCAGCTGGGTTTTCACATAACTATGGACCAGAGAAGCAACCAGAACCACGTATCTGGTGATCACAAGGTATATAAAACCCACATCAATCAAGGCATTGATTAGAAGTAGAACAGTAGGATAACAAAAATAAAAGATAACTAGAAGTGAATTATAACTCTTTATTCCTAATTCTGTTTTGCAGCCAAGCGTCCATGAATTGACCTTGCAATGAGAGCAAATTGTTCACTTACATGTTAGAATTATGAGAAAGTGTTGGACACTAGATCCATTTGCTAATCTGGTTCTCCATAGGACCACAATATGGAGAAAAATAAAAGCAAGCTCTCTGGTGGCATTCTGTTTGTCATTCTGTTTGTCAGAGTATGTCAGCTGTTCAGATGAGCCTGTACTGCTGTGGTTTGGAATTACAGAGCTCTCCATATTACAGACTCTAAGTACAGAATACAATTGCTTGACTCTTGATAGTAGAAATTAATGTGCAGTCACAGCCACATTCCTCTTCCTGAAGGGACTGGATCACAAGTGAAACTCTAAACACATGCACAGAAATGATGGAGCAGGAGTAAACATCCCATTACACAGCCCTACATCACAGGTCAACAACACAACCCTTAGACTGCCCTTTTGTGCTCATCTCACTACCTGTGCCCATCTCACCCACTTCTCTCTTCCTGAGTTTGACTCTGTGAAGAGCTCCCATGACATGTAAACTGCAGCAATTCAGCAAATAAAAAAAACTGAAGCAGTATTTAAAAAGTTATCTCTTCTAATACACATTTTTATGTGTCTTACTTTGTATTGAAAAGTTAATATATTTTTATTTTTTAAATTAATATATCTATTTTTTCCCCCACTTTGCTAAGCTGAAAACTCAGAAAGGAAGAAAAACCACACCTACTCCTGCTTTTCTAGGCATTTGAGAGCAGATTCTGAGGGAGGACTGTTGAACATTAAACACTGTTAACAGACTTTACTTAAAGTCCTATTTAACATCAGGTTAAGTATAGAACTAAGAATTTGGCTGAAGTGATTTTTAATCTTAAACACCTTCAAGTTTAAAAAAAAACCAAACTCACACTTACCCCCCACAAAATATTTAAAAGATATTATTAACTATGTTGTTTGTAAAAGGTTAGGTTTGTTCTAGCATACTATGTGGGGTCAATTGTCACTCCTTGAATTTTTAGTGATGCCTCAAGAATAGTGTTAGAGGGTTATATGTATGTCCCTATTATGAACCACTTTTCCGACTTTATGGAAATAGAAATCTTCACAGTCACAGACTTAATAAATTTTTTTTTTAGCACAAGTTACAGGATATTGGAAAAAATACACCCCCTCAGCAATTCTGTAACTACCAGAACAGGCGTACAGCTTAGAGGGAAAAATTGGGCTTTGAATTTCAAAAATGTCATCTCCTTCTCTCTGTTGCCAATAATGCTAATTATTTGGAACATGGAAATCTCCATGTTGGAACAAAATTCACTAATTCAATCTTTTAAAACCATCTTGACTGGGGGGATAGAGAAGAAAGAACCCTAATGCAAATGATAAAAAAAAAATCCTCCAATGCATCAGTGCTATTTGAATGAATTACTTAAACTAAGTTTTGTCAGGTATTTTCTGTTAGATCAAACATACATTGAAAGGTTACATTTTATTTTCCCTAAGAACTTTTCATTGAATCTCAAAGTGGTTTTTATGTCAGCTTCTGTTGAGCTCTGCTGAGAGAGATACATGCACAGAGATAATGGAAAACACAAAACCTGTGGGTTTACATTTTTTGTGTGAAGGCTGAATCCTGTCTTCTTACTCCAATATGAAATGAGTATAAATTAAAAATCCTCTTAAATGATGGCTTAATAGAAACATTGTCCTCTGAACACCCTTCTGCATGCAAATGCCCGGGACAGTGGGAAAGTAAGTGGGGATTATAGAAGAAACATGTTGTTGGATGTTACTGTAAAAAATAGCATGAATTTTAGAATGAACAATGGAAATATTAACAATGAACAATGGCAGTGCTGGGAGAAAATGAAGTGAAAGCTCCATGGTAAATGAACTAAGACAATACAGACTCTCAACACTAGGCAGCAGACAATCCAATCAGTCAGGATAGCTATTTGTGAATTGCTCTGTTATCAGTCCTTTAATTTCCTTCTGCAAGTAAGCTTTGCTGTCTCTCTTAAGGAGAGGAGGAAATGGAGTTTTATCAATGGCTTACACTAAGAGAATTGTACAATTTTTTTTTTGTTTGTTTTGAAAGGCAATAATTCTAGCAAAGGGACTGAAAAACATGTGCCATATTAGAAGACCCGTCCTTGTGCTCAGACTCCCCCAGTCAGTCCTGGATGAAATACAAAACAGGGAAAACATTCCTGCACTGTCTGTTGGGACGGGTTAGGTGATTCTCCCTTGCTTCCCTCTTTGTATGATCATTTCACACCTTCTTTTGCACATAAGCAAGTACCTGTACAAAGTATAGGTAAGGCCAGACACTTTATAATACTACTATCTGATACTTGTAAACTGCAGAACTTTATTCATTTAAAAAGGAGAACAGACATATAGCAGCACTTTTTAATTTTCTTTATCTGCAGTTGAACTTACATCAAGTTGGATCTCAGAATTAGTATTTTGAACATTTGCTCTGCCAGATTTCTGGTTGGTTTGCAGCACATTAGAGCACCTGCATCCATCAAAGACCTAAACTCATCTATCTTTTAATTCCTGATAGTAACATCTGTTTGACACTGAGTCTCACTATGACACCAGACAAGAGTCATGCTAGCTTAAGCTATCACTTCCATGAAAATTTTATGAGCATTGCTTACATTTCACCTGTTAAGGAAGATACACAAATACTTCCTTTTATAATTAATGTAGAAGATAAAGCGCTTTGGTGCTCTCAAAGGAACAGTGGAGTTAATGCTGGTCAAAGCCTGGCTGTATATAGCTAATCACTGACAATGGACCCAGAGGAAATATGTGAAAGAAACACCTGTCCCCTCCCTCCCTCCCAAAAAAAGAAGAAAATCCATCCCAATGACTATGAATACCAAACAAACCTGTAAACTTATGATAGCTACAAAAAAGGAGAAAAAAAGGAGAAAGGCTTGGATTTGGAATAATAAATGGGTCAGATTGGAGAGTTTAAATCTAAAAACCCCTTTAATAGCTGTAATGACCTGACTGTAACTCTTACAAAGGAAGTAAGTGTATTTCTGCCTGAGGAAAGGAAAAAGAAAGCAGTCACATGAAGTGCTCAGGCATCTAAAAGCTTCCTTCTCTACTCCATTTTCCCCTTAATTTATGCCATCTTTATGTTCCTGGTTAAGATTAGTACTTGTATAAAAAATAAAATCTTTGCAGAGGATGGAAAAGACTCTTTTTTAGTATTGGCACCTTCTCTTGACATTAGGTAGCAGCATTAATATTCAAATCACTGCTTATGAAACAGCTACAATACTGGTCTGTCAACCAATGCCAGAAGAATTTACAAGCTTGGCAGTCTGCCAAATGTCTGATACACTAGACAGAGTGTCAGAAATCCCACACTGAAATTATATAGTCTTAAAGTTAAGAGAGAGCTATGCATAATTGTGTGAAGGAGCTACATGAGACTGAGGGAGGCATTTTTACTCCAAATCAATAGAGAGATTTGCAGTAATTCAAGCACCATAATTAAACCCTTTAAGGATGAAGCACTGATTGTGCCAAATTTCAGACAGATGCTCTTCCTAGTTAGCTGTTTGATGGGCAGGAGAAAAATAGAAACTGTTGCATTTAAATGTTTACCACTTACCCTCTTGTCTGCAAGAAACACTTGGTGCTTAGAAACTGAACTATGAGTTTCTGCTAGACTTAATCCCTCCTGACTGTCTGACAAATAATGCTACCTTCCTGTTTGAAAACAACTCAGGTCAAGGCCATGGGTTTCTGAGACAATATTTATATTGGAAGCATAGGGGATGAAGGCTGGTCATTCTCAATAGGGTAAACAATCACAGAAATGCACCAGACTAGCAGTGGAAGAACCTGTTGACCCACAGGGCAGGTTGCAAGTGCATCGTCAATCTTTTGTATAAAGAGTATAAATATTAAGCTACCTTACTGGCAGATAAACAACCTCTCAAGGTTTACATGCTACGTTAATTTAAAAAAAAAAACAAACCAACCACGTTGAGTAATCAGTAACCCCGAAGAGAGAATCTGGCATCTGACTGCAGTACAGGTTTGCTATGCTTGAAAAAAGGAGGAGTGTAATTTTATTCTAGCAAGTACCTTCATATCTAGTTCTAATTTTGCTAACACTAGGAGACCAAATGTAGATGTGTAAGGCTGCATCGTGACCAAAGGTGCAGTTCCTCTGTGCCTCCTGCCTGGATTTGCAAGCCCTTGCAGGAAGCCTAGGGAAGTGGCCCTGCTCTCCTGACATCCCCTAAAAGAGAGAATGAGCACTATGTCTTTATGTCTTATAAACCTTTATGTCTCTATGACTTTAATGCTCATACTCTTGGACTCACTGACATGTACAGGACTCTTTCAATGTCTGTGGCCAGGAGAAGAGTGTTTTGTTCATGTATTTGTGACCTAAGACCACTTTAAGGGCTACATTGTCACCCATCAGCAAATAACTTTGATTCTTCCTTCCCACTGCATCATCTGTAATGAGTCCTTGACAATGGCAAACCTATTTCCCATCTTTCTAGTCACATCCATACCAGCACAAATCTGACCCAGCCTCTTTTCAGGTGCTGCTGTTCTGCTCCCTGAGATGTGGTACCAGTGGTCAGGGGGCGAGATATGACTCAAATGACAGCATCTGAAACTGCCAGGTGACCTTCAGCACTGTGACCGGTAATGTGACACTTTCTCTTGGTGCAGAAATTGACTGCTCTCTTTCACTTGACAAAGAAATTATCTAGCCAAATAGGTGAGCTTGGATGTATGGTCAATGCTCAGTGCTGTCGCTCCCCCATCACTTGTTAAAGGAAGAGGGATGAATAGGTAACAAAAAAAGGAGTGGATCCTCCAAGCAGCTGTTTTAATCTTGATGACAGTGGTACATGATTTTGCCAGATATGTTTAATATAGGTATCAAAGTAAGCTGTTGATTTGTAAAAGGCAAGACCTTTCAACTATTACATAAAGACCATTTAGGGTTTAAACACACAAAGTCAGAAAAAAGCCACGCCACTTGGAAGAACACTGCAGACGTAGCATTTAATCCCGCTCCATTTAATTTGTAATATGTTGAAGCTAATATAGGTTTAACTAAATCCCATGTTAAATACTCTAGATGCCATTCTGTTCATACTCAGAGTAAATGCATCTTTGCAGTGACAGAGTGCTGTGACAACTTAGAGCTGCTAAAGCATAGTTTGCCAGCTATTGTGTGTACCTTGCCTTTCTGGGATCTCCTGCTTTTACTAAATTCAAGATTGGGCAGTTTGGCAAGCTGGAGCACACACCTAAAACGGAGAGGTATATCCATGTAAGGGGCTTCTTTAGTCCTTTTTTTATATAAATAAGAAAAATTTGGAGGAGAAATTTCATTAGTAATCAGCAGAACCTTAGGTAAAAGCACCCACATACTGAACAATGTCACTATAATAATACACAACTTCTAATTGTAACTACAAAGCATATTAGGTGTGGAATTTTTTTTTACTAAAAAAAAAAATATTTGGACTTTTGTTTGCTTCTTTACAATAAGCAAGGCATCAGTCATCATTCAACTATATCTTAGCTAACTGAGAGATATTAAAAAAAACCCTTGTGATTAGCTTTTTTTTAACCTATGCAGATATTAAAATGCACACCAGTAGAGTTAAAGGCTATAGAAATTAAAACTTTAGTTTTGAATTGTATGTAACAGAAGTAATTCGATGGCTTGGACAATATGTAAAGGTAGAACATGCAATTTTTAAATACTATGTTAATTGACCAGGCTCTTTTTAAGTGTCTTTTCTACACTCCTTTTGATGTAGCCAAGGCAAATTGGATTGTCTGACATGAACTGAGATAATACTGATGGGAGGAAAACACAGGAAGTGAACTATATTGATGATATGCTTGGATGTCATTATTGACCTTTTTCTTTTAAATCACCAGAAAGTCATATTCCAGGAAAGAATGACTTGTTGAATTCCTCTGCTTCATCATCACCAAGAAAAGATCACCATAGCAACAGGAAAAGACTATGTATTGTGAGAATACTCACAAGCTGAACAAGATGATGGCTTAAGATAACGTGCCATAAGCATGGCAAAATGCCAGCCAGGGGTGGGGAGGGAGGCAAGTGGGACTTCTGCAATAACAAAGAAATTTAAAAAGATCTAATATTGTAAATGTGAAATATATGTGTATTCAAGGCTAACAGAAAGTACAAGACAGTGAATTGACAAGCTGTACAGCTCATTTGTCTGGGAAGAAAATCAACTGAGCTTCTTATTGATAGATCCCTGAACTAGTTTTTAAAGGTCAGCTGCCAAATGACTGATGTGTGTCATTATGATTTTCGCTTTAGCCTCTCTGTTAGGGCATCCAAAATGTTTTGCAGCTAGCAGGAGATGTTCATGCAGTAATTGCACAGAAGAGTTTAAAGAAAACATTTCATGTAGGTCACCCATCAGGCAAAACCTGCTTAACTTCTAGTAATTATCTGCAAAGTCTGATCCAGCACTGCAGTCAAGACGTGAAAGGATCATTACATTTGTTGTCTGGTGTATTTTTTCTATTTAGACACTTTGATGCCCTCCTATAACATTTTCCAATCCACAAAGTTCAATTCCACAATATTTGAGAAACAAAGCTAAAAGCCTAAGCTTAACTCAAAATAGGAATCAGGATGAGTTCAGAGTATGCCACTGAATGAAATTTAAACCCCATGATACTTCCCACAAATTTGTTCTCGACGTTTTTATTTTCACTATGAAAATCTATCCTCAGCTGTCACATTTTTTTAAGAACTATTTAAAATTAAATAGGTAACATGACACTAAAAATACAGATAAAAACATGTTTGAAATGAGAAACGCTGCATATAGTAATTACTGCTTTCAAAGCCATGTTATTTGCAACCATTTCTTTGTGGCGAAGTGTGAGTGGCTTTTGCTTTAACATCACTACAAGTGCTTCTGTGAATTTCAAAGCCACTTTGTCTTTGTCTCTTCAGCCAGTTTAGTAAAGGAGTAAATTCACACTGAGAGAACTGAGACTATTCCAGTTCTGGAGCCAATAACGTATACCTCTGATTCCTCCATTTTCTCTCTCAACATGATTAGTGTTAGAAAGTCTTAAGTAGGGTTTGGGAAACATTAAAAAATACTCAGTGAAAACTGCCAATTTACTAATGCAAAGTGACACTAAACCCAAGCAATTTAATTTAGATGAAGATCATTTTGATGACTGACAGGCTCTGACTTTGATGACTCAAGGTTACACAGTCTATAGAATATATTTTTCCTGTGACTGAACTATCTGTGTCAGACCATCACTGATACTTTCACAAAGACTCAGTTGTTTTTACTGGTATTGGTAAATGAGTTGCTGACATACCTCTTCTTTGTACTATGGAAATGCCACCCACAGTAGAAGCCAGACATTGCTTATCAAGACCTGAATATCCTTTTACTCCTAAACCAGTGAAGCATAACTCCTTTGATATGAAATTTATTTCTACCATAAGTCACCTGACATTTTTGTTTCCTTTGGTGTACAGCAGTCCCACACAGAAATCTTTGAAACAATATGATCTTCTCCCTCTACTGCTGCGGATCATTGGCAAGGACAAGAGGAGGGGTTCCTAGCTCCAGTCTTACTAAAATTAATCATTACCAAAAATGAAGGTGGGTCTCTTGAGCTTCGTCTGCCCATGACTTGAAACAGGTAACTCTGACTATGGCAAAGAAATTTATTCTTTACTGGCAGAAGTTAACAGACAGCTTGGGCCAACCTACTAGCATCTGCATGTTCCCTAACATCCTTCATGGTGTATCTGTGTCCAAGTACTACAATTTATCCAGAAGAAAAAGTATAAACTGTAGTCTGTCAGGTCAACAAAGCTTACAAAATGAGATTGAGTCAACACAAGGTCAAGCAAAATGGCATGTGCCAAGGACAAACATGACCCCTTTCTTTGAACTGCAGGAGTTGATAGGAACACTGCAAATATCCTGAGTAAATCCCACCAAAGTCTTTTGGTAGCTTGCACTGAAATTAAGTGGAAAGAAAAGTAACCAATAAAAATCAACAACCAAAGCCCATTAGATGCACGTGATTCACAACAGCAGCACATCCTCAAAAAGTTTATGGCACACTTTTTAAAGACATGAGCCAGTGAGGAATCCTTCAGAAAATGTGTCTGTACAGAAAGAGGGGTACAGACCATAACTTTCAAGTACAAACAGGTCTAACAATTTCAGACAAGAAAAAGACCACTAATTTGTGATGAAAAAAAATCAGGTAGAAAATTGCATGTTAGAAGTGGGGAAGAGACATACTGAAATCTTACAATGGCCTGGCCTGGCAGCAAGGAGGGAATTACAGGTTTTAAAGAATCATAATGCTTGTATTAATGTTTAGGACCCTCAGCTCTACAAGGAGCTGTCTCTCCTTAGAAACAAACTGCCCTACTTTTCTGTTGAAGAAGAGATGAAAGGAAATGCTGCAAGGAGTTTCTTGACACTGCAAGGAAAAAAATCCTAAACAAAACCAAACCAAACCAACCAACCAGCCGAACGCCCACAAAAAAACAAACCTCAAAGGTATGACCTTAACATGTACTTCTGAGAAGGACATACATACCTGCCTTCTCTCATAGGAAAACGGGCATATGGATGCATCCCCAAACTCAAGCACTTAACATTATCAAAATTGTTTTGGACCAAGTTTTATCTCGAGCATTTTAATTTTAGACCACTTCAAACAACAACTTTACCAGGACAGGTTCTAATTTACTCTACAACTCTACAATTGAAATCAGAATGAGGACAAAATGCAAGGGAGGCACCACCGTACATCTGACCCTATAAAAGGGGTCAAATCTTGATACTCAAGAAGCAAAAGAGAGAAAAAAAATTCTCTAAAGTTAGCCACAATGTATATTTTCAGGGACTGTCAGACACAAAGGAGGGTGAGAGTGCTGGGATCTGCAAATTGTTTTGGCTTCCAGCATTTTTAGCACAAGATGAATGCCACCATGACTAATGGGATTTTCTATTAAACATGGCCTATGGAAAGTAGATATTTCAGAAAACAAACCAGCACTTTACATAAATGCATTTAAGCCTAAAATTAGATTTATTTCTTTTGTATGAAGCTGACTGCAATACACTCACTTACAGAATCACAGAATGACTAGGTTGGAAGAGACCTTCAAGAGCGAGTCCAGCCCATGCCCTAACACCTCAACTAGACTATGGCTGTCCACATCCAGTCTTTTTTTAAATACTTATTAGGAATACAGCATAAGAAACACTACTGTACCTTATTTATATAAACTTGAAACATTTTGCTGACTACAGAAAAAGTGCTATCACATCATTTAGGTAAAAACTCAACATTAGAATAACTAACAGAAGAGAAAAAGAAAGCAGGATATTTTTAAAAAGCAAAAGTAAGCTAAAAATAAGCCAAAAACCCAAACCCTCTGTAACTGCATTTAGAAGTGGTGGCAAATCTCTGTTATTCCAGTTTTGCATTTCCTACTGTGATTATAGCCCTACAGTCACCTATCAATCACTTAGCTCTCATTTTTGCTTTTCTTTACGGAGGTAGGCAGATGGGTTTCCTCTCTGAACTGCTCCACTGAGTTAATGTGACATGAATGCCACCTTACCTGAGTCTAAGTGCCAGGGGTCAGTGGCGGCCGACATTGGTGGGATGGTGAGGGGGGATGCACCGCAGTTGGATTCCACCAGTTCTCCTTGGATGTGGACGTGAGAGGAGACGTTGGTAGGTCTCAGAGCTGCTTTAAGTGGAGCAATCTGGTTGAACTGGACTCTTGATAGGCAGCCAGTGAATCCCGGGGTGTTGTATTTATATATGTCTTGGTCAATCTTCCCAATTTCTACAGGAAATTGAAGAGGGAAAAAAATTAATCAAAACAATTCATGCTTTGGAAAGCACAGTTGGTTTGAACCTATTGATTCCCAGAGCTCAGTTCCCAAGTCACTCGCTGAAGGAGACTGAGATTGTGTCCGACCCTGACAGGTTTCTTTACATTTCATTACAGATTAAAGCTGGTAACCTTCAGGCCTTAACATGACTCGTTTCTCTGCTATGCTATCATTAAAATGAAGGGCTGGCATGAAGGAGTCAGTGAAGGAGTCATCAAAGAACAAAAGGCCAGGAAAAAGTATCATTTTTGAGAAGAATATTGGAAGAGAAGGCAGAAAGCCAGTCTTGGCCAGGGTCTCTTCTCCCAGCTGAAGCTGCTGCCGCGAGAGATACCCCTTCCTTAGCTCTGGCCTCTTGCCCTCTCAGTTCTCTTGGGGAGGTTGGGACCACTTGTGGTCACTCCTGTCCCTCTCCTGTCTCCTCATTAGGACACCGAGTTGCCCTTCTTCAGGAGACCAAAGGTGAAGAGACCTCCTGGGTCCCTTCTCCTGGAGCCAAGCATCCCTTTGACAGGGAACCAATCTTCCTTTTGCCGGCAGGCCCCATGTCCCTGTGGCCTGAGGTGGAAAACCTTCTGTCTCCAGCCTCTGTCCTTTATTCCATGCAGTGCTGAGAGCTGGCAGGATCTCATCCAGCCCTGCTGAGAGCCGAGGGAGCTGAGACCCTGCTGCCAGTCACTTTGCTGCTGTGGGCTGACAGATAAGCTGGCAGCTGGCATCCATGAGCTGAGCACAGAGCTCTACTACCACTCTCTGAAACAGCTGCTATCACTCAAAGTTGCACCGGCAGACAGCTTTCTCCTTTCAAGAACACCAGCTAAGATGGCCCCAAAATCATGTAAAATGTCCTTACTATGTGGGAAACTGGCATCTGCTCCCAGCTGTTTGAATTCTGCAAGGACCTGTTGGAACAGCCTGAGTCACAACCAAATCAAAACTGTCCCTCTCTGTCAGCTGTCTGCATCAGAGAGGTATTAACATTTCAAAGCCTCACTGCAGTATAATATTTACCCCACAGTGGGGAATTTGGCTTCCTTTCTTCTGTGGTAGCGCAGAGTGAATGAAAAAGACACATGGAAGCACCATGTTTGCGCTGTATCAGGGACTGCTGCTCCAGAGGCACCAGGACACTTCCAACCACCTTTCCCTGGGTCATCAGGTTAATGCCTGGCCCTTGGAATAAATGGAAAAAGTAATACTGAGCTGAGCAAAGAAGTAGAGGGACAGAGAGGACAAAAAAGAGGGAGTAGCACCATTTTATTCAAAGGCAACCTTTTCAGAAAGGAACAATGCTAAGTGTTGAAATTTTTTTTAAATAGGAAAAAAAGCCTGTAAATTACAAGATTGTGTCATAAAAATACAAAGGAAGGAAAAGAGAGGTGGGAAAGAAAAGCTTCTGAGAGATGTGAAGAGGAAGTAGGAAAGGGCTTTATTTTAGAGTTTGGGCTTAAACTAGGAACCAAAGTACATCTGGGTTTGAATTTTGCTACAAAAAACCACCAACCAACCAACCAACCAACCAACCAACCAACCAACCAACCAAAAACCACAAAAACAAACAAAAAAACCCCTAAAATGATCAGGAAATGCATTACTAATGTTTTGGAAATGTCTGTGTTCAGTTCTAGCCAGATCAGGAACAATTATATCAGGTCTAAGCTGTTTAGTGTTCCTAAAAACTAGCATGATATACATGTCAGTGCTATATTCCTAAGCATACTAAGGACTTCGCATTAGGGATACATACATGGAATTTCAAGGCTACAAACCAGACAAACCATTTTATTTTTGGGGTTCACACTTTAAGCATGTGGTATGAAAAAACTGGAGTCGGGTCAAATCTAGAGCATGACTAAAACAACTTCTTGATTTTCAAACAGAACTAAGCTACCTTTTCTGTCTTTGCAATCATGTTAGAATGATAAACACACAACATATTAGTTCCCCTCATACCTAGCATAAGGGCACACAACAAAGATGAATAATCTGAAAATTACTTGCATTAGATCATTATACAATCCACTATACAGGAATGGATTTTCTAGTCCCTGCATTTCCCTTTTTTTCCCCTCACTTGAGAATGTCTTTTCTTTGCTAGGGCTTATCCAGCCTGTATTAATGTTATTGCCACATTTCACAAGTTGGAAGTGAGCAGTGACCTTCATCTCTAACAAAGTAGACATATCCTCAGGACTCAGATAAAGAGTAGCTCAAATGCTTACAATAATTGTATTAGTCACATCCAGCTCTCCTGCAAAAAAGTAGTTTCACCAAACCATGAGCAATATCACCTTCAAAAATTTGATAGTAAGTAAAGAAATCTCACACATGCACGTACTGTTTCCATAGTTAGTAGAAAAGCTGTACAAAAGCCAGTTCATGCATTTGAATGCTACCTGCATACCTCACCACTCAGACAAGGTTCCCTTCTGACCACAATATTCATTCTTCCTTACTTCAATAAAATATTCATGGCATACTCACTGAAGAGCCACATTTTTGAATAATCCTTATAATCGAAGAAACAATTACAAGACTCTTCAAACACTGTAACCACTGTTGCTAACAGTTTAGTGATTTCACTCATATTGTACCTATTCTGTGGAACTTCATGCAGAAGCTAATAGCCTCCCACTCACAGTCCTGACTGACAAGAACAAAGATTCATGAATATGACTGCTAATTTAGCAACCTCAGCACCATGCTTCTCTAACTCTATAAATAAGTGATGAATACTAGATACTGAAAGAATTAAAAAAGAACAGCAACAAAATCCCCAACAAGGCACCTTGCTAAAGACCGGCATTTTTTGCTCAAAACATTCCACAAGTGATGGCTGTGAAAATCACTCCATGCAAATTTACTACCTGCTCACATCTCACCAGTGCTAGAACAATACAGATCAGCTTCTATGACTGTGAATGTGTTCCTGCATCCCTGCATGTCCCTTGGGGCTCAGCACACTGATACCCTCTGATATTAGGCCATTACACTTTGTTTCCCTGTGCATTTGAGCCTAATAAAACAATCCCTGGGTAGCGCAATGATTGCAAAATGAAATATGGCTATGTTCTTCTGACTAAAATTAAATTTTCTCCCAGTAACGAAGAGGGGACAAAATCTAAAGATTATTACAATTACATTATTATTTTAAAAAAGGAAATGTACAATGCAACTACCCTGCATTATTCCAATTTTTAGCACATAAGCTGGTACAAAGTCATATAAATATTACAGCATACAGTATTATCATTACTCAGTAGCAACATTTATATTATTGCTTTCTGATCTGATGGAGAAATCTCCTGATGGCAACTTACCCTCAGGTGTTGCTGTAATGAAAGACTGCAAAAAAGTCACTAAAAAAGGCTCTTTTTTTACTTCAACCGGTTTTAACCATTTTCTGCCTTGACCACACAACCTTTTGACTTGAGATGAAGGCCACAATTACACAAGATCAGTCAGGTGAACTCATTCTAGCACAGATGTATTGCAGTGCACAAATTCTTAACAATAATCATTCACACAATAGCTATGCAACTGTCTACCCACATTACTTAAACATTTTAGAAATCTGTCTAACTAGCACATAGTATGGCACGAATCTCACAGATGTTGCTCTATGTCTTGTGTGCTATCTTTCACTGAAGATATCTTTTACATTTGATTTTACATATTTTACAATTGATTTACATCAATTACTTGTTATTTGTGTTTTGCTATTTCTTTAACAGTAAAGAGATACAGGAATTTAATTCTTAGTTACTCATTTGATTTCAGGACATATTTCTCATGGTTGTGGCAGAAACATGCCACGTAGTGATGAAAATAATACTATTTCTCTCTTCAAAATGATGTGCCACTATTAAAGAACCTCTTTATCTACTAGGTGAAAAGATGTAAAGAACATCTGTTTTCAAGTGTATTTCACAGAATCACAGAATATTCTCAGTTGGAAGAGACCCACAAGGATCAGTGAGTACAACTCCTGAATGAACGGCCCATCAACCCACAACCTTGGCATTATTAGCATCCAGATCCAACCAACTATTCTTAGCTCATTTGTGACACGAGGCACCATTAATAAGTACCTAACATGCTGAAATTGATTATTTTATGAAACCAGAAGAAAACAAGCAAAAATAAATTATTTTGAGGAAAAAATTGTGGCCGGACCAGTGCATAAGTGACAAATGTATAAGTAGCACACAGCAATACTAGTCAGTATAATCAGATTATTTGTTTTTTAAGCCTTTTTACTCTTACTACACTTCCTGTAGGTGCAGAGTTGTGGCTCCTGCCAAGGCACTACTACAAGAGAAACCAATCAACACTTTGATTCAGATTATTATCCAAGCTGACCCAGTCAGCATGCATCTGATGAGCTACTTGTAGAAGTAGATACATCACCAAATACACTTTTTATCTACTTTCTCTCCCTTTTCTACTTTCCAAACTTACCGTTAAAAGATTTATAAAGGGCCATAGAGCTTCTAATAGCACAACAAATCGCTGCACTGCTGGAGAGGTCTGGCTCCACTTAGTTCTACCATCTATTTTTTATACATTCTTGTAGCATCATTTAGAAAGACAAGAAGAAAATGACAGCATGATGTAGCAGAAAACAAAGATAATGTGTTTGGTGCCACAGCTCTGAGCAGGTACTGCATAGATGAACAACTTCCTGTTTATGTAAAGTTCCTTGTGTGAGGATCCTAGAATGTTTCACATGTACACAAGGCTTTGCAGCACAAAGCTGTGCAATCCAGCACTGAATATTCTCAGATCAACCCTGCCATGCCACATGTGGAAAGATGGCCTTGGACTGTTGTTATATGTGGACCTTGGAAAGTGGCAGAGGAGATGGAACCAGCCACGAGAGAAGTAAACCTGCAAAACATGTTTTTATTAAACATATGTGCTGAGTATCTTTGCTCAATACTTGCTTGCTATGTAGCTGATCTGTGCATTTTTTTCCTTGATGGGCTCTCAAATGCAGAAAGTGATAATAAATTCTGAACCTTGAACAGTGTTCCTGACATACAGAGATCAAGAAACCTATTTATAGGAAATTATGCTCCATTAGGAAGGAAATGTAATAGAACTTGAAGTACAGTTTGTGGATATATTAATACAACGTATGCAATAAATATCCTTTATGAATTCCCTTGGAGGTTTCCAATGGGGCCCTTCAAAGTAGAAATAAGGCATAACCAAGGGTACCTGTTCTGGTTCAGCAAGGCTCTCGGTAAATGCTACAGCCANTGGTGTGATTTTGGTCTTGACAGAAGATACCTTTTAAACAAAATAAAGTCTCAGAAGCACAACCAAAGCCCCTTTCTGTTCAATTTGCTACGAAGACTTCTTAAACAATTTGCACAAGACATCATTTGAGGTTTGAAAATGGTGAAAAATCTAACTATTTGGATTTAGGACAATTATTCATTTATATGTGCCCATTTACACTCAGAAATTCAAGGGCTTAATGATTTTGAAAAGCAAGGAGCCAGCTCAGCAGTGGGAGAAGCTTTGCCATATGGTGGTATTTCTGGCTGAACTACCAGGGTGCTCTGCTATTTCACTTAAGATCAAGCATCCACTCGTTGTCTAGACAAAAGGTAATCCATTATCAATCTCTACAGCCCTTCTGCTAGTGGTACTAAATTGAGCCAAAACTGTATAATATTTAATAGACTGCACAGGTGAATTCACCAATTCAATTAAATGACCCACTAATTGCTTTTGGGTCAACCTTAGCAATAGATTTTCTCCTAAAGATAAAGTGCCATGTGGCCCCTTGTTCCCTGTGCCCTGAAAGATACCTTGTTATATCACCCGTTGCTGAAAGAGCAGCTCCATCAGCATCTCAAGCATCTCTCTGTTATGGCATCAGGCTCCACATAATAGAAAGCAGTTTAAACTCTGCTGAAAGGAAGCTATTGATTTCAAGAATTCACAGTCCACAGAGATTACTAAAGCAGTTTCACTTACTTGAAGCCTAGATGAGCTGTTCACTGCAAGATCAAACCGTAACACATGCCAATACTTGAGAACTGGCATGGTGTAAAAAATCCCAAGAGAATAGATTAATTTGGATTCCAGACATTGGGAGAACCTATCTGGGGTGGCATATACCTGCTAGACCAAAGCCACAGGGCTAAAAAGTCCATCTTAGGAGCAGTTATTATACATCCAAAAGAGGCATAACACCAGGGGATGGGAAAATGACATTCTGACACATTGCCCGGGTCTTCTGGTCAATATCCTCCAGTGTGAAAAGGGATCATCTGTTTGCTATCTAGCTGTTCATACCTCCTCTGTCCTAAAAGCAGCAATTTCTATATTTAAAAAATTGCAAAAAACATGCTAATACCACTTAACTGTGTAGCTAACATGTGATTTTAGAGATACTAAATACTCCCAGTACAAAGCAAAGAAGTAAACTCTCAGAACTAAGCTTAATGAGCTGTACTTAATGCATAACCTCAAGACATGTGGGGGACTGAACTGAGCTACTGTAAAGACTCTTCCTAGCTCTTAGACTTCCCTGTCTTTTAATTCCAGTCTCTGAAGCAAATTTCAGTGAGTGGTACAAACTAAGTATAAAAAAAAGGGACTCTATTTTGTTCATAACTCAATATTGAGCTAGTGCATGCTGCTTTCTGGACACTCGTACCAGTGGAACAACATGCTCATTTATGGAAAACATGCTCAAGGGATGCTGGGGGCACAAAAGGGTGAGCAGCCCCTGAAAATGGGCATCTCAGCTTCATAAAACCCAAGTGCAAATGGCAAGCAACTGCTCCTTATGCAAAAATTAAAATCCTGAGCAGCAGACACACTTTTTTTAGTCCAGAGGTCTGCAAGAGCTAGGTGATATCCAGATGCCTCCCCACCTGTCCCCTTCCCATCAAATTAATGCAGTAAAGCTGTGGGTGCCCTCTAGTCTCCAGTGTGTTGGGAAAGCCATCCTATCACTCCCTCTTCTGGCAGGTGTCACGAGAGACTCACCTGTCCCCTTCAACCCCCTGCAACCATGATCAGACCCTGAAGCCAGATGCCTCTAGATGCCTACAACTGGTTGCTTCCCAGAGCCTTAAGGAGTTACTCACAGTATGGCCCTATCCCGTGACATGTTCCTTCTGTGGCTCTTTAACTTTTTCTTCGTGAATTTATGCTTACCTGTTGTAACTCTTCTGATTTCCTTTTGTTGGATGTTATAGCTTGCATGGAATGATGTTGTTTAGACAGTTTATATCTAGACTGGCAACCTCACTGACCATGCACTGAAACACAGAGAAGATGCAATTTATGGTCTGTGAAGCACTGTGTCAGAAATTGAAGGATTTAACATTAACTCAGCAGTGCCAACCAACAATGCTGCACAGCATATGCATGGTGCTTTCATGGGCTGTCTGACACTCAAAAAATGGCTTTTCCACCTATGGTACAAGCAAGAGGAAAATTACTTATGAAGACTGTAACAGCCCAGTGCCTGTTTTGCACCAGTAGCTTTATTAGAATTGCCCAAACAAAGGCCATTCCTTTATAAAACATTTTTGATACTTTCTGCACAAGCTAAAAATGATCAAACTGGATGAAAAATACACAGGATTAGAGAATCTGAGCTGGCCCGGAAGCTGTGCTGCAGCCCTGGAACACTTCCAAACCCCAGACCCTGGCAGAGGAGTTACGGCTTTTGGGTCACGCTGTAATAGAGACAGTAAATCACTGACATGAAATACACTCCCATCAGAGTCCCATTATTGCAGGAATAATAAAGACTAGTGCTGGACTGCAGCTCCTCTGTCAAAAAAGGCACTGTGAAGAATGCTATGGAATGGAGATGTTATTTGACGGCAGCCTGTTTTCACATTGCCACAAATGTAAAGGGTTTGAGAACAAACTGTACTTTTTTCCCCTGCTCTTTTGTACTCATGAAATAATTACTGAATGTTTCAAGATTTTATATTGGATGTATGATTTTCTGAAATATTCAATTTTAAAATGTCACGTGTTAGCCAACAACCATTATCATTAAGAAATGCTTTTTAACAAAAAGGGAATTAAGTGATGCTGAAGAGTTCTTAGTAATTGCATTATAAACACCACAAAGGTAAGGCCAAGAGTAAAACTGAACATTCTTTTTCCAAGGAAACAAGTAATTTTTCCACATTTTGCTACTGACTTGCTGTATGACCTTGAGTCACTTCAGATATTCATGCCAAACTCTGTCTCTCCCTCTTAGTAAAACACAAATTCTCCTGACTCTGTAGTCAAGGTCTTTCTCAAGGTGCTTTGAGACCTAAGTAAAAAAGGTATGGGCATTGCTTTAAAATATGAAAATAAAACTAAACAGTTTTCTTTTAAACCCACTCCAAACTTTTCATGACTTTGGAAAGGTGACTAATGGAGACACAAGATTGTATGGCACATTTACATAGATAAAAAGAAAGTTCTCCCAAGGGTAATAAAACAATGCAAAATCAGAGCAAAAGAGAAGAAATACTATCTAGAGATTCTTTGTTGCCAATGAACTATACCCAGCATGCAGATATCAGATGAAAGTCTTAAATTTGGCATAAGTTTTCAAATGTTCCCACTCAAGAGCGGCTGCTGTGAAGTGTTCAGCTGGGGCCAGAATCTCAGTGGGAGCAAACAACCAACTCTGTGCCAATGGGACCAAAATTCCCACTGTTTTTGTGAAAGGAGTTACCTCTCTGTGCATTACCCATTATAATCTACTGTGTGAGCCAATACAGTAATTTCATAAATCTCTGCAGCACTCTGTTCTCTAGAGCACTAATCATTCTCCTTGGTCATCAGAGGCATACAGTTCAGGCTGTTGTTTAAAGGAGGAGTCCCAAATGTAGGGAGAGTTAAGAAGGAAGGCCATGCACCCAGATGAAGCTGACAGATGTGAGCTGACCGAACAGGACACTAATATTGTTCACTTAGGTTGAATCACAAACCTTGGCTGGAAACCCTCCTGAGAGCTGATGGAAATCTTTCGATAGAGAAGCAAAGTGCTCAGCACAGTGGGTGTAGCCCACCAAGCAGCAGAAATCAGCAGTTCTCAAGGCAAAACTGCATAAGAAATATGACAATTTGCTTCATGAATAATTTTTTCTACCCCATCCTCTATCCTTTTGACATGAAGCAAGAGCAATCAGATACTGGGTTGAGGGTGGCAGAAGAGCCACCACCACGTGTTTCATCCACAACAAAGAATTAAAATGTTTCATCCGTTGTTTTTTTCTGTAGGCAGAGTGAGAGGAAGTGGATGATGGGGGAGAAAAAAATGATACAGACAAATTTTTTTTTTAAAAATACAATCAACAAATTTAAATGACTGACAAAATAACTAAATAATTTTGTCACCATAGATAGCACTATGAAAAAAAGGGTTGTTATTACAGAGCATCCTCAGAATTAGCTGCTACACTGTATTTCAGTAGGATTTATAAGCCCATTCTAATTTATGCTCATGATAAATAACCTTGACATCATCCTTCATAACCCTTAGAGAAAGATATAAAACACATACATTTTGCATTACTATGTAAAAGAAATATGCAGTTTTATTCATATTATTTGTCTAAATGTGCTTGTATGTCTTAGGAAAGCAACATAGCATAGAGAATTCTTTTCAGGCCAGAAAGTAAAGAAACAATCAAATAAGCCTTTTGCAGCCTGTAGTCAAATGTAATGTGTCTTGGCCAAAGTTCAGTGCATTTAGTTATATTGTGCTTTTGTTATAACTCTATTAAAATTAGGCAATTTCAATCTGCCATTTTAATGGGTATTCTCCTATGACTACCTGCAAATGACCTCATAATATACTTTTCATTCTATATCACTAACCTCAAATATCTTAGCAAAACTGCAGTGTCATCAGAGCAGGTAGGCTGAAATTCCCTCTCTCGCCTCACTCCCCCCTTGCTTATCTTAGTCTCACTTGGAGATGGTAAAATACTAGAATAAGAAGATTGGAGGAAGATCCATGGTATGAAACTAAAACTATAAAATCATTTTTCAGTAGGATATTCTTGCTATTTGTATATAATTTATGCCTCGTATTAACCCTATATATTAATAAAATTGTAGAATTTTTTTCTTTTTTTTAGTAATTAGAAAGGTAAAGAATCTATATCTGTTAAGAAACCACTTTTATGGATCCTAGTATCACAAAGATAAAACTTCTTCAACAGTTTCACATAATTTTTCTTATTTAAAGAAATCCATTGCTATCACACCTATGATGTTGGATTTAAATCCAATGTAATATATAAACAGAAGTTTTTTTTCTGGAACTGACATTTTTCAGAAGATATAAACACTTCCATATTATGAATAAGTAAAGACGTTTTGAAGTTGTGGTAATTTTAATTCAGTTACCAAAAGCCTGAAAGTAGCAAGCAAATGAAAAGCAGAATGACAGCAGAAACAAGAATGCTATAACTTAATAGGTAATTTTTTTCTTCCAACATTTTCCATTTGCTTTACTTCTTCATTTGCTATTTAATTTTTCTCAGATCAAAACATCCACTTTTTTGTATAGACAACACCAACCTAGCTGTAGTACTGAAAACCATTTTAACAATTCAAAAAACACTGTAGGAAAAATAATATAAGACAGTGCAGGGAAAAAGAATCAATTTAATTTCTTTGAAGCAATATCTTTTATGGTTGGGGCTTTTTTTCTGGTATTCTATGCTTCACAATTCGATGCTGAGCAATTTATATTTGAACAATCTCTATTATGTTCTTCTTTTCTTTGTTACAAGCATAAAATGCACTTTTGTATTTCCTCTGTTGGAACAAGCTTATGTGTAATAAATTCACTTCTGCAAAGTATTACTATTTGATGCACAAATTATCATAAAAATTTACCAGCCACATTAGATAGATCAATGACTTCTCTAGTTCATTGTTCTCTCTCAGAAATGAAAAGTGACTGAGAGTAGCTGATTCACAAGTAGTGTAACAGCATGGGGCAAGTAAAGCAATCCTCTCCCAGAACACCTTGTCATTTACCCATAAACATGGGCTTTAAACCTTTCTCACATGAAGGATGAATCTTACCTTTTGCATTTATCTACCAGCAGAACTGTCTCCCATGATTGTGCCAAATCTTTTCAGAAAACATTAACACTGCTGACCTTCTCAGCTTCCCAACCAGTGAGTGCCAGTGCTGAACTACTCACTCTGGGACAAATAACCTGCTGCAGGTCATTTTAAGGCTGCAGCCTGGCAAAGGTAACAGAGAGTCTCAAATTCTTGTGTTGAGAAAACCACTGCACACCTCCACCACTACAGAACTGTTGTGTATCAAAATTTGTGTGGACCAACTATATCAAATTAAAAGAGAGCTCTCAATATTTGGTTTAAAATAAACCTTAATGCACTTCAGTTAAGAGTGTCAAAGCTCAGCATAAGACCCTCTCCACCTTTAGGCCGTGGAAATTAAGATTTAATAAAGAAAGAAATGTAAAAGCACTGCACTACTATCTGGAAACAAAAAATGGTCCCTCATTCAATGAATACTCTGGAGAAGATAGAAATAGGTGCAGTTTGATGCCAGCCAACAAATTTCACTCCATAAGAAACAGTAAGGAATATGTACTGTTAAACTGGACCTTTATTGCTTTTCAAATCACATCCAGAATATTACATGCCAGGCATGCTCAGTGTTCATGGCTTTTTCAATTTCTGTGATCAGCTCATCCAGAGTCTTATTCAGCAGGTAATGATAACAGACATTTTGACAAAAAGACAGAGCTGGGTGTGTGGAGCGATGATGGACGAACCTGAGGAGACAACATGCAAGGACTAACTCAGTGACTATACTTGCATTTCATCAGATGGTGTAAACTGAACATTTCTAGCTGGGCTAAATCAAACTGCGCACTATCAATATGCTTTATCATTAGCATTTCATTGCATCCCAGCACGAAATGATGTGCTGGAGTAGTATATGAGAACACAATGCCATTTGCAGTATAATGGCATTGTTAACAGCTGTAGCATGTGCTCCCACCCAAATACTGAAGCAGAGCTCTGGGTGTTTCATATCCCAAATGTAATTGATTTCTTTAGAGGGATACGTAAACCTTTGATCAAGCTGCAATAAAAATAAATATTAAAATATTGGAATTCTAGTATCTTGTTATGCTTGCTCTAGCGGATAAATGCATCAAAAACGACACAATAATCTTCAACATTAAGTTCAAGATGCTATACTGATAAAACAATTTGCCTAATTTTCTTCAATGTACATGATTAAACACTTCGTGTCGCATGGGCTGGAGCAGACAGCAGACATGTCTGACACAGGACTGCTTACTAACTTGCCTTTTTTTTAAACATCCAGTTCGCATAAAAAATAAGAAAAAAAACTTATAGGTGGATCGCAGCACCAGCGCCAGAAGACGATCTAAATCAGATCGCCCTTCTTCGTCCCTTCGAGCTGCCCCTCTCTCCTCCTCCCAGCCCCCGATTCAGCGGAGCCCCAGGCAGACGCGAAGCGCGCAGGACAAGGTCGGGAATCCCCAGACCCCAGACGGGCAGCCCGGACACGCCTCGCAGCTCCGCTCCGGCACCAGCGGTGCGCTCACCTGGTCCGCAGGCGGCCCCGGCCGGCTCCCGGCGCACGCCGCTGCGGGACCGCGTCCCTGCCGCCCCNCCCGGCCGGAGCAGCGGGGCAGCGGCGGCTCCGGCCCCGCACGGCGCGGCTGCGGGGGGAGCGGGCGGAAAACGCGGAGCGGAGCCGAGCGCAGCCTCCCGGCCCGACTGCTGCGGGCGAGAATACACGGACTGGATCCACAGGGGAGTGGGCGGGGCGGCGGGGGTCCCGAGCCTCCAAGCCCCCGTCTCGCTGCAAGGTGCTGCTCACCATCAAGAGCCGACGATGTTAAACAGGCGAAATGTAACCGAAGGTCATTATTTTGATAAGTTTCGAAAGGTACAGTTCAAAAATATCTTTGCTTTTAATTTTACTCACACAGAAAAGTGAGATGACTTCTTCTGCTCTCTTTTCAGATGGCAGAAGGGAGACTAAGCATCCTGCCTACAGGGCACTGGAAAAAGAAGGGGTTAAAATCCATCTATTGACACAGATATTATGACACCACCTGTTATTAATCTATCCCTACTATCCATCTAATATAGAGATTATGCCACCACCTATTAGCCAGCTATTAACACAGACTTTATGAAACCACCTCTTCGTGCCCTCCACTCGGGCTTACAAGTGCCTCCTTGCTCTGTCCTCCTCTCCCAGCTGCCCCATCACCTTCCCATCTCCATCCCTGCTCCATCCCTGCTCCATCTACCAAACGGAGAGAGAGCCCCATGTGCTAGAGGGAGGGGAGAAAGGCAGAAGAAGCAGATACAATTTGGGATTGGCATAAACTCTGAAGAGTCAACAACAATGCAGGCTACAGCTCACTTGGAACGGCTGGGCTTGGCCATTGCTATCTGTTCCTCTTCTTGATGCTATGAGCCCCAGTGCGGAAGCAGATGCTGCATGGCTTCAGGGGAAGGAGGCTGCCAGCACTGACTCAGGCCAAAAGTATCACTGCAGCCAACAAAATGCACTGGCCAGGGAGAAATGTGGCCTGATCAGTTTTTTCTCTGGTGAGGAGCCAGTACAGAGTGAGTAGGAAAAAAAAAATCACTTTACCAGAAATAGGCCATAATGGGAATAATTGATCTTGGGAGAATCAGGATGGAAGAAATCTAGGACCAGTGTCTTAGATTAGAAATTGTGCAAGTTGTCACTCCAGAAGTAAAACAAGAGATAATAGCACTCTTCAGCAGGACCTCATGTAAGGCCTTTATTCAACTAGCATGGCATCACAGTTAGTCACATCAATTTAACTCATGATTTCAATTTCAGTATCTTGTCCCTGTCCTGGACATTTTTATATTGTCCAGAACAGCAAAACTTTCAGAAACCCATGGCTGAATCATTCATTACCTACTGCTAGAGAAACAGCCAGAGTCTCTGAAATAGTTTAGACAGAATATTTTTTAGATATATTCCAGGAGAAAACAGTAGTTTCTCCTCTTCATATTTCCAGAGATACAGTATTGCCTACATATTCTTGGTGTGCTTTTTTGGTTCTGTCTTTTCCTGTGGGTTAAAGGGGGAACACTCATTTAAAGCACAGTTTCAAGAGTGAATTATAATTTATAAGTGTTTTATGAAAGGAGACTCTTCCATATGATCTGTTCCTCTCCCCTCTTATTTGTGCTGTGTCAGTAAGGATGTATCTTGAGCAGTGTTTGAGTGTGTCTTGAGCATTTCATTAACACCACCACATGCACCACCAGGTACTTTTCTCACTAAATGACCATAACATGTCCATATATTTAAAATTCTGTGATGCTCAGCTCTTGAGTAGAAACTCTGAAATAAAATAGCAGCAGTTTGACAGAGGGTTTTTTTTCTAATTGGATTTATTAAGTGATAATGTAGAAAATTGGAGGGCTTTATTGAGCAGAACTGGAATTGCCTGTACATACAATCTATGTATTTCTTTGGAGAGTGCAATCTGAGACCTGTAAACCAGCTGTCAGCACCATTTTACTGAGGTCCATTATTATGGTTGTTCTGAACCAAGCCAGGTTTGATGTAATAAAATTGGATCCTGTTCTTCACAGGCACACAATGTCCTGTTCTGTTTTACTATTTCACACAGAAAACTCTGAGGGCTCCCTCAGTCCCCCACAAGTAATGCACAAACATGCTAATTTTTGTAAAGGAAAAAAAACCTCTAAATGTAGAATCTCCAACTGGTGAATGGTCATTTGTAATAATTCTAGGAGAGACAATACCCAATTTGTGTGAGCAGTAGTTCAACCTTGGGTAGTGAAGGCACTCAGAACTCAGCAGAGAGCTGAAAGATCTCTCAGCATGGCAATCTGCAATTTAGAGATATTCAGACTACATTTAAATGAGCTGGCCCAAGTACTAGAAGCAGTTTAGCTGCAGAGGAACAGAATTCAGTGCAGGGTATTTTTCCACCTTTAGCTGAGAAAGACCCTGCCAGAATCCATTTTTAATTGCCTATATTCATAAGCTCTGAATCTGAGACATAAACAAAGGGAATGGAAAATTCTCACTTATAATTACATTCTTGAGAGACAATTTGCTTGACAGGAATGTTAATTACAGAATGCTGAGGACAGCTTGGTAGGGAAGAAACAAATCACTGGTGGATTTCTGTTGGCGAATAATTTAAACCAGCACGATCTTAAGTGTAGGTGTCCCAACATGTGTACTAATAAAGTTAATGAAAAGGGGGTGATAGGCATGTCTGGTTTGCCTGGAAATAAAAAAAAAGGCCTCATTCTCATTTCCTAGAAACTTCAATTTGGGATGCTTGTGCTGGGATCTTGTGCAGCCAGTATTAGAGCATCATTAGATTATTGAATTTTTTTTCCCTAAAAATTTTACTGACTATGACATAAGGTAATTAGTTTGGACTTCATTATGATGAGAAAAGAGGACTTAATCACTGGCCTGGAAGATGGTGGTTGCCTAGGGACCAACAATCATAACCTAATTATGTTCAGTATGTGATGTATGTGCTTTAAAAAGGCTATCTGGTCAAAGCTGAGGGAAATAATGAACAGCAGGGAGAGGGAGGAGAGACAGAAAGAACTCTGTGGATGGAAGTGAATGTTAAAGAATAGGTTGTATCTCAAAGAACAACGTTCCACACTTTATGCTTGTATCATATGAAGATGTGACAACTCCTTTTAATCAGAAAAAACCTGCTAAGTTAAATCAAAAGTACACATCAAAGATCATTATTAGGACCAGTATTGAAAATGTTATTTAGCATCTTCATTAATGACAAAAATTAATGGATCCAGTGCATCTTAAGCAGATTTGCAGGTGACACCAAGCTGAGTGGCGCAGTTGACACACCTGAAGGACAGGATGCCATCCAGAGGGACCTGGACTAGCTCAAGAAGTGTGCCCTTAGGAATTTCATGAGGTTCAACAAGACCCAGTACAAGGATTCTACATCTGGGTTGGGACAATCCCCAGAACCAACACAGGCTGTGGGACAAACTAAGCAAGAACAGCCCTGGGGAGAAGGACCTGGGGGTCAGGTGGGTGAGAGGCTGGACATGAGCCAGCCATGTGCACTCACAGCCCAGAGAGACAAACATGTCCTGGGCTGCATCCAGAGCAGTGTGGGTAGCAAGACAGGGAGGGGATTCTTTCCCTCTGCTCCTCTCTGGTGAGACCCCACCTGCAGTGCTGCATCCAGCTCTGAGGTCCCAGCACAGGAAGGACATGGAACTGTTGCAGTGAGTCCAGAGGAGGGCCACTACGATGATGGGTGGGGTGGAACACCTCCTACAAAGAAAGGCTGAGGGAAATGGGTTTGTTCAGCCTGGAAAAGAGAAGGTTTTGGGGTGACTTACTTGTGGCCTTCCAGTGCCTTAAGGGAGCCTACAAGAAAGATGGAGAAAGACTTTTTACATGAGCATGTAGTGACAGGACAAGGGGAAATGGCTTCAAACTGAAAGAGGGTAGGTTTTGATTAAATAATAACAAGAAATTATATGCTATGAGGGTGGTGAGGCACTGGACAGGTTGACAGAGAATTTAAGCGTGCCCCACCTCTGGAAGTGTTTAGGACCAGGCTGAATGGGACTCTGAGGAGCCTTGTCTAGTGGAAGTAGTCCCTGTCCATGGCAGGGGTATTTAAACTAGATGATCTTTAAGATCCCTTTCAATCCAGGCTGTTCTGTGATTCCAAGATTCTATGCTTATTTGGATGTATCTATTGGTGTTCTCTAAGAACTCCTGGGTGTAAAGTGAAGAGATTACTCTTTTTATACCATTCCACAGATCTTTAAGCACTGGAGAAGTTACAGAACACTGGCAGATTCCTTAGGTCCTTCCAGGAAAACTGAAAATTGTTTAAGAATAATACGATTAGCTTTTGGATAATATACCTAATATCACTTTTCATAAAAGCAGTGGAAGAAACATTGTAGAAACCTGTAAGTAACAACTAAGTGAAAAAAATTAAGTAAACACAGGAAATCTTCAAATAAATTAACGGCTAAAAATGTTTCCTTAAATAAATTTCAAATTTCAGATTTCAAGTACAAGTTTCACTAAGCTATATAACTTATTTTAGAAAAGTATATGTGACTTCATGGCATATTGAATTAATGAAGTTAGAATCACAATATCAATAAAGCATGTGTTTAGTGGAAGATAGTCAGGGATCATAAGCTAAGAAGCTGAGAAGGTACCTAAGAAGGTACAAAGAGCTCTTTAACCAAGCCAAGAAAGGCATAACAAAAAATCAGTGTCTGTCAGCAAAAGCCAAACACATTACGGAAATAACTGTAATTTTAAAAACTGTAGCAGACTAATTGTTGGAAGAAGCAACCCAGGGAAGTACACTGTGTTACATTATGGTTCCTGTTCCAATGTGCACAGTTCTGCTGTGCTTCAGTACAAGCCTTAGAGTTTTGTGATACTATTTAGCTAGGTTCCCTCTCACTCCCTATATTTAAACTGATGGCTGTCCTAATTGAAGGGAGTGGAACTATTTTTGGGACTAACCACAAGGCTTAGTCATTTTGCTAAATGGTCCCATCATTATTAAATTATGAGTATCCTGTAATCACCTGACTTTGCCTTGCAGTTCCAGAAGCATATTCAGCTTTTCCATCAAGCTTTTGAATGTGAGCAATACAATCTCGTTTTCAATATTATTTTTGGCACCTCTTTCATGTTACTGGAGTATCAGTCTCTGTCTCTGGCTAGCTCGTTGCCAATCTTTATTCCTTGCCTGGCTGGAGTTGAAGAAAATGCGTGCAAATTTTCTATTATTCCATGCACCATGCAAGAGGGAAGGTACCTTAACTGTTCACAAAAACAAGATGGAAAGACACCTGCATGGGAATGCTTGAAGCAGCACAGCCCCACCAACTTTCAGAAACGGTCTGCAAACACACTCCTTGAGACATGCAAATTCAGCTGACGCCGAAGCTCAAGGGCCCATTGGCTTCACTTTTAAGGCGCCCTTTTGAGGACACCTCCAGATTGCCCCCTCTGGCCCCATCCAGTACCAAACACAATCAGTGCCATCTGCCTACTAGAGCTGGAATTGCTTCATTTACTTGCCAAATTATCAATTTAAGGCAAGACAAGTCACTTGAACGAATCTCCTCTAAATGGGTATAAGAATGTTAACCTAGCAAATTTACTATTATTTAATAAAAACCCCCAACTGACTCAAATCCCAAGAGTATTGCCATAATTTTTTATTATGGGTATAGAAAGTGAGAAATAAAAAGGGAAATCTGTAAAAATTGACCAAAAAAAAAAAAAAAAAGCCACATGTATAGCCCAATTAATCTGGGTTAACATAGAAATATCATAGTTGAGACTTAAACCTAAGCCATTCTCTGTTGTGACAAAGAAAAAAACAGAAACAATACCTTTTTCCATTCCACTGAAGGAAAACAGACAGTGATGACTTACCTCGGCTCATTAAGTTAAAACACCAAGTTATATAATAGGATACTGAGCTGGAAATGTCAGCCAGCTCTTGCCTGACAAATTAGGAACAATCTTTGGATATTTATAGAGATGAATACCTTACTACTCTGCTATCTGATCTCAAAAAGTAATTTTCAGTATTGTAAATGAGACTTATTCCAAGTTTATTTCAAGCTAGATGATGAAGCTATCCCAAATAGCTATCAAGCAGCTGGGGTGTCGTTGTGCTCCCATGCTTTAGCCTTTCCTGGCAAGCATATTTTCTGAGGTCTGCAGTCCCATTGACAATTAAGCATTTTTACTCTAGGATCTTGTAATAATTGAGTAACACAAGATTTCTTCCAATTATGTTGAGAGATAATCTGGAAAAAGAGACACAAAAGACATTGGAAATCATCTTTAAGGAAAACACCTCCCTACATTACATGTGGTGAATGTCTCCAGTAATTGTTTAATGCATTAAAAAAAGAGAACCTGACAATTTTAAGCACTGGTGTTAGACCAGCAGTAAATCCTCTTTGTAAATACAATTTTACTTTGGCAATTGTGTTGATGTTAAGAGAGCTGATCCTAAATAATAAACTCAGATTCAGGCAGGCTCCTTTTGGAAGCTATGCTCTCATAGAAATCTTGAGCGAATTGTCACCGATTTTTTAATTTTTAAGCACATGCTTGTTCCGAAAACAAGAACTGTAGGTTGAAGGCTAATTTTGTGGATGAGGGGGTGAATGTGAGAATACTTATACATGTGGCCAAACTATATTGCTCTTGGCATACTAAGGAGAGTTTTGGTAGCAGACTAGGCATATTTCTTAGCAGAGAAAAAGGTACGGAAAAAACTTTCTGACCTACAGCATGTGGGCATTCTAAATAATAATTTAAAGGATGGTGATTTAGATAAAAAAAAAAAATCACTGGAGGCATTCCAGTACTTGTTTCAGATCTTCAAAACCTTCATTACTAAAATCTGGAGCCAGATAAGGACATGTGTGTTACCTTACCTCCCAGCCTGCTCTCCAACCTGGCTTTAAATGTTAGAGATTAGGCCAGTCATCAACATGAAAGAGACATCTCACTTGTTTGATTATGTGTGTTAGTCACTGAAGAAACTGTAACCTAAAGTTCAGCAAACACGGGAATAGCAGCAGTCTCCTTTTCTTGTTTCAAGATTACAAGAAGGTTGGCATAATGACCATGGTACAAAAGCCCCAGGGGCTGTGAAAAAATCAGTCTATTTCTATGTTTGTAAGAGTGAGGGGGGTGCGCTTCCATTCCTTCCTCTATTCCCTCTCAAATAAATGCAAATAGTTATGGAATAACTGCAGAAAGAGTTTGTGTCACTCCTATTGAAACACCTGCTCTTTCTTTGTATGTTAGAAAATGAACATTACAAGCATAAAACCTATTTAGTTGTTGAAGGACAAGGCAATAAGTGAAGGTAGCTATTCTTTTGTCCTCCTGAAGGGAGGCCCTTAGTTCCAGCAAAATGACTGGGAAGGCCTTTTGTGTATATTTCACTTTGCAAATCTCAGTGCATTCATTACACTTAGTTATCTCTGCCAAAGTTTCAATTCTTCCACTCTTCTTAGGGGGACTGGCAGCCTGGTGGTCACACTATTGGCGATGCTTTTGTTGCACACAGTCTTTGGTGAAGGTCCCTCTCTGAAGTGAATGCAGCCCTAGGGCAGCTAGTTGAGCTTTTGCATTATTTAGGAGGAAGATTACTCCTTGTCTCCGCAAAAATAGACTGCCACTGGACTTAATTCTTGACTGCAAAGGTCATGAATAGAAATGCTAAAACCATGTTTTACAAATTTTAGTTAAATTATCTCTTCAGCCAATGCTCTTTTGAATACAAGATCAGGGATTGCTTGGAGTGATCTGGGCACTTAAGCAGCCCTTACAGAGTTCATACTTTATTTTGGGAAATAAATGATTACCCTGTCTAGAAGAATTTCCTGGCACCACTTAAATATAAAAAATAACTTGTTCTTTCATAAATAAAGTAAAACAATTACAGATTACTACAATTTTATTGCGTGGCTTTTAGATTTTCTGGCTCATTGCTTAGGCCAGTAGGTTTTACAATACAGTTCCTATATACTTTCACTATATACAAATAAGATATCTCAGTTTGAGCTTTTCATGCGCTTATCAGAACTCTAACACGGAATTGCTGTCATGGCTGAAAGCTGATGTGTTATTCATCATCCAGTGAGACATCATTGTAAATAACAATTACTAATTGAAGTAAACACAAGAAATATTCCATGAAGTTTAGGATATATTTTACCCAGACAGCAATAATGTCAGGAGTCACTGCATACTACAAATACCAAAGATATAACGGAGAAGGAAATTCAGATCTTAATTACTGGGACATGATGATCCAAATGGCAATAATCAGTCCCCCAAAAGAAGTTCCAGAGATCTGCTGCAAGAATGGAAAGGCAGTTTGTCATCATCACCTGCTAGGAACCCACTTGTTTCCTCACTGCAGCACCTGTTCACTTTGCTGTTCTGCAAATCACTGAATTTAGAACAATCAATCAGTGCAATTTTGTCTTCACAACTACTCTGCATTTCCCTCATATGGGGTATTAGTATGTCAGAGAACAGATTTTTCAAGAGATAAAAGGAAAACAGCAGCCATCACCCGTTATAGGAAACAGACTAATGTGATACTCATATACACAAATGTTCCTGTTTTATTTGCCTAACAATATTTTTCATGAGCTAAGATAAATCAGTGCACTTAATTTCTTTTGCTATTTTTGGCCCTTGTGCTGTAGTAGTGCATCAGAGGTAAATATCTTGGCTCCTCATCATTTGAACATCATAGTAGAATGCTAAGTCTTGAGAAGTTTGCCCCTCCTGATGGAAAACCGTATCAATTTATTTATCCAAGGAGTGGAGCATGTTTGTAGAGGTCACAGTGCTCAGGCAACTTACACAACAGCTTTGCTGCTCTGCTTAAATAGAATTTTAGTATTTAAAACTGTAAATCAGGTTGCCTCTATAAATAAAAGATAAAAGAGCCAACAAAAGTGTATCCACAATGTATATGCATAGTTCATAAAAAGACACATATTTGGCAGTAAACCAGGAGTTTGCTTTATGCTTTTCCTGTCTTGAGTCAGAGAATCCAAACTCCAGGGATCTCTATGCAGTATGTTGAGAAGTACTCAATGAATGAAATGAAATGAAATGAAATGTTCCTCCTGATTAGAAAAAAAATTCTGAAAGAAAATCAAGAGTTTTATTATATCAAAGAACTCATTAAAAAGAACTATTTCACATCCTATTTAGATAAAATTTATCCCTGATATTGACAATCAGAACATACTTGGAATGGAGGGATGCTTACAGAGCTGCTGTGGTGTCTCCACAGCTCAGGCCAAATGGGCTGCTTCTTTCTTTGCTCAGTCAGAAGACTGCTGCTGCTGTGGTCTTCTTACTCCTGCAGGTTTGTGCAAAAACAGATGGCACTGTGCTATTTTGAACCATTTCTAAAACCCTGGATCTGAAATCTCAAACTAGCAGACTGGTTTATTTTCCGCTACGTCATTCCAGTTGACACTACAAATGCACTGTACAACTGCCTTCAAATCCTGCCAGGAGAGTCTCCAGCACTGTCTGTCTCCATCCTATTGAACATATGCTATCTCTGTAACACGTTTATCAGGATAGAGACTGGCTGGCCATGTGGATATTTCAAGAAACCTTTAAAAGCCCCCTAAACAGCCTGATTAAAAGGCTTTGCATGTGGAAAATGGACTTGCAACCATGGAGGTTTGGATTAGGTGGCTGCATGGGCCATGCCCCAATTGTACAGCAGGGAAAAGATGATATAAAAGCAGTAGATGAATGTGTGGGGCCCTAAAACTGTCTCTAAACACTCTCTATTTTTATGTAAAATGCTGATCAGGCTGTGAACCACTGCAGATAGCACTGATACAAGGTCTCAGAGCCCTGCTAAAGCACGTTTGGCAGGACTCAAAACCAGGCTGGTGGTGAGCTGTCCTATGGCACAGGGCACTGTGCAAATACAAAAAGCTTTTGCCACGGATGTTTCTCCAAAAGAAAAGGACACATAGCAGATGAAGGAAAAATTAAACTATTGCCCAAAAGCAGAAACAAGGGAAGAGGCAATGAAATGACAACTTGTGAAGTACAAGTATTCCAGCCCCTTCCTGACTGTCCAAATAAAATTCATGGAAAACAAGTATTTTTTGTTGGCAAAATACAATGTGAAAACAGAGCACAATCTACTTCCTTTGGAGTGCCTGAAATCTCTCGACAAGAATAGAAATGTCACAGCTCCATGCCATGGACATATGTATTTCCTGCTAATTTTTTCTTCCTTGGATTAATTTTCTTTTTTTGGCATCATTTAATGCAGTTGTCAGTGACATGAACAGAGGGATTGAGTGCACCCTTAGCAAGTGTGCCAACAACAGCAAGCTGTGTGGTGCAGTTGATCTGATGGAGGGAAAGGATGCTATCCAGAGGCCTTTTGAAGGCTGGAGATATGGGCTTATGGCAGGTTACATCAAAAAGTAGAGTGGCCAGCAGATCGAGGGATGTGATTTTCCTCATCTGCTCCAGTCTTGTGGCACTTCTCCTGAAGTGCTGTGTCCAGCTCTGGGGGCCCTGACAAAAAAAGTACATGGACCAGGGGAGGGCCATGAAGATGCTCAGAGGGCTGCAGCACTACTCCTATGAAGACAGGCTGAGAGAACTAGGGTTAGGAAGAGCCTGGAGAAGAGAAGGCTCCAGGAAGACCTTAAAACAGCATTCCAGTACCTAAAGGGAGCTACAAGAGAGCTGGAGAGGGACAGAACAAGGGGAGATGGCTTCAAATTGAAAGAGGGTAGGTTTAAGACTGCCTATCAGGATGAAATCTTTTACAGTGAGGGTGGTGGGACACTAGAAAAGGCTGTCTGGAAAAGTTGAGTGCCAGCTTGGATGGGGTTTTGAGCAGCCTGGTCTACTTTAAGGTGTCCTCGCTCATAGCAGGGGAGCATGAAAGCAGAGGATTTTTAGGTTGCTTCCAATCCAGGCCATTCTATGATATCATTGATGCCTTTTCAATTTTAAAACAATACACTGAAGGTAAAAAGGGGTAAAGTATTATTGTGAGATACCAGTGAGAAGAGAATTAGGTAAGTAAAATAAGATTTTCTTTTAAATACTGAATACATAAGACAGTATTCCCTTCTCCAAGGAACAAATTATTTTCTGTCAAAAGGGTAATATTGACTAAGCTGGAAAAACATTAGATCCAAACTGGCGACCCAACTGGAAAATTAGATATTTAATTAATATGTACAGAACTGCATGAACTGTAAAATCTCTGGAATAGAAGAATATTCAGAAAAGATCTCACTGGAAAATGAAAAATCGTATTTGCATTGATGAATTAGACGCAGTGTTAATATAATGAAGAAGGCATATATTCTAGGAGGAAATCAATTTCTTTCTACATTTGGCATGGTATTGTCCTTGAAATGATTTCTATCTTATATATGGATATAAAAAAAATAAAAATAGACATATAAACCCCACCCCCTTTAGGATTAAGATTAATGATTAATATTAAGAATCTTTAAGATTAATGTGGTAAGTTTCAGTTGCAAAATACACATATGTTAAATCATTAGAGCGGAGAAGCTAAATCCTTGCTGTTCCAAGGTGCTAAATAATTTGCAGTATGGCTAAGAGAAGAACACCAGAGAATTAGTATTAGAAGGGAAAAATCTAAGCCCTAAGGATTCAGAGAAAAAAGCTCTTCATAAAATGTGCAGAGATTTTTGCTAAATCAGCTTAAGCAATACAGATTTTAAGTAGAATTGGATGACTTACCTGGAGTAAAGCTTATGTTTCACTAAATGTTTGGCATCTTATGCCTCAGGGGCTTTCTGTTCAAGTATTTGATGCTGATTATGGGATACAAATCACTACCTATCTATTATGGTTCCCATTCAGTGTTTTCTCCCCATCCTCCTTTTTCACCATTGCTTTTCCTTATCTTCTTTATTCTTATTTCAGTTGTTTCCTTCTTCCCTGCCAAATATTATCATCAGTTATATCCTTTATTCTATTGTTACATCTACCAGCTTCCCTCTACTGTTTTTCTGGTGTTTCTTTTGTTGGTTGGTTTTTTGGGGGGAGTTTTTTTGACAATACTTTTCTCTGAGATATTCAGCATCATGGTTGGTTCATGCCCCTAGGGGATGTGGATTTGTAGACTGAGCTGGAGGTGATAAAAGAGTTGTTGTCGAGACACCCATCACAGAGCACAAGAGTTCTTCACAGAAATCTGGAAAAACTGCCTTTTTTAAGAAGCCTCAGATACTCAAGAAGCATAGGCACGTGTGAGATTTTCTGTACTCGGAAATCTTAGTGTTGTTCATCATGACCTCCAAGTTGAAGCACGAAATCCTCTAAAACACAACAGCCTTACCCTACTTCTCAATACACTATTACTGACTGAAGCAGTTTGGTGTAAGCTGAGGGAAGAACAAACCACTAACAATCATTTTGCCCTAAAAGTCTGCACTTCTCTTTTCACCCAAACTTTCCCTCTTCTGAAACTGGTAAAAAAGAAACACTTTAAATATTGCTGGTAGTTCCAATCTAATAGTGAGCTTTGTGACAGTCACACGTCTGACAGCATTGAAATGCACAGAGAACACTTAGTCTGACACATTAACAGATGTACAGCGAGGCTGAAATATTCTGGATATGCTGAATTTGTTGGGCATAACATTTAGCTGTGCATCTGTGCATGTAGCCCCAGCATGTTCCAGTTCATGGCATGTGTAAAGCCAAGTTTAATTACACAGGCACAGTGATGAGTTGTCCAGGATATCTGAATGATAAGCAACCCTCAGAGAGTGTCTGCTGAGCAGCTAAGTGGATGAAAGTCAGAAGAAGAGCTGGGAAAAAGGAATGTGATAGGTGACCTGTAAAAGCAATTTGTGTCTTTTAGCAGTTGCCAAGCTGGTAGGTACACATCTGCAGAAACTCTGTACACAGACTGTATTTAAGCATGCTCAGCACCAAGATCTGCAAGAGGAGCTGAATAAGGGCACAAGAAATCTACAATAGCCTTTAGGAAAAATACTCAGGATTTTTGTGGATGAATCCATCTGAAAACTGGAAAAGACTTAAATTAATATTTTTTAAATTTCATTTCTCCCGGTCTCCAGTTCATTACTAACAGGAAGAGTTTGATTCAGGCAGCAATCTAGATAATACAGATGAAAGCAAGACAGAAATTGCAGGAGTTTAAGATGTAGAGAACCCTGTCCTTTTGTCTGTGGAAATCTGTGGATAGTTGGTGTGTTTGCCATAAGAGGCTGGCTGATGTGTTTGTAAATCAGTTAAATAGCAAAGCAGTGAGACTGCTGGTCAGAGAGGGGCCTTCTGTCAGCTGCTCAAACTGAAAAGGTCACAGCAAGATCACTGATTGCACGATCCTGTTCATCAGCTTGCTCTTGCATATGGAGAGGGAGAGAAACGTGCTGCTGATTTTGTCCCCGACACTGAATTACTGTGACTGGAGGATGGAAATGAGGCAGCCCAAAATTCAATGCCCTCTGTTTGAGATCTGTGAAAACAGTACAGGCTGAAGCCAAACTGCCACATGCCCAGCTTGGACAGTTGTGCATTTTGACAGGAGATGTGACTTTGTTAGGGAACAGATGCCAATCCACAATAATTAAGAAGAAGCAGATGGGTGAGGTAAAGATATATTTGCTAATTTCTTTGACTCATGGTCAGGTAGTAAGAAAAACTCAAAAAACCAAGAAAAACTGGTACATCCCAAGGACAGCTCAAGAGCCGTTTCCCAAGATGTCTATTCCTCCAGTCTGGCACCAGAAAAGCAGGACATCCCTATTTGATCCACATCTGGCATCAGCCATCCTTCTGGCTCATCAACACCCAACAACTGGAAGAGAAATGCAGAGGAACTTGCATGCCTCTTTGTTCTTTATCACGATTTTGCCTTTTGTGCTGGTTTCAGTTAGAACCTAGCCCACAGAAGTAATTGACCAATCAGAAAAGTGTATGCCTGTGTGCATACACATTTTAAAAATCGAGAACCCGGAAAAGAAGCTCTCTTTCTTTCCGGCGAAGACCGAGGTAACAGCTCTGCCGCACCCGGGCCGGGCCGGCCCTCGCCGCATGGCTGGTGGGGGCTGGGCCCGGCCCGGCTGAGTCT
>VWZN01018891.1:126087-201948 GCA_013396955.1 Regulus satrapa | reverse complement strand
AACCAGAGGTCTGAAAGAAAAGAAAAATTACTTTTGTTTTGGACAGGTTTTGACTAGAGGAGATGTGGAACTTTTCCACCTCTACCAGAAACACTTCAAGGAGTGGACAGACATATCTGAGATCAGAGAGACAGGCAATACCAAAAACCAGGCTGATACCATTATACAGGAGGAGAAGGAGAATTGTCCAGATGTTATATTTTTGTATGAAAATTCATACATAACTCATGCAGGGGAAAGCACATCTTTAATATTCAACTGCTACCTGCTGTTGCAGGAGGGCTCCCAATATGACAAGACACATTCTCAGTGAGATTACAGTACTGAATGTTAATGCTACTGCTCAGAAATGAAGCAGCAGGCAGTTACTTTGAAATAAGTTGGTGGATGAACTTACTGCATGCTAGCTGTTTTTTTTTCTCATTACCAGTGAAAGTTGGCTGGGCTATCCTGCACTCAGAGTGTCTCTCTGCACTGTAAAATGAAGAAGAGCAGCAAAGCTCAAGCTGTGCAGCTCTAAATGCCACACTCCTGACATACATAATGAAGTGTTAGCCTCATTATGATCATGAAATAACAGTAGATACATGTCAAAGATGTGTAACAGAAGAATACTTTTACATTATTCATGATCTATTTACAGCTCTGCACTGTTTCCTAAGACACAAATTTAGAAGCTCACAAAAAGTGCTCTACAGTATAAAGATCTACTTCTAAACTGGTATTTTATATACATTAAAATAGCTACATATCAGATGATGTCAATATCTAAAAGCATACCCAAATTGAGCACCAAAAATGCCTATATCTGCTACAAATTTTTTTACCAAGGCTATCAATACCCCCTTTTTAATGAAGATAAATGCTCTCAAAGAGATAAAATATTCATTCTTTGACATGAAACAAACATGTCTAAGAGAACAACACACTCTAAGTGATGAAAGTCTGCAGTTGTGTGGAAAAATGAAAATCAGAAGCTGGTCTTAAAAGTATGTGATGGTTTTGGTAGGATGAATGACATTGTAGGTCATTGATGCTTTTCAGCTACAAGTGTTGAAGCACCAAACACCAAGCTTTTACTATAGAAAAGAAAGTATCTTATCTAAGAGCAAAGAATTCTTACCTCTTGGAATAATTGGCATTGTTCACTGCTGGAAATTCAAAGCATTCTGAGCTTTTGCCTCCTATCATTCAGTATCTATCTATTTGTAGACAGAGGCCATGCAAGAAAAAAAGCAGTTCATCTTTCTGTACCATACCTAAGCGATGAAGCAATGTTATTTATCTCACCCTTTTTGTGAAGTATTTCTATGTTCTCTCCTTTGCACATTTGAAACTAGCTATTTGGCTAGATGTAAACTGGTCTTGCCTCACATCAGTCCAAGGTGCTGAATGTCACAATGAATCCAGAGAAATGTCTCCTCACCTATTTTAATTTTCACCACAAACACCAGTAAAAACCCAGAAACTCTAATCAGATAACAATAAAAAAATTTTTGCACTAACAACAGCAAAATCCTACCGCATCTAGAAATTAATCTTCTACCACTTCTTCTCAAGGCAAATGCTTTTTGTGTAAAGAATCCAGACCCTTGGGGTTGATTTCTAGGACCTCTCTTCAGCTGTAGAGTGATGGCAGTTGAAGAGGGAAGGCAGACTTGAAAGGTATTTCCCTTTTGGTGACTATTACTAGAAGTCCCTGAAGAGCACTAGCTTGGGGCAGACAAAAATGGAGCCCACAGAGCTAAGCTGCAGGGACAGCTGTCAGTTCTGAAAATTATTATCTGTGTGATGATGATTTGTATTATGTATATTGTTTCCAAGTGGATATTTAAGTATTTCTGAAAAGAGACAATTTAATTTGGAGTGGTTGGTGGAAATGAAGACAAGAAGCATATTTCCTTTACTTCCCTGCCACTTTCTCAAAAGCAACTCTTGTCTGATCTTGGTATTTCTGTGCTCAATAATATATCCTGTTACAGAAACTCTCAAATTATTTTTGTTCACCAGAATGATACTTTTACAAAATCATGTGTAATTATGTCTAGGTAATTCCTTATAAATACATATTAAATGCCAAAGAAATGTTCCACTTTTATTAATGAAGTACAAACTAAGAGAGTACAGGTGTAGTTTCCCAAAAAAGATGTGAAGACAAAGCTGAGTATTACATCCAAACCCTCTACACTTAATGGAAAAATCAAACCTGTGTTCTATTCTACCTCACTAATGAGCTGCCAGTTGCAGCTTACATGAAAATGTAGATGCCTGCTCAATTGTCTAATTTTCACTTTTTTATCTTCATAGCTTAGCATCCAGATATCGTAGTTTTCCCTCTTGCCTTGTCTGTCAGCCATCAAAGCCTAAATACATCTAAATAACAGATCAAAGAGCTTCCTCAAAACATTAACAATACCTTTCTATCATTTTTTGTGAAATCCTGCGTTTCTCTAGTGCTATTGTCTTTGTTACTACACACTCATGTAAAATAGGATTTTCCATTTGTTGTGTCTTTCACACCTCAAATCATAATCCATTTTGCCTACTTAAGAATTATGTACTCCATGCCTTTACCTCTGGTTTTCCAAAAGGCTAAAATTATATCAGTATTTTTCAAGCTAGGGAACAAATGCATTTTTAATTAAAAATAGTATTTCAAGGAAACAGAAAGCATCTCAACTTATGGAAGAAAAAGTTCTCCCTGACTGCAACTCAAACATTTTGCTGTTGTTTCTGATGTGACCCTCCTGCTTTACAGAAAATATTCTGAGCTGTTGCAAAGCAACATTTTATTAATCATCCATGTTGTTTTAACACCTAGAGCAGAGAGAAGTGTTGCATTATGGTAGGTGTTGTATAAGGGATCATTTCTGACGGGGAGCAGATGAACTCGCTATCACAGCAACCACAGCTGTGGCAGAAGCGGCTGCTCCTATGCAAATAGCACTAATAAAAATGGAAATAAGACAGACGGAAGACCAGTTTCCTAGTATGATTGTTCCAGAGTGCTCTTCAAAAACCCATCTGTCTTTAAAAATAGGGCCTTGCATTCATTTTTGCTGACAAATAAGAATTGTATAGTATGGGAACAACAGAAACTGAATGCAAGTGATGCCAGAGTAGCAGAGAAATGGGAGGCTGCTCCCATATTGCCCATTTGGAGAATGTAATTACATATGGGCACAAATTGCAACTTGATCTATGTATCCAGATCTTCTGTTGGTTCTAATCCCTCTAGACCATTAAAATATGTTTAGTCAGTATGAGGTGACAGCCAGAGGCTTTAAAGATACTGATTTCTATGTCTACTTTGCCCTTCAAACTGGTGTACTTGGGTAACCCTGTCAGCTGAGAGCTTCTTCCCCATTCAACATAACTCCAAGAGCTGCACATTAAAGCTCATCAATAGACACGGTCAGTTACACAACAATTTTACACCAGGAAATCCACCTTCTTGGAGTGAGGCTCATTTTTTTGGGGTAGAAAGAATAAAAAGATTTTATTTTTGGTGTTTTCTTCTTTGGTTCTTTTTCTTCATTTTTCTGCTTAATAAAATGCCCTCTTTGCAAAGTCAGCAACAAGCAGAGAGGAAGAAGCAAAAAAACCCGAAAAAAACCAAAAATATTCCCAAAGGGCTAATATAATAATTAAAAAAATTGAGCCAGACCATTAGCTCCAGTCCAGCTGGCCAAATTAAATGAAATAAAGTGGGAATGTACCCAGATTCCAGAGACTGACCAAAATCAGACTGCATCATATTTTGTACTATCAACAGAACTGACTTGGAAAGTACTAGAAAATAGTTCATGATTCTCCTGATAGCCAGTCATTTTAAAGGCTTTTCATTTCCTATTTCATGGAAGTTCTGCATGTTAAATTTAAAAACCAAAACAAACGGAAAAGTGTATCTACAAAAAATCCCATTAGCTATGTGGTCAATTTCTTTGCCACTTCAAAAAACACTGCAAAGGGTTCACAGCCTTAATCACTTAACAAAGAAAAGTTTGCAATTTTCTGGATTAAGCTCTTCGCTGAGTTCAAGCAACTATATATCTCTGTGTAAAGACCTTAGAGGAAATAATATTAATTACACTTTATCTCTGAAAAGGGGGAAAAGACCTCCCTACAAGCTAAAGGTTGGGAAGAATTGCTTCTTGAAGTGAGTAACCCTGGAAATTCATGTAAGAAGCCAGTAGCAGAAAAATTAAGCACTGGAATGTAGGATGGTCTAAAAGTGAGGCCAAAGCATCTGTATTGCCCCTAGAGTTCATCTGGGGAGCTGGCCAGGAAGCTGCTGCACTGGAAATAATAATGAAGTCCGTAAAAGGCATAGGAAATGTCCAGATGAGTGTTGCTGCAGGTGTTACAGACTCCAAAGGACCTCACTGTGGGTGTTAGTGAGAGAGAGTGGTGGTTTGCCAGAGTGATGAGGGACAGTAATGCCACAAGAGGATGCTCTGGGATAAGAAGGCAGTCTGCATGAATAAGGGCATTATACAAGGCACACAATAACTTCACAGTGAATTATAATATTCAAAATAACTTCAGTATCTCCTGTTAGAAGCAGTGGTCTCAGTAATTTCCTTGGACTGCCTTCCTCTTGACACCAAGAGGGTAATGAAATCTCACAAAGACAATGCTACAAGGGTCTCTTTGCCCCTACCTTTTTTTTCCCCCCGTGCATGACAGAGTATTATTTATTTGTGTGCTTATCAGCCTCTGTGACAGGGTGAACATAACCCCTCCTTTAGGTATAACTCCAGTATCACCACTTGTTTCACGTATCCAGCAAGCATCCTGCTACACACACATCATTGTTCCAGGTATAAAATGACATCTTACCTATAACTTTTCCTAGGAATAGTGCCTTTGGGGAATTGAACTGAATGTCAGATGTGGCTGGCAGGTTGTAACTTGTTGGAGGATAGTGATCAAGCTGGAAAAAGAGAAAAGAAAGTATGAGTATTTTGAACTGACCTGCACCCGACAATTCTGATCAATCGGATCTACTTCATGGAGTTTACACCACCTCTTATAACTGTCTAAAACACTCTACTTTCATTTTCATAAAGGGAAAACAATAGTAAATAGCCTTCCTTCTATATCTGCTATCGCCACAGTTCCAAAGGCCTGAAGAATACCTGTACTGAATATATTTTTGCTTATGTGATTGCTGTGGAATCACATGAGTTTTTGCTTATGTGATCTTCATTTGCTAAATATACTAACAGCATCAATAATAAAACAACTTTTTCTTCCCATAGAAATAGATTTACACTTGGGACCTATGTTACTGCTAAAGCTAGATTTACATAGCTGGGAATTTGAGACTAGTTCAGGTGATGGGCATTTTTCTCTCAGAAAATTCATAAATTAGTAAGGCATTCTTTTTGTGCACTTCATGCTTATTACTTTCTTGTTAAGGATGTTGTTCAATCTGATCATGATGATGCCTATTGAAACCTAAATAAATTCAAGAGTAATCAATCTAGCTAAATAGTTTAATCTATAGGAAATGCACATTGTCCCCGATATGGCACAGCAATCATGTTACATTAGCATATTTCCCCCTGGTTTTTAGCTATTTAGCAGAAAAATGTGAAGGGAGAGAGTAATAAAATGAATTGCCTATGCTTAGTAATAGTGCTATTAACATAGTTTAATATAGCTCAATAGAGTTCTGATTTCACATTTCATAAAGGTAATTGGGATGTGTTTTTATCTTTATTGTTGTTATTTATTTTCTCAGATTTACATGTTTATTACACAGGTTTAAAGAGGACAGAGCAGTAATAGTTTATTTTATTCTGGCCTTGCCTTGGCACAAAACAGAATAGAAACTCATATATATGATTTAAGACTCTGCAGGGTACAACAGACTGCAAAAGTAATTCTCAAGAAATGGCAACTCTATGGTGCATGCAGTATTTTCATGTATCTTTCTGCCATATTTCTAATTTCAAAATGTAATTATTGTGGATTACTTTGTATTAATGATACTGCAAATGCTCAGTTCAGTGGTAAAAAGTAAATGAGTGGCAGGTAGCATAGAACTGAATGGCTGAATTCCCTGATACCCTGGAGTACTGTGAGCTCAGGGAGTTGTAAAGCCTACTGGTGTCATGAATGTGCAGTGGCAGCCATCTCAAAAATCTGTAACAGTTGGAGGAGTCCTGTCTTTCTTAAAATTCCCCATAAAACCCCAAGAAGAAAAGTGTATATACATAGTAGATAGGAAAAACAGTCTCTGCAGATTGCAAGAAAGGTCTAGCAAGTCCTAATGTTCAGGAATTATTTTTAATTTATCATAACTAGTATCCACACTGATTATTTTGAGATAAACACATGGAAAAACATAGTTCCATTTTCTTACTCAGAAAATAAGGAGCTTCAGTTCGTTCTGAGTATTGTGAACAGCTTTTCTTAGAATTTTAATAAAGAACAGAAATACATATTTTACCTGAAATTAGTTATATAAATTCAAATTGAAGAGTTATTTTGTAAAGAGTGTAGTCAAGTGAATACAAAGGGTTAAAATAGTAAACAGATCTCAACCTCAGCCACCTCAGACCCTACTAAATACAGACTGCACTTGAGTGTTTGCTATTGGTTTTCTTGATGGAAGGGAAATGTTCCAGCATCCAACACTGCAAGTGCCAGACCCATTTTCAATGGGAACTGCAGGCACATCAGGTGAAAATAAAGTGTCTCTTGTTATTTGAGGACAAAAATAGAAATTGCATAGATTGTATTTACCTTTAAGGTTATTAAATGAAAACTGTACACTTTAGAGAGATGTATCAGGTAAAGATTGGTGAAAACTAATCCACAAAACACTGACTCTCCATCCTCTGTATCAAGAAGCTAACCTCACGTAACTTCTTTGCCTGCAGTGGAATTGTTTACAATACATACACAGGATTCATTTTCTAGGCTTTTCTTTTATTAATATGACTTAAAGAATGCTGAAGTAACTCTGATAAAATAACTGGACATACTACTACATACATTCGTGTCTGTCAGTATCATCAACATTTGAGTTCTTTTTCAGAATCAGTCTGGGGCAATTTTAAAATTTTTTTTATTGTGATCTGGAATGTAGACAGTGGTGTTGATCAAATCATCATTAATCAGATAAAATAGGAATAAATTAATTAAATATCAATCTACGTCTATAATCAACTTATTGATGTATGCTGTATGTCCTAAAGCAGTAGCCATGTGTCCAATGTCAGTGCAACAAATAATTATTAACAAGTAAATAAAAAAAAGTAATTCCTGCCAAATGTCTAGGCTGCCTCTACCTGTGTACATGGGTTGTGTCTGCAGCATACACATTAAAATGAAAAGGTAATTTAAATGATGAACCACTATGAATATTTACACTGACAATTACAGAGTATCAAATCCTGCCAGATGTGGTGAGAAAAGACTCCCTTTGTTTTCAGGTAGTGTTCAGGATTTGGAAAGGCCCTCTCTTACCCCATCCTGGAACAGGTTAGTTAGCAGTAACCTTGGCCAGATTAAAAAAACAAAACAAAACAAACCCAAAGTCCTTCCAGTGACCTTACCTGCCCTTGGAACCTCAGCATAGCAGAGCATTGCATCCCGGTATTGGCAAAAGGCATTGCAACAATGAGAGCAATGCTGTGTTACATTGCAGGCCCTAGCAGGAACAGACATTTTACTGCTGAGGTTAACTCCCTTAAACAGATCTCTTGTACAGAATAAAAACCTGAACCTGCCACCCACATATATTTTTCACATCTCACTGAAGTCAAAGAAAGTTATCCCAATGGGTTCAGCTGTGGATTGTTTTAATGTCTGAAGTTTTGGATTGTTCTGATTCCTAGTTAAAATAAATCTCTATTTAAAAACTGTTGATACCAATTTTCTGGGCAAACATTTCTGATCAGTGATAGAGCCAGCTCTGGTTCCACTGCCAGCTCTGGCATCTCTTGTCAGGGAACACCTGAATTGCTTTCCACAGCTTTGAGTGATGCCTTTCTCTAATCCTGGCACCAGGAATGAAATGATGCAGCACAAGATGGTGGGTCTAGAGAACAGTGGATGAGGGAACAGGGAGATTTCTGTCCACTTGCTTTTATTGCATGTCTTTGTACTAAACTAGAATTTCCTAATTAACCACCCTTCCCCCCCCCCCCCCCCCCTCTTTTTTTTTTTTTTTTAAAGACACCTAGGGTTCCTTTACGGGCCCGTGAGTTAAAGCACCGTGCTGAATTCTTTCCGAAGTTGTATTTTACTGCCATCCAGTGGGCGCTCCGGTGTAAGCAGCCGGAATGGAGCACTCTGCAGTCTTTGCATGAAACACTAGCCTACCAGTTTAATAGAAAACACATAATAAAAAAGAAATTACTAGTGTCAAATGATATTTGAATGATAATTTGATTTCCTTATTTAATGAAAATTAAATAGGACCATTATATAAACAGATATTGAAGTCATGATTTTAAAATAAATTATGGTTTTAAATTATATTTAATCTTTTTATTGCAACTACTTTTCTTTAGAAACTCAGTAAGTTCATTTGAGCTTAATATAAACATACAGTGTGGCTTTGAGTCTTACAGAGAGGAAAGTAGGTGGCAGTTTCTGAGGAACTTGCAGTTTCAGTTCTCAAGTCACGTCATGCCAAGGCAGACTGCCTTTTTCTGAAGTTGTTTGGATTTAAGCAGAAGTTCAATAAAATGCTCTTTCTTTTAAATTACTGTTCACTTAGATAATAAAACTAATCTTGATGGGAGTTCGGAGATTAACAGATATCAATCTAAGGGCAAACATGTCAGCATCACATTAGTAGTCTTGGGAAAAAAAAGGTATAAACACATATATATCTTATTAAAGATATAAACATATATATATATATATCATATCTATCTATCTATCTATCTATCTATCTATCTATCTATCTATCTTATATTCATCCTGTGGATATATTTACATCTGAATCATTGTCAGTGCAGCCTGTGTACTGCTGTAAAGTTAAGGGTTTTTTTTATGCTGGAGACCTTTTATAAAAAAAAATTTGTAAAAATCAGATGGACTAATAATGCTGTAAGGCTAAATCTCACACCAACTGATGTCAATACAGCTCTGCTATTGACGTCAGCAATAACAGGGTAAAGAAGAGGGTGTTACCAACATGATCAGTGTAATATTTCTTTTCTGCATCATTATGATAATTTATCATTTGTCTTACCAACATCTCTAGTCCTGAACAAGGGTTTTTTGTGCTAAATTCTGTAATAATACATAATATAAAAGGTTCTTACTCAAAAAAGCCTACAGAGTTAGAACAGACTAGACATAGGACCCCAAGAAAAAAACAAGGTAGAATGAAGGTATTTAGATAAAGCTCCTCACGAGTATGATAGCAGTTTATGAGAAAGAAGGAAGCTGATTATGAAAATCAAATGGGAGGTATTGTGACCTTCTTTTACTGGTGTAATACATATGATTATTCACCTGCTGAAAGGTTAGGAAAAAACTTACAAACAATATTTTTAATATAATGATATTTGATTTTTTTCTTCCTAGTACAAGAGGAAAGGAGCATATTGCAGTGGTGACTGTGCAATTGCTTAGGCAGATCCTGGCCACTCTTACTGCAATTCAGCTCCTTCCTTAGTGTGGCACTAGTGCTCTGCTGATCTGTTTCTGCTGGATCAGGTCCTTGACCCAGGTTGGTGCAGATCAGATCAGAGCCAGAGCAGGGACAAGCCATGGACTGTAAATCAGTAGTGGATCCAGAGAAGGAGGCAGGACCATAACCCCAGCATTTTTTACTGCTTTGGACTGTCACAGATGTGCAGCCTTGCTGCTCATCCGGAACACAAGAGGATGCACACACTTCACTGGCATGATGTAAGGCAAACTAAAGGCTGGCATTGTGCTTTGAGCTCTGAGGAAAAAAAAAATTCTACAGAGGTATAATAATTGCTATTTTTAGGAACTACTCCTAAAATTCTGTTTTGCTGGTGTAATGCAGTACCTTAGCCTTTAGCAGTTGTTTTTTAAAATAAAGGTCAACTAGAGTATTTTATAATAAAGTCTCTATTTTGCAGGGATTTATATTAAACATGCGATTAACATGATACAGAAAAAAACCATAGATTAATTGCAGAATAAAAACCAACCTTCTTTTCCCAGTTTTAAACTAGAATCCTTCATGTGCAGAAAGTTTGCATATATACCTGAAAGCTGCTGTTGCTGTGCTAAATAATGACAGAAAAAACTTGCCTCCCCCTAAAAATCCACAAAATTTTGGATAAAATTTAAATGGAAATATAGAAACATAACTCAAAATGTAACAGAAGCACTGATATGGAAAGCCACACTATTTAGTTTGGTATCCTTCAATTGAAATGATTCTCTGATGCTTTTTTCACATATCTGTTGACTTTTTATTGCTCTCTTTAGTAGATGAATTACAATAAATGTTAACAGAAGCAATAGCAAGTCATATAATGCCAAGTCATTAAAATTAAAGAGATCTACCTCAGGTACCTAAAGATGACTTTCACAGGACATTAATTTGTCCAATGTGTGCTTCCATACAATGGAAACCACCTATTTCATGGTGGGTTTTGACTTTCTTGGGTTTGTCTTGGACTCTGGGATTAATTATTTTTTTGTTCTTTCTTTGTTTCTTTAATTCCAATAAAATTATATAAAACCAGCAATCACACAGTTCTTTAATTCCAATAAAATTATATAAAACCAGCAGTCACACAGGCCAAGGAAGACACACACACATTCATCACTGACAATGCATTATAGAAGAAGGAAATAGTTTCAGCATAGCCGAGGCAAGTAACACATTTGTGAGGTGGATAAACCTTATATGTTCTGCAGACCTTTGCTCTGCTCTGATATGCAGACTCAGGAAATACCAGACTGTACCATGTTCCCTTCTGAATGGCCTTAGCTTTATTTCCAAGGAAAATGGGGGTGTAGGGTGAGGAAGACATTTCACTTCTGGGTCTCATCACGATACATGGCCTAGACATGGGCAAAGTTTGGGACAAAGCAGCTGAAACATGACTCTGGATCCAGCAACACAACCTCTGCTAAAAGGATATGAGAATGATGCATATGTAAAGGAGTTCCTCCACTACTGAGGGGTTTTACAAAGCACAAAGTAAAGAGGAATATCCCTCCAAAAGCCCTCTAAGTTTGAAACTATCTCAGCTAATGCAGAGAAGGTAAAACTTTTAAGAAGGTTTCTACTTTGTCATGGGCCTCTGCCTCTCTGCAGCAGCTACAGGGAAACCACAGGGAGTGATGCTACTCCCAGATGGGGGTGTACAGATGTTTTTCCCACTGTTTCACCATGGTTTTCCAATAAGAGAAAGATATGATGCCATGTCCTGATGTTCAGGGTGAGGATACTCCACCCACCCATTTGTTGATGAATGAGGCTCCTGTCTACCTATAACTGCTCTCTTTAAGTGAAATATTGTGTGTCACATCATAAAATAAAGAAATTGAGTATATTCAGTGAATTTACTCAATCAAATCAACAAAACTGCTTAGAGCTCATGGTCATCCTGAGAGCACAAAAGAACAGGTTAAAAATAAGAACAATTAGTGAATTATTTGCTTATTTCTGATCCTGGTGCACACAATTTAAATTCTGTTCTGCTGTTTCTTGCTGTTGTTTATGGACACTTTTCTGTATTGAACACCTGGTCATTTGCAACATCTGTAACATCCTCATAGTTGCAGGGAACTTGAATTATGCAAAGATCAGGGTCTGGAATTGTTTATATTTTGGAAACCAGACATTGCTTAGGGTTATAGACATGACACACTATATCAATAAATGCTTTGTTTTATTTTCAGAAGTGTATTGATATCTATTGATAGCTTTTTATGCTACTTAGTCACCTATATGTGGAAAAAAAAACCCCAATATTTTCAGACCCAAGTAAAAAATGCTTCCTTGTGACTTGAGATTGAAAAAAGAGCTTAGCAGTTATGAGTAAACTAAGTGCTAATGCATTAAACATGCAGATGTAATGTATGGCTCTGCTCTAGAAAATGGTCTGAGTTTGCCTTTCAGTGTCACTATTTTGAGTAATACATTGCCACTACAGAAGGGCAATACACAGTGAAAAGGATGTATCCCCAGGGATTTTAAATAATTCACTTCAACAGGAAGGCATTTACTATTGATAGAACAAATGATTTTTTTCCACCTTTAAGCAAAAGGTAATTGGAAATTCATTAATTATTATTTTATTATAATAGAATTATGCAGGTATTAGGAAACAAAGCAGAGGGTAAACTGTTATATTGATGTTAACTATGGTTTACATGTTTGACCTGTGATTAAAGTCCTGGATACTTAAAACATGTTTTATTAATGTCAGTGGCTATTGAATTTGTAAATACTATCTGACTGGTTTCTTTCAAATAATGAATAGCACTTTCCTATTCCCCACCAATTAAATGTTAGCTAAACCAGCCTTCAGATTCATCTGGTGTCTAGAAAATTTATGTCACTACTCAAAGGATGCTGAGGCAGCATAATTCCCAGAAAATGAAGGAAATAAATAGAGATGGTATTTCTGCATCATTTTGGTGGCACAACAACCATTAACATTTCTAATCTTAGGGTAAATATTTTCAAAAAGGAGAGTTTTCAGAGAACAGTTAAAATTGTTTTAACTCAATTGTTTATAGATGGATGAGGGTATACTAAAATAGATCAGTTTATTTAGCATCTTGCAGACAAGATGAAAAGATGTTTTAATCAGCATCTCTAAGAAAGTGTGAAGGGAGTCATGTCTGACACTAAACATTTCTTTCATCTATCAAGCACAGGCACAAAGATCCCAAAGTTAAATGTTGAAATCTGCAGAATTCAAACTGTAAATTAGGTGCAAATTTTTTACAAGAATGGTATGCACCATAAGACATGGTAAATTTTCTATAATTTGAAGTCTTTAAAGCTGGATAAAATGTCTTTTTACAAAATTTGTTTTATCATTTTTTTGGGTTAGCTGCAGAAAATAATTTGGTGGGTTTTTTTTTATTGCCTCTCTTAAGCAAGAATTCAATCAGTGATTGTCTTCTGTTGAGGTTTCAAAATATAGGCGTGTTGGTTTCAGATAGAACCCAGCCCACAGAAGTAACAGACCAATCAGAAAAGGGCACGCCTCTGTGAGNTTCTACATCATTTTGGTGGCACAACAACCATTAACATTTCTAATCTTAGGGTAAATATTTTCAAAAAGGAGAGTTTTCAGAGAACAGTTAAAATTGTTTTAACTCAATTGTTTATAGATGGATGAGGGTATACTAAAATAGATCAGTTTATTTAGCATCTTGCAGACAAGATGAAAAGATGTTTTAATCAGCATCTCTAAGAAAGTGTGAAGGGAGTCATGTCTGACACTAAACATTTCTTTCATCTATCAAGCACAGGCACAAAGATCCCAAAGTTAAATGTTGAAATCTGCAGAATTCAAACTGTAAATTAGGTGCAAATTTTTTACAAGAATGGTATGCACCATAAGACATGGTAAATTTTCTATAATTTGAAGTCTTTAAAGCTGGATAAAATGTCTTTTTACAAAATTTGTTTTATCATTTTTTTGGGTTAGCTGCAGAAAATAATTTGGTGGGTTTTTTTTATTGCCTCTCTTAAGCAAGAATTCAATCAGTGATTGTCTTCTGTTGAGGTTTCAAAATATAGGCGTGTTGGTTTCAGATAGAACCCAGCCCACAGAAGTAACAGACCAATCAGAAAAGGGCACGCCTCTGTGAGATACACATTTTAAAAATCGAAAGAGAAGAAGAGAGAGCTCTTTTTTCTTCCGTCAAAGCTCAAAGTAATATCCCGGCTCCATGCGCTCGTCCCGGCCTGGCCGGGTTCCTTCCCTGCAGTCCCGGGAGGGCTGGGGCTGGAATGCTGCTGTTGTTTAACACCACCAGCCAGCGGGGTGGGGCCGGGCTGGCCGCATGGCCACAGGGCCCAGGCCTGAGCAGGCCGAGCTGAATTCTTTTCTTTGCATTCACGAGAGGGCCTGGGACTAGAGGTGCCTCTGCTATTGAACGGGGGAGGGAATGGACTATAGCGGCCACATGCTGGCTGTTTCCCCCAGCATGGCTCCCATGAAGGATTATGAGCAGAGACTGAAAAGCAGCCTGCGAACTAAAGAGGGCCCAGCCTAACCGCTGCGTTCCTTCGATACTTTGGCCTAGCCTTCAGCCCGGACAGTGTTCTGTTTTAATTCTGTCTGTCTGCCTGTGAGAGATAGAACTCTTCAGGACCCAGATTGAGATCTACAGACATCGATCTTCTCCCGAATGAAAGAAAACAGACTGAGAAAGGACAATGTAGAGGAACAACATGGAAACATGAAAGAAGTCCTCGTTTTGGTTAGAGGGTGAAGAGAGTCCTTGGACTGAAATTCTCTTGTAAGCCATGGTGATGGACGCTAATTAGCCTTGTAAATCATAGAAAATCATAGGGGGGTGGAATAGTTCAATTCGAGACTTGAGCAAAGATTGTAATTTCTTTTGGAGCTATTAGAACAGATATAGTAGTAAAGTCCCCACTGGCCTGAGGGAGGGGGTGGCATTTTTTTGTTTGTAGAGATGAAAATTATTTTCTTAGAAGCAGATGAAGTTGAACTTTTTTTTTGCATTTGAATATTCACCCTTAAAAGTTTTAAGCCTTTCTCTCTTAAAAGTTTTGCTCTTTCTCCTAGTCCTATCTCACAGCAAGAAATAAGTAAGTGATTCTAACAGGTACATAGACATTTTAAATACCACTAAAACCACTACAATAGGAAATACAATAGTTAGATGTAATTCTACAGCAACAATAATGATGGGAGATGAAATTATAGCCTTACTTAAGTTTATGAGAAAGTTCCCACTTGTTTTAATGAGAACAAAATGTAATCTACAATTAAAAAATCTTTAATATATTAATTACATTTTAAGATGGGCATTATATGCTGACTGCTTTGCTCCACTTGATCCATTTTATTTTATTGCTATTATGTTTCCTATTTTATTTTGTAATTCAGAGTAGTTTTGAATTAACTTTGTATGATTTACATTTTTAAAGCATCTAGGAGTTTGAAATTGTTATCTCTTTTTAAGTAGTGCAGAGCTCTAAATGGAAATAAGCCTGCAGAAGTTCTGTTTTTTCTTTATTTTATTTGGGCAAGGGTCAAATATTTCACTGATCATTTTTCACAAAGATAGGTGTATACTCTTTCTTGCCTCTGGTTAAGTCGGAAAATGGAGATTTGTACAAATACATTTTCTGTATTCTCAGCTTTACCGGAGTTCAGGTCAAGGTTTAGTCATAAAGCCTCATAATTTAGCTGGTTTTGAGCAGAGTCAGCAATTAACATTGAAATTATATGGTATTGTTGTGTACAGCCCTCCACCACAGTATGACATTCTGTCCAAGCTCAAAAGAGAGAACTGTCAGCCATCCTTCTGTGTGGCCTTCTGAGCACAGGAGCAACGGCTGCTGATAATTGTCCTAAAAGCATAGTGAGAGTTTCGGACAGAATTTCTTCAGAGTCCTGAAGAAGTTGCTCTGGTTTAATCCTCTTCAGGAACAAAGAAGGTGTTATAAACTGATTCATAACCGTTTACCAGAAATGGCTTTAAAGCAGGGATGGAGAGCTGGAGACCTGTTGAGAATGTACATGTAAGGAAGCTGACAGAACCAGTCTGAGTTCTGCTGAATATCAGCTTTATTCCACTAGGAATCAAAGCATATTATACTTCTCTTTCTTTAAAAAAATTTTTTTAAAATTATTTTTTCTCTGTAGCAAGTTGATCTACCTTTGTGCAACAGAATATAAAAATCTCTGATCCAGATTCTGTCATGATTTTACTCTTGGGACATGCAAAGAAGCAGAAGGTATGAGGCTTGCACTCAGTATGCAACTATCAGAGTTCTTTAAGGTACAATTAAAGCCCGCTGGAGGCAAAGAAAGGCCTTTCATTTACTTCAATGGGCTTTGGATCAGAACATCTGCTATGAAGCTTTTGTCCTTGGCTTTCTTAAAAAAATTTTACAGATGTGTGAATACTGTTAATCACCCACAAACACTTGGTAAAGAGTGCCATGGTTTTTATGATATGTGAAATACCCTACTGAAGCATGAAATCTTCTGTTGAAGTCAAAGCAAAATGTGCCAAATAACCTAATACTCAGCTCTTGAAATGCCATTTATTGGAATAATGCATTCCCCATCTGTCAGTCTAGGCTCTTTCTTGCCACAGGTGAACTAATGGAGCCTTGGAGTTGTGCCATGATTACTGCTATATTGTATTTTAACAGAGATAAGTGATAAGAATTGTTACTAACAAAACTTAATTCTGCTTCACTCATGGAAATGAGAAAAAAAAGCAAATATTTGTCCCTGAAATTACGTAAATTGCATTTTTTGGACAAGGAAATGGTATATATATCCTTAATCTTACCCTAGAGAAACCACTAGCAACAAAATTCAGAGCTTGTTATTTAACACAGAACTTACGATTGATCTGCCTGCAGACAGTGAATGCTTAAAACAAAAAAATAAAAACCATTCCATGGAGCATTGCAAGAACATTTTACTACCACGATATGATAGGAAAAGAGCTCAAGCCCCTGCTTCCAGAAGAGGATGAGTGGGATGAAGTAAGCGTCCTGGAGCTCTTTGAAGAAGCTAGAGAGCCAATAGTGGGAGGTGCTGCAGGAGATGGGCTCGACTGCTCATCCCTCGAGAGGCTTGTGTTGAGCCACTCTCTGCCTTGCCCTCCCCATGCGGAGGGCCAGGCCCTAAGCTAGCACCTGGGGCTCCACCAGAAACGTCCCTCCCTCTTCAGGCGGGCAGGGCGGGCACTGTGCAGCCTCTTCTGCTGCCCCTGCCGGGCACCAGAGCCCCAGGATTAGTGCCAGCGTGTAAGAATGAAAATTCGAGGCAGATGAAGATCTAGGAGTAGTATAGAAGAAGAAGAAATAAGGATAAACATTGGAAGAGGAAGAGGATAAAGAAGAAGAAGAAATAGAAGTAGCAGTAAGCAATAAGAAGACTGGTCAGAAGAAATTATAGTAGTAGTAAGTAATTCTCATAGTAAGTCTAGGAATTAGATGAATAAGAAGAATAGTAAGAAGAAACAGTAGCAGTAGTAGTAAGTAATTCTCATAGTAAGTCTAGGACTAAGAAGAATAAGAAGAGCAGGAAGAAGATAAGAAGATGAACTGGTTGTAGTAGTGGATAAATAAATTATAATGACAATAATATTTATTGTGGTATCAAGGTCAAATACACATCCACACATCATCCAGACTCACAGAATGGTTTGGCTTGGGAAGGACCTTAAAAATCATCTAGTTCTTTACTAGATTTTCTGAGTGGGAGGAGTGCTTGGAGCCAGGGCTTTCTCACAGAAAACATAAATCTATGATAAAAAGGAATTAACACTAAATATTTTTCTTGGGTTTATTTTGTTTCTGTGTGGACCTATAGTATTGTAGATATGTTCATTTTCAATCCCACCTCATATTCCTAGTATATGGAAGTAATATGCCGTCTCCTCTGCTAGGATGCGGTGAAGTCTCATAGGGTTTTCTAAATACTCTTTTTTTTTTTATATTTACATGTAAGTGAAGTGCCTGAGAATCAAGATAAAAGTCTGATTCATCCCCTTTATATGGTACCAAATTTTTGCTTGGTTTTAGGTTTTTTAAATCTCTCTGACTACAGGGTTATAGCAGTAAAGTTAGAAAGACAGCTACTCTAGGTATAAACTTGCTGTTAAGATTTCAGAAATACTGACTGCTCTTGAATTGAAGCTTTGATGAAAAATAAATCCTTCTTGTGACACTTTTATGCTCTGTAGAGATGTGGAAGAGTGAGCAGCAGCACATCGAAAGGCAGCTGTGTTCTCTAAACGCAAGGAAACCAGCTGCTCATCAGATTGGAGAAGGATTTAGCAGGAAATAAAAGTCTACTCAGATGTTCATAGCTCAGATCTGCTAGTGAGAACTCATAGTTTATGATTTGTCCTCTGCATACTGAGAAAAAAATTATTTATATCTTCTGTATTTTTAAACACAGTGAGGAGTTTGTTTGTGAAGAAGAGTAATTTTCAAGTGAACAATCTACTTAGGAGATTAATTTCTGTTCATATAATTTTTCTCATTTACAGAAGACAAGCAGATAAGTAATAAAATAAACTTATGGAGGACACACAAAATTTGATAGAAACAGTCTCTTTCAGGATACAGTAGGGACAGGATTTCTGGACCCTTGTTTCCCTATTGTTGCATGTGCATCACATAGATCATCTCATGTAATAATTCTCAAATATGTCTGCTGTCTGGTTACATAAATCAGTGGTATTTTTAGCACATCTTATAGATTAAAGTTTTTTTACCTCAGTGGAGCAACACAGAATGTTCCTGGCTCTTCAGAGTTCTAGACAGGCAGTCTCATATAACATTTGTGAAAAAACTGTTTGGAACCAAGTCCAGGTGAGGTGATGCAAGGCTGGAACATTTAACTGTGTACACAATTTCCAGCTGGACAAGGTATCTCAGCTGATACCTTTGGTAAGTAATTTTATTAGTTTTACAGCTGCTGAAATCAGCCAGCTATGACTCCATAGGAAATGGAGTGCTTGCCATACTTGCCATACTTCCCCAAAATAAAAGCATTAAACACCAGAGGGACACAAGACCTATAGGTCTTCCTTTGCAACAACATTCAAGACAGATACATATATCAATATATATCCCTCCCAACCTCCAAAAGCCTAAGAGTTTGGATGTACCCACCTATAAATTAGTTAGGTTGTTTTGAGTTTTGTGAATAATTTTGTGACAATTCTACTTCAATTAATTTGGTGTTAGTCTGAATACTGCGAGCCTCAGTCAAATGACACTGTAATGCACTGAAAAGTTTTCTTTTGATACCTTGAAACAACTATTGTCAGGGATTTATTTTAATCTTCAGATTAAAATATCAGTAGATAATTAATAAATTATCAGTAGATAATGTGATGGCTACTGTGCTGGTTTTTAATAAATCCAGAGCACAGAAGTTGATTTTTTTTTTTTCTGAGATCAGAAGCTAGAACAAGCCAATTACAGTGCCGAATCTGTGAGATTCACATTTTAAGACGAAAAGCCTCGGGAATCGCTCTCTTGCTTCCGGTCTTTACAGGGAGAGGTTCCCGCCACTCCTTCCTCTCCCGGAGAGGGAGAGGAGGCTGCTCCGGGCCCCAGAAGGGCCGGGTTGTGGCTGGTAGCATCTAGCTGACAACATCCGCTGCCGGCCCTGGCCGGGAGCGGCCCCGGGCCGGAGTGGGCCTGTTCCGCCGCGGCCTGCACGGCCCGGCGGGGGCGAGGCTGGGCTCCCCGGCTGCCAGGCAGTGGGAGCAAGGGACATCAGCCCCCGCGGCTGGGTTTGAAGGGCAGGGGGCCGGAGAGCACCTGTACAGCCCATGCCTTTGGGCCGGCCCCCGAGTGACCGCTGCTGCTCGGGCCTGGGCCCCTGCTACCCTGGCCCAGCCCCCATCACAGCCTGAAACACTCCATCCCCGCTGCAGCCGCTGCCGACCCGTCAGTGCACTGAATGCTCTTCTGAGTGAAAAGAAGGATGGAGTTAGACAGAGACAGGACATGTGGAGAAACAATATCAAAACACCAAGGTTGTTGAAGAAGTTAAATCCCAGATGAGAGGGATGGAGGCGAATGCCTGTATTTTGGGCTGAAATTCTCTTGTAAGCCATGGTGATGGACACTAAATACGCTTTTAAGTGATGACGAAGCACTGGGGGGAAGAACATTCAATTGTAGACCAGAGTAAAGGCTACCATCCGTGCTGAACAGCAGATGTTGAAGTAGTTGTAGTTTTCTGAGAAGTTGGAACACAGAGATAGGAGTGATGAAGCCCTTTGCCCTGAGGGAAGAAAGCAGAGACCTTCTGTTCCCAGAGATGAAGATGATCTTTGAGGTAGATGAAGATGAGCCTTTGCTTTTGAACAGTTCATGCTTACATTGGTACCCATGTACTGACATGGCCCATAACCACAGCTCTGAGAAGGCTGTGGAGATGGGAAGAATTTGACAATTGCAGATTTCCCGGGCAGCTGTTATTCGTGGAAACTGAAGCCACAAGAGAACTGAGAACTGATTCTTGTGGGGAAGTCTCTATGGTTTGTCAAGCGAGGCTCCTCTCCCTAAGTGAACTGAGAGAAAGACTATTCTAGAGGTGGTAAACTGACAGAAAATACTGGGTTTTGTTTCTCTACATTGTCAGTGGAAAAGAAAGAAGGGTATTGGGGGAGGAGAGGTATTCTGAAGGTTTTATTCTGATTCTTATTGTTCTTTTAAGCCTGTCAGTAAAGTTCTTTTTTACTTCTTTTGAAGTTATAAGCATGATTTGCTTTTCTCCTGGTCCTGTTGCACAGCAAGAAAATGAGTATGTAATTCTAGAAGGTACATGGGCATTTGATCAGCACTCAACCTACCACAGCCTTCACCTGTTGGCTTGGTTCCCAAGGAAACTTCCCCTTTTTATATTCCATTTGTTATTAGTTTTGAATTGCTTCTTCTGAACTAACAAATCTAGATTAATGTCTCCCAACTACCCAACTCTCCTGACAACAAAACTGTTTTTACACCCTACTCAGAGTCTCCATATTTGCAAATGTGACAACTAGGGAAGGAAAAGAGAGTTCTGTGATGACCACAGAAAGGAGGCTGCCTGGAAACACTGACTTCTTCTTGCAGCATTCCCCTCAGTTATTTAAATAGCATTATACTACCTCAAAGTTTTGTAAACTAATATATATGGAGAGATCAAGTTCCTACCTGTGCTGTACCAAAACCAAATAAGCCAGAGGTATGTGCCTTCAACAACACTCTCTCTCAGACTCATATCCCACAAACACTTAGGCATCTCCTCATCTTTGCAAAACAGCTCTTGTGATTTCACTGGACTTTAGGGTAAATTTAAATTTAAAGACATCCTCATTTGCAGACTCAAGACTTACAAAATGGTATTTTTTGCATCAGGCTTCACTGCCATTTAAGATGCTGTAGGGTTTCCCTCCTGGCTTCCAGATGCTGCTCCAGAATAGCAAAGGTTTATCCTGAGTCACACATTATCTACCAGCCCAGATGTTTCTGATGCCCTTGAGCATCTATAGTGACACCTGTATACCAGCTGTCATCACACTAAAATGAGGATTTCAGAACATGCCTTGATGCAACAGAGGGAGTGAATAGCTTTTATTAACTCTTAGGAGTGTGATCTGCAGGCAGAACCCCATCTACTGTACTTTTGATTTTCCAAATAGCACTGATCTTTTTAGAGGACTGGAGACCCATCAAGAAACAAAATGGTACAAGATATCAGTAATGGAACCAAACAGCTTACCTGCAGTACGATGTCCCGTCCGTTCCGTGTGACATTAACAGTGTGGGGCTGTCCATTGGCCATGTTTCTGTGGTCAATGTCAATGTTATATGGCTCTTTGGTGCCCCCGAGGTTGTACCGAATTTGCAGATTCCCTAGTGAAAAAGGAAAAAATATGAAAAACACCCTCAGGTATTTTGATCTTTATTCACTGGCTATTTTCCTGTCTTTATTTTCACATACAGCTGTTATGATTTCACACTTAATTGCTTTCATAGCTGGTCTCTGCAGTAAGAGAAGAGCTGGTGTTTGAGATTATAAAGTTATTGGGCTGAAACTGCCTCTAGTTTATAACCCAGAAGTGTGACAATGACCAGCATTTCCAAACCACAGTGTTTGTAAACACTCCAGACTACAAACCAAACAAATTGGAGTTATGCCTTGAACAATATGGACAATTGGTACAAAATTGAGGACATCAAGTAGCACTTTATTGTTGAGTTATTATACTCGCTGCAGTAAAATTCTTTGAAATTATACAAAGCATAGCATTTTCTAAAGAATAAACCATTTACATGCATTGAATAAAGGCAAAATTACAGCAAATTAGCACTGCCACATATTTCACACAAGCTACTTTCTTGCTCTCATGTTTAATTGTTGTTGATGGGTGACCGTCTGGACTTCCACAGAAATTGAGTATCATATTGTGAAATAAAAACCTGAGGTTACGCTGTTAGGAAAGTACAGTCAGGAGTGGCTGATTGATATTCATAACATACTGCCAGACAGATTTTTCTTTTCTAAACAAAAGTGAAGTGTCTGCTCTTCATAACACATTTAAATATTTGATTAAAAGGAATAATGTTTGAAAAGGGAAATGCAGCCCTCACTCTTGATGAAAAATGGAAATATTCTGGCCCAAAAGAGCAAACTTAGACCTCTATAACTATACTTCAGTTGTGTGATGTCGAATTTCTCTCATGCACATCCTTTCCCATGAAGGGAAGAAAATTAGTGGCATGTAGAATACTCATATTATCCCATAAAAGAGAACAGTAGTAAAATCATCCTAATTATGATTTTCATGGGGCACTAAGGCACTATTTGGAATCGAAATATATTTAGTTTATGTAGAATTTCAATACTGTAGCAGCAAATGGTCCATATTCAACCTTAATCCATCACCAAAAAGTTTAGGACATTATATACTATACTACATCCATATTTTAGTCACCTCGGTGAGTATCCAGATTTTCAGAACAGTACATGACACTTTCTACTGACTACTAGGGATATTGCCAGTTCAACAATTCACGTGCCTTCATGTGTATATCTACTTGTCCCCACCATAATACTCGTCTATGACATGGGTCTGACTGTTACAGTAGGTTTTTGGTTTCTTTTGTTCAGTTGGTTTTGTTTAGTGAGGGAGAATTGGCTAAAGAAACACCGCTAAATTGAACAGTTACGTCAGTACCAAATCTAGTTGAAGCAGAATCTAGTAGAAGCAGAATAAAGGTTCAGATTTCTAAGTGCTTTACTTTTATGTGACAAGGGTGAAGAGACTTTCTCATTAGTTCAGAGCTCTCCCTTAATGTCAGCCTGGTATTGTCAATTGTGCCTTCCACAGAGAGAGCCCTGAGCAGTTTCTTACCAGTGGGGTTCACAAGCACAGCTATGAAATCCGGGGTGAAGGAGCTGACGTACAATAAGACACAAGGGGACTTGGTGGTGCTGAAGCTGAAGCTGAGCTCTTCTTTGTTCAAGCTGAGGTCAGGTGCTGTGATCTCAGGATCTGCAGAACTCAAAAATGTCCGGCTAACTAAATCCTTCACACTAGTCCCTGGGGAGTGGAAGTTGTAACGAAGCCACATTCCTTCTTCAAAAAATGCTCCCACATCTTGAACAGAACAGGAAAAAGGGGGATAAAAAAAAAAGTAAATTAAATGTGCCAACACCTTTTGGTTGAAATGAAACAGTACTAATCTGGGCATGTTTCTACTGCTGTGTTATTTAAGCACAATATTTTAGGTCAGTAGTCTCACTATTTTGCTACGAGAATGAAAAGAACAATCTCCATTTTATTGGTGGGTCTTTGAATTCACTAAGCAAAGGAATTATTTCATTTGGGGCACAACAACAGCCTATGCCTATATCTCATATCAATACTACAGAAGTGAATAATTATGATTTGAATTTATTCTTTTTGAAATTTTGAGGTGGATAATGCTCTAAAGAAGGAGATAAAAGGAAGAGTGGCTTAAAGGACACAGTAAACGAACAACAGTCAAGGAAAAGGAAAAAACAGCAGTTCTGACCAGCAAATTTGAGTGGATTTGGAAGGACCTCCCAAAGGAATGATAACAATTCCAGCCCCTAAAAGGACGGGACACAATGCTTGTAATTTTTCCACTGTTAGCACAATCCTTCATGAGAACTTCCAACAAGGAAGCCCTTATGGGAGATAAAATTAACTAGGGAGTTTGACTTAACTGGGAATAAGAGGCAAGAGATACCCTGAACAGTAGATCCCCAGGAGATGCTATCATTTTTAAACCAATCTGAAACAAGATGTGGTGTTCCTCACTCCTGACAGAAAAGAAACCTACTTTTGACAGAATTAATACTTTTCAGCTGAAAAAGTACTAGTAGTGCTTCCCATAATAATGCTGTCCTGCCTTTTCCTCAACATTAAAATCATAATTCCAGGCTGATGTTCTTGGAGCAGCAGTTGACTTTGAGAACCTCTAACAGGAATTACTGCCCAACTGGCCACCACTGGGGATCACTTGACTGACTTCCTATAGCAGTCAATAATTTAGAGACATCATGGTGCTGGATCAACTGTGCTGTCTGGGACAACACTGTGAAAGGACATTTTAAAATGATATGTGAACTTATTTTAAAAGGTGCATTTATGACCATTTGTAAGATATTAAGTAACAATTAAAATATTATAATCATAACATTTGAGTACTGTATTTAAAGAAGGGTTACAAAAATGCTTAAGGCCATAAACAGTCCTAAAAAAATTCTTTCATTGTCTACTACCTTTCTACATGACACAAAGTTGCCACAGTTTTGTGCAAAATTTCCCATTTAAACAAGAAATTTATATTTATTTAGTTTTAGCTTTTTCAGTCTTCACACAATTCTAAACAAAGTCTTTATCTCAAAACACATGAAGGAAGATGCCTATTTTTGAAGCTTTACACTGATCCAAAGCAAGTTGGAAATGAGCCTGCAGAATTCATTCAGAGTAGCTGAGCAGAGAATAGGTAAGAAGATAGGTAAAATTATAAAATTATATTGAAGATTCTTTCCATAATTTTGCTAAATTTAATGCTGAAAAAACTTTGTTTTCTTGCTATCATATAAAATTTCTCCCAAATTCAAAATATCATGGTTGCTGTCATTAAATTGACATATAAAACACAAAGCCAAGCTGTGGTCCTATAGTGCTATAAATAAAAAAGTCCCAAACGTCTTTAAGTGCTATAAATAATTTGATCATTCTGATGGATTTATAACTGCAGTTTTATAGGGGAAAAGTTAAATCACCCCGAAAAGTTATGGGAGAAGCAATTTCATTTAACAACTACATTTTACAGTAGTCTCAACTTTAGTGCTCCTGGATTAAAACTGAAGGGCCCTGCCATGAAAAAACTTCTCCAACTCGTGATGCCCTCTGCCTTTAACAGTGGTGTAAGAAACAAGTACAGCAGCAAAAATCTAAAGCAGTAGCTTCAAGTATTTGCAAGATAAGCCTAAAAATATTGCTGTGACCACTAATTTATTCTCCAGCCCCTGCTTCTGGTTCACACAAGCTGCTTCTGGGGCAGATGCCCTATCAATTACTCTGGCAGAGCTGCCGGCCGTGCCGGGTCCTGCCACTGCCACTGCTGGTGGGGACTGCAGCCCCCGTGGAGGCTCCACACACACACTCTGCACACTGATGCACAATTACATTCGCCTCCAGCCTGTTTACTGCTTGTCAGGCCTTTAATTTTAGGAATAATCATTGGAATTGCTGGTGATGTGCTTGTCCAGGGCCTCACGCTCTGGGATACTGGGACCTTCAGTCCTGACCTCAGCACTGCTAAGGGCCTGAACTGGAAAGTGTGTGAAGCATTTTTCCAGAGCTGTAGATGTTATAAATTGCTATGTTAAATGTTCATTACTAGAAAGAAAGGTTTAAGTAAATGGTGCTCTCTAAAATGGTATTCTGATTATTCTGCAGTTCTGTGAGGTGAATTCGATCATCCTTGTGGGTCGCTTCCAACTCTCAATACTGTATTCTATGACTTTTTATTCCAAAAGGGTTTCACGATGGAGCAAAGAATGTTCTGTATGTTTAACTTGATTTGCACTGAGAAAATAATTTTCAATGTAGCTGTATTATTACAGGCATACAGGGTATTGTAATAAACCTTGAAATTCTCCTCACATACACATCACCTCTTTTAAAAGGCAGGATAAGAGGAAGGTTCACTTTGGCTTTGAGAGTGTGTTGGGCTTTCAATAAGAATATATTGAATTCTTTCAAGTTCCAGCTCATCAAAGAGGCTGATGTACATGATTATGCTTTTTACTGAAAGAAGCTGAAATCCTTGCAGCAGGACTGCAAAGTGCTCAGCAGCTCATGGGAGCTGTTTAAACTATTAGGACATACTAAAAATAGCTAAAAGATAATTTTTTCTACCTTGAATGCAGGTATATGATGACTTGAAAATACTGAGGGCTGAGCAACAAAAAAGCTACCAACCTTTTAGGCCACAAGTGATGACCTTGAGGTTTACACTTGAGGTCACAAGTGTAACATCTTCCTGAAGTTGTGCTAGAAGGAGTATGGAAGTCCTTAATCCAGAAAACCATTCAAGCTCCCTGAATAAAGAAGGTCAAATGCAGCCCGAACCCTGCTGCTGAAATGTGAGGGAAGTTTCCATGCACAGCTCTCTTTTCTTCTTTAATATTGGAAATGCTATGTGAAAAGATGACTCTTGGGACATCAGGCATAAGGCGTAGTAAATGTTGCTCTGCAAACCGCCCTTTCAAGGCAGAGGCCTTAGGGAAATGAATGTGGTGGTAACGGACCTGTTTTCTTCAGAAAATAATACCTATTTTTTCTCCAATATACAGTGCAGTCACTCTGTTGACAGACTTTTCAAATATAAACACTTTGGGCTGGCTTTGTAGAAGAACCCAGAACAAGAATTATGGACCGTTAGAAACGATTTCATCAAGCAAGGTGCGTGTCTCCCCAGTGTGAATTGTACATATGTTACAAAATATTCCAGTTTCAAATTGGAAAGGTGACCCAAAATTTCCACAGAAAATGCACATGTACCCAGAACTCACAATGTTATTTTGAAGGTTATGATTTTTCAGTCATCTCCACAGTCTCCCTCTCCCCATTCAGCTACTTTTGTTTTTATACTTTCTCATTCTGTCTTGGATCAGGAGTACTAAAAGACTGGAGGAAAAAGCCAAATGGCAACAAAAATCCCCATTTCTCTTACAAAAGTTGAAAAGTCTCATGACATTTCTGGGCCAGTGCTGTAGACCTAAGAAAATGAAAGTAGGAATCTGATTCTCCTCTACTGCTTTTTACATTAGTGAAATGTCAGAGTTGGTTCTTCTGTTCTTAGGTAGTGATAATGATCCTGTTAGCCATACAGACACATAGAGAACTTGTCTTCTTTCCCCATAACCTTTTTCTCACCTCTGAAAAACCTTGCCAGTATGTCATAGGTGTGGCTAAACACAACTTCAGCAAGATTTTCTATCTGGGTGCATATATATAAGAGATACACAGCTCAGCAGTCTTTACAGAAATAGGGTTTTCTCTACGCAGACAGTTGGGATGGAAATGTTAATAGGAATTGTCATGAATCAAGTACCAGATATTACTCCTAATAAATAAAGAAGTTGAAGATCTGTGGAGCTACCAAAAAGACCTGAAAACAAAACCCCAACCCACCAGTTTAAACACAGGACCTTTTCAAGAGTGGCATCATAAGAAGCAGAATCTCCCTTCTTGTAGGACAGCTGTCACTGACTCAAACTGCCATCTCATCTTTTTCCAAGTAAAGTGGACTTGATTTCTGTCACCTTTTATCTGAAGTCCAAGGAGGAAGTAGTGCTGGTTATTTACTTAATGGGCATAACAGGATATACCTGCCTTACAGAAGCTGGAGACAAAATCCTGGCAATTATAAAACCTGGCAAGGACATGAGAAATGGAGAAGGAAAAGACTCTCTCCTCTTTGCTTCACAAAGCTGATTTCTTACAGCTGTAAGCATGTCCCATCTAGAGGCCCCAAATGCCTCCTTGGCCCTGCTCAGATTTGGTAAATTAAAATTATTACACTGTGATGTTGCTTGCCAGTGCTCAATGTTATATATTCCCTGCATGGAGCTGTGGGTCTGAAAAGCAGCTTTTTCAAAATTCTAAGCAAGGACAATCACTGGAGACATTCTAACTCTTGGTGCATGTAGAAAAATTCTTCAGACAAGGTAGATGGTTAAAAAAACCCTCTTTCTTTTTGTGTTTTTTCCTTTCTTTTTCATTTTTTCATGTAGTTATGAATATTGAATATAGATTAACCAGAGCTTGCTTGTTCATCTTATGGCAAAAAATGTGCTTGGGAGCACCTAAAATTGCTACTACTTCCAGACTATGGTCACAAAGACTGACACGTTTTTTGCTGAGATACCTTCTGGCCATAGGGCATCAGTAAACATAAGAATATCACAGCTGTTGATCTGAGAGAGAATTTGAGGGCTCTGAAGGTGATAATGCTTACTATTTATCTGGTTAGCTCACTCAACATTTTATTCTATCTGCAGACTCATTTAGTGTGTGAGATCAAGAAGTGGGGATTTAAAGCTATTGTTCTACATTCTCAGGTCTCATATTCTGGTTGCTCTAATAATCTATGATGCATGTTGGAACTTTCTACCAAAGTACAGCAACTGATTTTGGACATTAATAGAATACAAACCTAGTGAAGACCTGCTTCTTCTAGATGAATGTATCAGTATTCAGTATAAAAAAGCTTTCTCAAACTATTAGAATCGGAGGATGCACAAAATAATGTCCACCAGTGAAACTATGGGGTGGGATCATAAATCCATGCAAAGATTCCCACTATGTTCAAGTAAACAGGATAAATGGCAGAGGAGATGGGGTTTAGACACCTGATTCATTATGCTTTCAAGCTTCCCTAGTCGATGTCAACAGGTAGATTCTGCCAGGAAGCAGTTTGATATGCTAAAACAAGGCTGAGCTCTGAATCTACTTCTGTACTAGCTCTGCAAAGTAGAGAAAATTCTGCCTTTCTATACCTGGACAGAAGTGTGCATGTCACAGAAAGCCTAAAAATGTCAGGCAACTTGCAGTTGCAGTTGCAGTTCATTCTGTACTGATTTGAAAGCATAATAGATATTTGATCTGATATTGATGTCTGGGACAACAGATTCAGAGTAAGGGAATGGCTACAGGCAGTATGTGTTTTCTGTTGAATCTAAAAGACAAACCAGCTCCATTTCTAGTGGAAATATTTATAATGGTTAAAAAGAAAAAACCTAAACTCCAACATTTTCCCTGCCCCCATCAAATAAAATCGGATGGATGAAGAAAATGTGAACTGTACAAGAGACAGATTTCATGGTTTCCTGCCAGGGAGTCTATGGAGGTGCTCTTTAGGTAACCTCAGAGAAAAACTTGCATCTTTGCAAGAGCCATTTGAGAAATATTAGAGACTGTCATTTGCTGATTGCACAGTGTTCAGAGCAACAACCTCACTAGGTGAGACCTGGCTTCAATTCTTTCCTGTACTATAGGTATCCACTTGAAATCTGAGCAGATCCTTCCTGCTCTCATTATCTTGTTCCCTTTCTGCATTACCATAATAAAAACATCTTCTCACATCACAGAGCTATTGTAAGCATAAATGCCCTATTATCTTGTGAGGTGCCCAAGCTACTTCAACAGCATGCAGACATATAAATATTGCACATGGGTGTCTGGTGTGAGAACTCAAACCTCTCAATTGCCTTTGCAAGGGCATGCAGCAGCCACCAATGTTGCTGAGGCTGCTCTACTTAACTTTCATAAAACATCTGCATTCAGTGAGCAATGACACTAAAGCAGGCCTATTTTAGTTGTCTGACGAAGAAAGTTAATAACATTTTCTGAGCCAGGACTAAGTATTTTTCTTTTTAACTTATTCCCCTATTTATTTGTTTTCTGTGCATAAAATAAGGAATTGGTACTTTTTATGCGTAGTTTATTATGGATGATAAGTAAGCTAGCAATAATATATTCAGGTTGGTAATCAGTTTGTAACCAGGTTGTTATCTCTTTAAGATATGTAAGTACTATTGGGAAGGTTTTTTTGCTTTAAAAGAAAAAACAGGGGTTTTTTTTTTTTTCCAATGAAAGGATTGTTGCACTGTAGTGCAACTTTCAAAGCACTAGAACATAATTGTGAATGTTTAATAAGGCAATGTTGATAGAACTGAAGAATGGAATAGCTTTAGAAAGTATATCTATTTTTTGGTGAGTGTATATATTTACCCAGAAAAGGCTAAAACTTGAGTCCTAAAAGAGCCTTTTTTCTACAGAAAAAAAAAAAAAGCCTGACTGCAGCATTCAGACTTACCAGAGTGGGAGCTTAATATTAATGACCTGAAGAAAATTTCTCATGTAACGTTCAGCAAACAGATCACAGTCATGCAATCATGTTGCAAACAGAAGAATTTTTTTGGGTCTGGGAGGGAATATTGCCTTGATTTTCTGGGTACTGTGATTCAGAACTATGAAAACTAGGAAGTTAGTTACTTTAAAACACTCTAGCAGTCACCTCACCATTGCTTTCATCAAAACAGTGCAATATTTTTACAACCAACAAAATGAAGGGAATTGAATGAATATAACCCGGGCAGAATTTGGAGGTGATTGAGTGTCAGTCTGAGAGTTGGTGGAAAGGTGCAGAGCTGCTGCCTCCTGATATGTCTTGCATCCACTCAGTCTAATAAAAAGCTGGTTTTTCTCCTTGAGACATAGAAGGGAGCAGGAAAAGAAGGAAATCTGACTGTGCCAATACTACTTGTAAGTGCTTTCGGAGTTCATACAGATATAAAAACAAACATGAAGGAGCTCATTTTGGGCATTGTCTTAAGAATTGCAAGAATTCACACTGAGAATCTGAGCTTTACTCCAAAGAAGAAAGGAAAAAAAGAGTATAGCATCTCCTTGCTCTTTGTCAATGCAAATTGAGTGACTGCAGAGAAACTGTAAAGCTTTGAATTTACCCTTCCAGCATACCTGAAGGGACATGAGTCATAGCACCAGCTATTTAATTTCTTTTTAAATTTTTTTTTTTTGCCTCACTCCTGGTGGGTGCAATTTCTTCTCCTACTGTTGTTCCACTGCATTTCAATACCAAAGGAGGAATATTTTCTCCCTGGGGTATGTCCCACATCAAAATGCTGCCACATGCCCTGCATTTGACTCTTTTTTTTTTTTTTTCTCTCTCTTTTTTTCCTTTTTTAAAAAAAATGTTTGTTTGTTTTGTTTTGCTTAAAGGGAGCAAAGAGTTTGTTTTTTAGAGGAACAAAAATTAATTGTTTTCTCAGAAATGCTTTTATGATGATAGGACAGCTGTGGGTGAACAGAAGAAAGAGAATTTGTGCTTAAACAAAGGACAGGGAAAGGTCAGAAAGCAATCTGCAGGATAGCAGAAACACCAGCTATTCCTCAGAGCAATTTCTCTGAGCAATGAAAGAAGTAAAACCAATTGTATATGCCTCAAATACGAAACAAAAATACAGTTAAGGTAGATGTCAGATGGCATTTTCATACTTCTTTTTGTCCTTATAAAAAAATAGTGTAATTTCCAGGCCACTACAACATCATTCACATTGTGATGTGCTGCTAATAAGGCTGGAGACAATGCAATTTCTTGTCAGTCATCAGTCAGTGGCTCTAAGGACAGATTTCATCAGCAAAAGAAAAACATGCAAGGCCTGCTTTTGTTGTGAGGTATGTTTATTACTCATGAACCATTGTATAGTGATTTACTTATAGGAGTGTTTTTCTTCCTTTGATTTTTCCATCTCTCCTGCTAGCACTTTCAGTATGTAACTAACCCCAAAAAGTTCACTGCAGGCAAGTGATTTCAATATCAAAATAAAGCTTTTGGATAAGGAACGTTTCCTGTGGTAAATGAAAATCAGTGGGAAGATAAGTCTGTGCTATATTGTACAGGTTACATTGTGCCACCTTTCACTCCAGCTGAGTGGCATATTTTTCTGGTAATATCTCATATTGGTTTGAATGGGATGTCAGGCAGTACTGATTATCAAATCAACAGATCTGTTTGGCCTGGAATATTTACTCAGAGGAGTGAAATAAGGAAACCTAGCCCCAGTCTATGTTGCAAAGCTCTAATCATGTTATTTTATGGCAGCCAATGTGAATTCTTAGTGAAGGTGACAAAGGAAAATATTCCTGCTTGCCTCATATTAGATTTACCCAACCTTACAGCAACAAACAGCATACTGGGGTGCAGGTTATAAAAGTGACAGAGCAGTATTTAACTCTGTCTTTAAAAAGAACAAAATTAATTGAAAACAGATCGTACAGTATTTGAAAACACGTTCATAGATGTTTCAGTGCTTTTGTAGAGGGGAAAGTGTCAAAGTGTTAATGAAAAAATGGATTGAAATATAAAAATTTCAATGTCATCATCAAAATCGATTAAAATATAATTTAGGCATAATTTTTCTTTACAGAAATAAAATTTTAAAAACCTTTCCAATTTTTATACATTTTTAAAGTATTTTTTTAAAACTAAAACATATTCAGCTGTTTTGCCATTATTTATTTTGCAGTTGTTATGTATGTTTGCTCTTTGATTCTAGAAAACACATTCATTCTTGTCTCATAGACCAAGAGGACATGGCATAAGATTCCAGGAGCTGCTAAGAAAATGTAGGACTCCCTTCTTTCACAAGTCTGGGAAGCTTGACAACATAAGTTGTTCCAGTGCTTTACTTGATTTAAAAGGCTTAATTGAAGTTAAATTGACAATGTAAATGTAATGGACTGTAAATGAACTGATCTAAAGATCTCATTATCAGCATTGTTTGTTACAGAGATTTTACCATTATTTCAATCATAGGATGCCCCAAACCCAGTCTGTTTTGTGTAATTTATCCTCTAGCTTTTTCCCCACTGTCCCATTGTTCTTTCTGTAGGGAAGCCTTGTGAACTCACCCACATTAAATCACACTTGGGGACAATCTAGATGAGTACAGCAGTCTTCAGCTCTAACAGATTGGAAATTGGCAATTTGCACCTTGTATGCAAGATCTAAAGGATTTTGACAGCCATTTTTAGCCTGGAACAGATTTGATAATTGAAAGCAGAGATCTGATACCATGTTTAAATGGCACAACCATATGGCACAGACATCCCTGCACTAAGAGTACTTTTGTGTGAGCACAAGCTCACAGTAAGTTTCATTGCATGCCCAAAGTATCCTTGTCAGAGCTCTGGGCTTTTGGCTGCACTGGGAGATTGATAAGGAGAACAGTATAACATAGTAAGATATTACTGCCATTGCTATGGAAGTGCTTATAGGCCAGCCAAAACCAGGGCTTGTCTGTGCTAGGTTCTCAATTATTCCCCTAATGGTATGTTTTTATTCTGTCAGCTCCACATCCAGTAAAAATTAAACACTTTCGCTTAGAGCTAGTTTTGGTGGAAGGTTGGGGCTTACCTATCCATAAGAGGAACAAAACCCTCACAAATAAAAGTCATTGTGATGAGTTCTGGCAATAGAGAAAAAGCTATAAAGTGAATTCAGTGAATATGCCATGACTGTAATTATATTTTCTTTTTCTTTCTCTGTTTTTTTTTCTTTTTTTTGGGGGGGTTTTTTTTAGTCACCATGTGATCTGTAAGAGACTGACCCAATTCTAGCCTGAATGCGTTTCTTCTACCATATAACTGCATTACTGAACAGAAGTACTAAATATGCATTACATTACCATTATTCATGATGAACCGTTTGCTACATTAACTGAAATTACTGTATTCACATTCTCAGAAGTTGCTGTATGTACAGTCCTGAACTGAATAGATATGTTTTATAATTTGCTTTTGAAGCAACACAGCATGGTGAAAGCTGATGAAATTCCTGCATGCAAGCAGAGTGGAAGCCATTGCCTAGAGAAACAGCTGCTTCCCTTCCTCTGCACAAGAAATACATAATATTTATTGGAATTTATAAAATAATCATGCCAGAGATTGATCCATATCTGGTAATGTGAATATTTGGTGACACGAAAAAAATCCCTTGGCTTTTAGAAGATGGTGTCCAGTATGTGAGCAACATCAGCAATGGACAAAGCTTTGCTGTGACAGAATGAAAAGAAAGTGAATGTACATTCACTTGTGATATAAATAAAAGTGGCTGAAGTGTGTGTGGAGAAATGCATTCCATAACATTCCAGAGTATCAGGTAAAAACACTGCCTACTTCTGTTATAAATTTTATGCTTCCTATAAGTGTGGTTAAAAGAGACCAGTAAATGGATATTTCCAAAAGAATTCTCAGATTTTGACTTGGGAAAAAACCCTGATATGTTAAGAAAGAGCTGAAAACCAGAACATTAAAGGCCAGGTGCTGTCCCCTACTGCCAAATTACCTTCATGAGGGCACTCTGGTGTCTGGTGACCTAGACTTGACTGCGGGATTCCTGGTTCAGAGAGGAATGTTAAAGCAGAGGAGCACTTTTTGAGGCTACAGGTTTCTTTAACATCAGGGATACTGATGAGAAGAGCCTTTACAATTTTAGCTGAGACTTTGAGAAATCTTTTTAAATTATTAGGAAAAGTAGTGGATTAGACAGTCAAACAAGAAAAAAAAAATTAGTACTTCTCAATTTTTGGATCCCTCTTTCCTTTGCTCCTTGCCTTTCTTTCTCATGCAGACCTATGCATCCACAGTATATTGTTGTCTTACAATCATTGCTTTTGAAAATACGGAACATATTTTAAGCATTTCCAAAGGACTGACATAAATCTGTGAGCTCTGTGCCTTCCCTTATCCTCAGGATATACTATAGCAGTCAGTCCCTAACCCAGTTTGAGGTACTGAAAGACTTGATCTACTATGGATAGATAAAATTTTTAAGCCAAATTCTGGCCTCTCAATATAATATATAAGATATTCAACCCAAACATCATACCTAAATTTCTGAATGACTAGGGAGCTTTTGTTTAAATCCATGTTTTTCTTGTAAAGAAGTTGCAATGACGTGTTAGTTGGAATTTATAGTTCTACAGCTCAAGACTATGGAGTACCCTCTGCCAGACTTCCTACTACTACAGGCATTCCTGATGCATTTTGTTGTTGTGTTATTTGATTTACACAGGTAACGTAGAGTTGCATAAGAGATGTGCTTTTAAATAATCACATTTAAATAGACACATGGGTGTATAATTTGACTTGCTAGCAAGAAGTATTAAACAGGATTTACTTGTTTATTTAATTAAGCTGAAGCATCGATTCCATTGTGGGTTTTTTTTTCCCTTGGGCAAATAGTTCCCCCCTACTCTGCCTCCTGCACTGAGGCATTTACCTTTTATGCAGAAGGGCCCATCGTAGGCAGTTCTGGAGCAGTCACAGGAGTAGCCATTGTATTTCTCCACACATTTCCCACCGTTGGCACAGTACATCCCGTAGCTCGTGCAGTGGCCAGAGCAGCCAGGCTTCACCCCAGGCGTGACCTTCGCTCTCTCTTCCAGGTCCAGTGTCACCCCGTTCATCCTCAAGGAACGAATGCAGCCCAGGAAGCCTCGCTGGCCTCCTGCAGCACCTGAGAGGGAATGTTGTACTGTGAGACAACACTGAATGGTTTTTATTGCTGTTGCTTCACATGAAATATCCTGTTAAGCTTGTCATAATTTCTTTATAAAAAGGCAAGGAATTGTCCTAAATTACAATAAATCAGTGAAACCTAGCCCTTGGATATCATACCATTAGTAAGCATAAACAGTAGTTTTTTTATCAGTGCTTGCTTTATACAGATTAGACATTTGAGATTCCAGCCCCACACTTTAGGATTTTCTTTCATTTAAACTTCAAAGTCTTTAGAAATAACAGTGGAAGAAATGGGCTTGGCTCACTTGCTAAGGTATAGCCTTTCTCTCCTAATGATTAGTAATGGTGGGTGCTAATAATAATGCCATAATATGCTATGTGGAGTTACAGTTTTCAAAGCCACAAGTGGCAAAGAAAAAAGGAGTCAAATCCCCATTCTCAATTACTATAGGAAATATTCATGTTAATTTCAAAGAAACATCATGTATACTATTTACTTAGCATGAACAATGGAACAGTGAAAAAGTATATTTGACAATCTCAGTTGAGATTGTGTTTTAGAAGTTATTAAGAACTTATAAAAAAGTTATAAATAACATGTAAAAATTTATTAAGGATAACTTATCCTTACTAGGGGTAACTGTCTTTACTTGGGCTAACTTACTTACTAGGGGTATCTTACTAGGACCAACTATCCTTTACTAGGGGTCCTTTTTCACCCCTAGTAAACATTGAAAAAATGTGATTTCAGCTAGGAAAGTCTTATCTGAGGCTGGATTAGAAACAACAATCAGAAAAACCCAAAATAAAAAATGTGAGTAAATAATGAAGTGCTGGCATTTTTTTGGCTCATCTCTCCTCTCCTTGATTACTGCAATGCTGCAGGTGCCAGAGTGTCCCTGGGGAGATCTGAATGCTCATCACCACAGAGCACAGAGGCTGATATTTACCAGAGTGGGATAGAGGACTAAATAAAACCAGAGAGGACTGCTTCAAATCAAATGCCAGTAACTGGATAATTTGGAGTAGAAGCAGGCAAGGCTTAGTCTCTGCTGTGTGCACATGGCAGAGAATGTTCTTGTGTGATTCCATTCTACATAAATTCATATACAATACAGTGATGAAAAGCCTTCTTTCTCCTCTCAGTGACCGTCCTAGCCCCTAGGACACAAAGTCATCACCTTTCAGACCCTCTTGTTCACTCAAAGAATAGATATTTATTCTACAGAAAATGGAAAAGGAGGCACCATACCAATTCTTTTTCACCATTACCCTCCAGGGCCCCAATATTCAGGTATTCATTTTGGGCACTCCAACTCAAATCCATCCTAGGTCTGACTCCAAGTAAGGTTCAAAACCACTCTCTGATACATGTGCCCCAATCACCAAGTTATATGAAATAGATATAATTCAGAAAGAAAAAAAATCTGGTGCAGATTGTGGCATAAGTTTTTTTGACAATAAATATTTCAAAACATTGCTGGTGTTACAGTCAATTAAAAACTAAGAAAATCATCATTATCAACAATTCTCGAAGAGCTCAGGCAAGAAAAAATGAATTCCAGCTCTTCCTGTTTACATCAAAAGGCTTGGTATTTTTTTAAAGGTTAAGTGTTCCTCTTTTAAACAAACTAAATATTTCAGCTTATTTTGAAACTGCCATTTACTAGGATCACAGCAGCAAAGGAGAATCTGAGCTTGTAAATAACACCTGCACATCTGGTGACACATTATACACAGTTTGCAGTGACACTGGGCTGATTACTAAGGCAATTAAGGCTTTAAACATAATTTTAATTAATTGAGTTGTTGAATGCTGACTAACATGGAGAAAAAAGAGATTTTTTTTGCTCTTTTCACTTCCTTCTTCTCCTGTAACAGATATCTAGAGAGGTATGAAAGTACTTCTTTGCTCAACATTTCATGCAGTTCTTATTCCAGCTAATGACTTGGCATGTCAGCACTTTGCAGCCCTGCGGCTAACAGCCAGAGAAATACAAATGCTGCTGGAATAGCCTGCCCCAAATGCAGTGGAAACCAGTAGCTCCAAAAAGCTCTAACTTGGTTCCAGGGAATGCATTTGTATAACACTGTGTGGTGCTTTCCTACATCAAATGAGTAAATAGCCCATGGGTCTAAAGGGAAAGGACTACAGTGTGAACTGTGAATGCAAAAGTATGGCCAGTGATCAAATCTAAAGCGGCTGGATGTGCTACTGAGGCTAGGATGGGCGGTACAGGCACATGTGACCCTGGCAAGAACCCTGCAGAAGTTTTCACTTCTGTAGTGAAAAAGTGTTTGTGTGAGAGTCTGGGAAGAGACTCTGAGCAAAAAAGGAGTTTGGCACTGCAGTCTCCTGGAGGAACTTTGAGCCAGGAGATGCAGGTGGAGAGAGACAAAAAGAGGAAGTTTCTACTGCACAATATTTCTTAGTTGATCTTTGTATTTCTGTAATTATGAATACATTTGTATTTTCCTTTTTCCCCCCTTTTATTTTTCTTTTTTCTTTTTCTTTCCCCCCCTCCTTTGCTGTCACACACACACTTGAGAAGCACAGCTTCCTACATTCACTAAATGCTGCTGGCAAGACACGAGGCAAAGAATGTTCAGCATTGTGAGAGCAAAGCCTGGCTGCCCCCTTCTGCATCTTACCAACATAGAGCTGGCTGTACAATTCCAGCCGCGTGTGTCCCTCTGTAGGAGCTTTCCTGACCTCCAGGGGTAACTGGTCCACCTGTAGGCTGGCCTGCTTGACATTCCTCTCGGCATTGACCCGGTGCCACTGGTCATCGTTGAGCGGGTTGGGAGATCTCACCACAATTTCCACTGGCCCATTTCCGACATCGAATGAAAAGGAGACCTCAGTAGCAGCTGAAATAGCAAGCAAAAGGTGCCCACAATTTGTTTGCAGTCTTACACTGTAAACACATTCACTTACACTTGCCAAAGAGTAAGGAGTCATATAAAATAGAAATGTGCACTGCTAAGTCATCTTTCTGAATTTATAAGCCTGTTCAGTTCCTTCAGACTTGAGTAGGAGTTCATATTTTAGAAGAAAGTATCAGCAGATGCTCAACCAATTGCATTAATATTTGCATTCTGCAGCTTTTCAGCTTAGATGATTCTTTTTTTTAAGGAATAAGCATTTTGATTTAAAAAATGGTGAGAAGTCTAATATATTTTTTTTGAGGGGGGGAAAATTAATTCTTGCAATGGACTAATAATGCTGTGGTTAAGATCCATGTGATATTTTATGGCTGAAAAAGAAATGGATCTTAAGTAAGCCCAATAGTGCTGTGTCTATAGTGCATGATTAAAACCATGTTTAGAAATTTTACAAATGTTCATTAAGCCTTACTAGACTTCCCCTCATCCTTGGCAAATATATAGTTGATAAGTATTATTGAATATTGAGTGTGATTAATAATATAGAAATTATTTTTAATAAAGTAGTATAATTATGACTTTCCTGTTGAGGAGTTTAGTTTATATATCTTTGGGTCACAAATTCTATTCTGGTGGCAAAAGATCAGATGAAAGGATTAAAAGAGAATGGATTATCAATTACAGTAGTCACAAACGAGGATACCAGACAGAAGTAAAGACAACCAAGAGTTCAATTTAATTTGGTTTTTCTACAAACAAAATAAAAAAGCCAGAGCTCCCTTTTAATTCCCTTCAAAGATCTTGGGTGCCCAATTAGGGTCTACATGTTCCAGGACAGCTATGGTTTCTGGTTAGGTTGAATTGCTAATGCACTATTATAAAACTCTAATTCAGCAAGGCTATTAAATGGGGTCAAAAGCACCATTCCATGTTCATTATCACTAACAATGCTGGTAAGTAGTGGGAAATATTTTTGTACATGACCTAATAGATTTTCACAAGGTTATATCAGATTGACTTGACAGCATTTTTAAGAAAACTGAATGGATAGGAATAATTTTTTTCAGAAAATGTGCTTTTAACCCAAATATATAATAGAATTTTTTTTTCCAAAATTGGCTACTTCTAAAAGAAAAAAAAAATAAAAAAGCTGTTGTTCTTTCTGTTCTCTGCTGAATAAAATAATTTGTTGAATGAACGACTTTTTTTAAGCTTGGATTTAGTCTGTTTGTCCTTTTTCACTTTACAAGGCACAAAATCTGTATAAGCCAAAGCTTGCTGTTACAGAAATAAAGATGTTTAGTTTTAATGTTATTATGTTTTGTAACTTCAGTGGTTCTGCCAATAAACCCAGGCAAAGTAGGAATTAGAGTAAAACCTCTCCAGTACTTAAACTGTATGTTGTGTTCAAGTCTATTTTCAAGTATGTGTGTATAATTCTCCTTTAATTTTGCTTTGAAGAACGGCCTCAGATCTCTTCACTGTCAGGCTTGAATAGCTTCCCAAAAGCTGTCTGTCAACAGGGCTGTAAAAAAACTGATCTCTTAGCATATTTTTTCTCTTTATTCTGAGGCAGCAGATGACATTGTAAATATTGCTACTATGTACCTTGACTTGACTATTATCCATTCAGAATTTTTGAAAATGTCGATAAGAATGCTTCTTTGTTTGCAAGCAGTTGGTCTTTTGGATAGAAGTATCCATAATTTTTAAAAGGACAGTTATTCTTCTTTTAAAAGGGAAAGTGAAGAAAATTGGCAAATAAAGATATTTCAAGTAGAAGCTCTGTGCCTGCTTAATCTAACTTCACACATGGCTTTAAACTAAAATTTGTACCATAGCCTAAAGGATACGTAATTAAATTTGTACATGGAGAAAATAATTCCCTCTGAAATGAGTACCAATTGCATAAGTTTATATCATATTTTTATATTTAATCTTATACTTGGGGAAAGAATAGCATTCCAGAAAAACCTTCTCATCATAGGCCATTTTCAGTGCATGTACCTGCTGAGATGCTGAAAGTTAGAGAAGACAATACCACATCTATGGACTTCCATATCCTTCTTCAACTAACCTAAAAACATGATTCTCATACCAAAGGTTAGGAAACATATTTGCTAGACTGATGGACTGAAAAAAACCATGAACTATGTCAATGAAAAGAACTTCACAGATAGGCAGAGGCTGCAAACAGGATGTCTCACATGCAAGTTGTTACTGGTTCTGACTCTTCTTTCTTAGTTCCATTTGCAGTCTATGGTATAAGTACTTTCCAACCAGAGACATCTCTAGGCAAGATGACAGGTCTTAACAGAAGTGGGTGAATATCTGACCACAAGCACACTAGTCAGAAAATGATGACAGAAGAAATTTCACATCCCCAAAAATGAGACAGGTGAACTGGTGACACCTGACAGGAAGAAGGCTGAGGTACTCAACATTATTTTGTCTCAGTTTTTACTGGCAATTGCTCTTCCCCCTTTTCTTGAGACCCTGAATCTCAAGGCTGGAGGAATAAAGAGTTCAAGGTCAGGTTTGAGCACATGGTGCTGCCCCCACTCCTTCTTTTTCCTCAATGCCAGCTTTACTCCTGAGAAAGGTGTTCTCTGTCGATGGTCAACTGTCCTGCCTGTGTCCCTTTCCAATACCTTTGCTACCTTCAGTCTCCTGACTAGGATAGAGAGAAAGTTTTGGCACTGTGCAAGCACTGCTCAGCAATAGGCAAAACACTGGTGTGGTATCAATGCTATTCTAGGCACAGATCCAAAGTACACCACCATATGGGCTGCTGAGGAGAATACTAATTCCACCTCAGCCAGAGGCAGTACGGCATCCAATTTTTTCAGAAGTTCAGTGTAACTTCTTATATAGAGGACTGGCAATTATTTAGCTTTTCTCTCTAAGTATGTTATACTTTTCAGTCTCTGCCTACAAAAACAATGATATAATCTCTTTAACTCATACATCTTTGATGCGACAGTGGCATTATTTTGTCAAATGTTTGAATAGGATGATGGAAAAAATATCTAAAATACATGTGCATAAGTATTTATTCACAATGACTGAACCAGTACAGGATTTTTTTTCCAAAAAGATGTAGGAAATTAGCTGCAAACAAAATGACCAGAGGCTTCTACTGGTCACTTGTTAGGCAATTAAGTGAGTTCTCCTAATAATAATTTTATTTTCTAGTCTACCAAATACCGTAAAACCCAAGCCAGTTTTTCTAAGAAATGAGAATGATCAGACTTTGAACAAATATCCAAAATTGATCAATTGTTAAGGAAAAAAAGCCAGTTAATGTGGATTTTAATTTATTCAGTCAGTACAAGGTTTTGTGATTAAAAAAAAAAAATCATGAAATTGAACAAGGGTGAAATTTTTATTTACCCCTGCTACATAAATTCACTCAAATACACTGAGGTTTGTGGCTTAGTTTTACCCTTTCTGTGCCTTTTGGAATTATATATAATTAAATCTGAACACGTTTCATTCATCAATTCAATTTTCTAAGGTCCCAGGATGTTGTCAGCCATCTGTTCAGAACACAGAAGAGCAACTTTGGCAAACAAAATACCCCCTCACTCGTTGTTCTGTGTTGTTTTTAGCTCCATTCAGGTCTCACCATTTCCTCATCTTAAATCTATGAGATATTTACCCATAAAAATGAAGGAATACAACTGAATCACTGTGCAGGAAGACCTGGACAGGGCTGGAAGAGTGGGCAGACAAGAACCTGAAGTTCAGCAAAGACAAATATAAGAAGGTCCACAAAGATGATCAAAGTACTCGGAAGCCTTTTGGAGGAAAGCCTGAGAAAACTGTGTTTAGCTTTGAGAAAGAAGACTTGGGGGAGAACATATTACCATTGTTCTGGCATTTCAAGGGTGGCTACAAAGAAGATGGAGACAGCCTTTTTGTAGGAAGTCACATGGAAAAGATGAAGGGTAATGAGTAAAAGTTACTCGTGGGGACACACAAGAGGGAAATTTTTCACAATGAGAACAATCAGCTATTGGGATAATGTCTCCAGGGAAGTGGCAGGTTCCTCTACACTGGACGCTTTTAAGATTCAGCTGGACAGGGTGCTAGGACATTTTGCGTAGACTGTGCTTTTTTTAAGACAAGTTGGACCACATGATCCTTGAGGCCCCTTCTAACCTGGCATGCTATGATTCTGTGACTCTGTGACTGCATTTTCTGTAGGATTCCAAGTTTCTAGGGTCCTTCCTTTCAAGGCTTTCTAGTAGATATGCTTTAGTCTAACACAAATTCTGAGGGTCATGTGCAGGGGAAGCAGCACACACTTCTATGTCCTTTGCTATGCACAAGGTCAAGTTAAATGAGCTGATGGACATTTCTGGCATTCAAGATCTCTGACCAGATAGATCTCCCATTTTCCTTGAACTCCTGGTGTTTCAGTTATCTTTTTTCTCCCCTATTTTCTAGTTTGATCTTTGCTGATGAATTTCAGGTCAGGATCTCTAGTTATAATGAGGCTGCCAGCAAAGAAAGAGATGTTAACCAATGGGTGGGTACTCCCAAGAGGCTAAGCAGTAGGTGAATGGTCCCAAGACATATAAACTGGGGAAAAAAAAGGAAGAGGGCTTACTACCCTTCTCTCAACCATCACTCTAATGTTTGTCAATCTCTCTATTTCTCTCTTCCCCATTATCCTTTCTTTGAAACACATAGTTTCATATCCTCCCTCGAACTTTGTTTCTCTTACCTCTCCTGATGTATTTTTATACCCTTCAAAAGGGACTGACTGATGTTTTAGTTGACTTACATCAAAGGGAAGAGTATCTAACTTCTTTAGAATCCTTTTTAAATCCTATTATTAGAACATAAATGCTGTATTACATCTAGAATCAGTGGTCACTCACTTGGCTGAACAATAGCTTACACCAATAAGCCATAAACTGTAAATTGAATCTGCCAGACAGCTATTTGTTCTGAGAAAACAGCAGCTTGAAAATACTGAAGCTCTGTAAGGGCAACATCTGCCAAACTTCTTGGACAGTTTGTCTGTAGATACGCCTCTGACAAAGGGCTCACTGTGTGAACCTGGAGACAGAATTCAGTGAAATGACTGAAAATGAAAGAACACTTAATAAAAAGAGAGAGATGATAGCTATTTCTAGAGCTAGTGGTCTATACATCTTTATATGATATCTATCAAATGGTCAAGATCATCCAATAGTCAAGATCAGGTCTGATATATGTAGTTCTTGGAACTTCCCACTGCCTTTAACAGACTCAGGATAGAAAATAAGGCACTCTAGGATTTGAAAGTATCTTGTCCATCTTTCCCACTTAGATATTTGAGTTTAAAGATAGTTTCACAAAGTCATCGCTAAATTACCTTCCCTGGTGCCCTCATTTGCACAGAGCTTAGAGAAGTCGTGCCAATGCTGACATGGAAACAACATTGGTAGGCTGCTACTGGCTGGCAGGAAGAGGTGGAAAGGGCTACAGTTGCTACACTGAAGTGCCACATTAGAACGCAGGACATGCTTTAAGGAGGCCCCTTCTCAAAGAACACAACATGAAATTAAAGCTACCAAAGCAGCATAAGAGTGAAAAATTGTTGATCCAAGTTGCTTTACTGCAATTCAGGAATTACTGTGTAGCTTGGCTGTCTGTTAATAATCAGGTAGTTGTCAAAAAACATGACTGTATTTACAATAATGGGACTAAGCATCTGGATGGCTTCATCATTTATCTAATTCCCAAATGAAAAGGCCATTTGAACTAATGAGCAGAAGGTTCATTCATTTGACCAAATGACAGCGCACATCCATGCCCAAGACTTCAGCGATCCCTGAGTTAAGTGCCAAATGAACCAGCTCTGGAAGCTGCACAGCTGCATCAGCATGATGCTGTGCCAACAGTAATTAGTTCTAATGAGAGACTATACTGCACTGAGGATCAGTCCCAGCATAGCTGAGTGCTGATTTATATGGACATGCTGTATCTTTCTCAGAAACAGCTCGAGTATCCCTCTAACGTAGGGGTCGTTGTACAGACTAGACACATGCTACATTTGCTTGCGGGTTACAGGTAAAACAAAGAATAATAACGAAATTTTACATTCTTTTGAATCTTATGCAGTCATTTACGTAAGTGCTGACAAGGATAAAAAGGGTGAGTAAAGCTATTGCTTTGATTTAACCTTCTATAAGACCCACTTCTCATGTGTAAATCCATCCACAAAATACAATATAAGTGAGGCTCAGTAAATCTCTGAACCTTTAGAACAAGCTGATATTCTGCAGGGAATGAAGAGTCCATCTGGATCTGAGGGTCAATAGTGTAAGTAAGCAAACTGGGGACATCAAGACTGGAAACAGCCTGGGCTGAAGGGATCATGCACAGGTGCAGTTTGCAGTCTTGAGATCTATGGATCAGGTAAGGAGTAAAGTTAGGCAAACTTCAGGAAAGCAAACTTCCAGTTCTACAAGGAGATATTTTATAGGATTCCTGGGGAAACTTCTCTCAGGGATAGGGCAGAGCAGGCAGATCTTTAAGGAAGATGATGAGCACATGAGCTGGCAATCCCCAGGACAAGAAATTAGGCAGGGGAAACAAGAGATGGGCATGGCTGAGTAGGGAACTGCTGGTCAAATTTAAGGGAAAGAAGCAAATGCACAGGTAGTGGAAACAAGGACAGGAAACCTGGGAAGAATAGAGAGACGAAATACAGCTGTGTAGGGAGGGGTGAGGAAGGCCAAGGTGAAAGTGAGCCTGAGCCTGGCAAGTTATGCAAAGGAAAACAGGAAGGGCTTCCACCAGTATGCTAACCAGAAAAGGAAGGTCAAAGAAGGTGCAATCACCCCTGATAAACAGTGGTGGAACACTTATAACAGTGGATGAGGAGAAGGCTGAGGGACTCAACACCTCTTTTGCCTCAGTCTTCAATGACAACCTTTCTTCCCACACCTCTCAAGTGGATGGATAGCAGGATGGAGACTGGGGGTGCAAAGCACTTCTTTAAGTGACCAGAGATCAGGCTCATCTGGGGAATCTGAATGTGCTTAAGTCTATGGGACCCAATGAGATGTTCTCCCAGAGTCCTAAGTTAAGTGGCTGATGGTTAGGCACAATTTTCTCTAGGTGAAGCCATATTGGCCATCCCTAATCACCTCCCTGTCATGCATACGGCTGACCAATAGTTTCCAGGGTTCTCTTCTTTACCTTTCTCCAGTCACTGGGGACTTTGCCTGAGTGTCACAATATTTCAAATATCACAGAGTATAGTTTGGCAACTACAGTAGCACATTCTCTCAGGATCATGGGATGCATCTTGTTAGTCCCATGGATCTACATTTGTTCATGTTCCTCAGGTCTTCTAGAAAGTGAGTTGAGTTGCAATGAGAAAACTTTTCCTTCTAGTCCCTGCCCTAATGTTCAGAGAATTGAGATGTATGGGAAGAGAGATTACCATATGTATTGGTAAAATACTACTTTCCTGCAAAAAAGGAAGTACTGAAAGAGGTACATCTATTGGCATTTACATTTTGATGATATATCTGTAAAGTTAGTTTTAAATATTAGTGATTTCTGACATTGTGTAACAGTTTTACTGATTCCTCTCAGTGAAATTCTTGCTACCTGGAGGAAATAATTTTAAACACATTTTTACCTTCAGTCATAGAAAGTCTAAAAACATGTAGAAGGGGGAAGGCAAATTAACTTATAAATGAAAGGTAAAGGAATGAAAACATGTATAGCTGAATGGCTTTAATCATTAAAGTTTTGGAAGAAATTATACCATAATACTTAGAAAAGATACAAACAGGAATCCAAGGGTAGTTTTTCCCCCAAAGACTAAAGAAACTCCTTTGTGGTGTACAGAATTTATTTAATTCCTGTGCAAATTTCATTAGGAATACATAACTCTTCAGAATGTCTGAAGCTTCTTATGACCTTTTCAGTTTGTTTTTATCTTTACATTTTCTAAGTATCCTGCACACACATAGAAAAAAATCATATCAGAATGAAAAATAAAGGAAAACATTTTGTAGAATGCAGGAAAGAGCACCCCCTAAAGTGTCTATCCTTATATTTTTGATCCTTATTTTCTCTACCATTTGGTCTGCAGCCTGAAGGCACTTGATTCCATCTCTGCTGTGTAGAGTATCTACATCTGGCAGCTGTAAACTTGCAGTGACATTTCTTTGAGAATGGACAGGGAATTAGATCTACTGAGAGATGTTGGCCTAATTCAGCAAGAGCTGCTGTTTTCTTATGCATATGACTACATTGTTAAATTTTAAGACAAGACTGCATGCACAAAATAATTTTTTTTGCTATATATTTAAAAGGAGTGAACTTTAATGCATTATTTTCCTTCTTCCTTCATGATACTTTAATATCTTCTTTCTAATAAGATTTAAAACTGGACCAATAATTTCAACAATTGGACAGGTAATAAGCCTAAATTCTAGTTTCAGTTTACAAAAACAAAGCATCTTTGGATTAATGGGAATTAAATACATTAAAACAATTCTTTCATAATTTCATTTTATGACTGTTCAAACATATTTTCATGTATCTGTCTGACTGAATAACTAGCTGTTGTTTAGTTCTTTCATTGTCTGTGTTGGAACAGACTCTCTCAACTGTAATATCCTTTGCCTGTTGTATCCATGCTGAGCCTTGAAATTCATTATCCTCACCTGTGGTGTTAATCTTCAATATATTATTGAAGTTGACTCAGAAGTACTGTATACACTGCACACAGGCTACCTGAAACTGGCCAAAAACTCTCCAGGTGCAAGGTACTAAAAAAACCCCAAAACTGCGCTGGCTTCTCTCACCTTGCAGAGAGACACCCACTCCTTTTCTACTGGTCGACAAGCACTTAACACAACTTGCAATATTTTGCAAAGTCATAGCTATACTGGAGCTGAATATGAAGGGAAACCAGAACCCAATACAGTACCTTTTTTTATTGTGAGTAAACATCTGTGTAAGGACAAAGATAAGGAGGGATTTAGTTTTGATAATAACTAAGTTATTTTATCTCACTTTAAAATTAGCTTGACTGCCAATGAACCACTCAAACATAAATAACAGTCTTCCTACACAGTACATTAGATTACTTTGGGGGACAAAAATAATTGAGTTAATGGAAGTACCAAGTTTTCTCATAAAAGATCATGCAAAAGCCAAATATGCCCTAAGAAGATAATTATTTATTATTATTATTTATTAATTACTTCAGTTATGCTAATTGCACTGCAGTTGTCTTGTAGATAAGTACTTGGAAACAACTTCCATACTTTTATCATCTTGTATTTGAGATGATGCAGCAATTTTCATGGGCAGTAAGAACAAAAATATAATATTATCCATCCTGCATAAACAAGGAACCAAAGAAAAGAGATATGAAATTACTTGTTTAAAGTCAAACATTAGATGGTTAGAGAAGGACTTGAAAAAAAATCACTTGCTTTAATTCTGAGGCAATAAATACAATTTCAGATAGATGTTACCTCCCATCCAGCTAGCTCTCTCCCAGTAACTACTTAGCTGACTGGAAAGAAGGCACTGGAACAGTGACTCATTGAAGGTCTGTTGATTCATCTCATGAGAGTTACTAATGCTTAAAAAAATACAGCAGCAATATCTCCTGGTCTCTTTTGCGACAGATGATTCACACAAAGGGAATGGTACTGTCAGTGCACTGAGTGGAAAAGGGGAGGAGACGTGTGCTCTCCTGTCTGTAGTGGCTTATAATATACTTCATTTTATCCTTTTAACTGCAGCACTTTACCATGAAACTGAATTGCTCCCATACAATAGAAGGCAGCACAACAAGGGGGAAGCAGAGACATCAGAACAGAACTCTCCCATGCAGCATATAAAGGGTTTTGTGTAACTGATAGCTACTTTTTTGTTTGGATGAAAAGCAAAATAAAAGCAGGTGGTAATGTTCATGAAATCAGATTTTGCCTGAGCATAGTAAAGCATCAGAGAGGTTTTTGGAGAGAGAGTGGCTTATTTTACTATGAAAAATTTTTATGAATTTGGCAGAGTTCTGAAGCTGCTGAGCAATGTGTTTAAGTGCTTACAGACACAAGGATATCACGCCCCTCTCGAATATGTCACATTTGAATGTAATAAACATCAGTCAAAACTGTAAACTGTGCATCATACTAAAAGTGGCAAGAGCCTGGTGCAGGTTTGAAAACTAGACATCCAGACTGTCACTCTTCTGTGATGTGCTTTTATGAAAGCACATTCCCTGTGTCCTTTTCTTCCTCTTCTTTGGTGCTTTCCTTATTCTCTAATTTGTTATTAGCTGTAGGTTCTGCTGTGGACTGTGGCTAAGACTTGTAAAGGTGTTTAGGTGTCTGGATTGTAGCTACCGAAAAGCTTTTGCATCAGAGTGGGGTCTCATGATGATATGAATTTACTGATTTTTCTGCCTGGCTGTGTAAGGTTTTGTCATTTGTAGTGCCACTTTTGTAAGCAATTTTTCATGGCTATTTATTTCTCTGTGGCTGTCCAGGGTCACCATCAGGGTAAGGACTCTGTTGCACTATGCACTTTACTACCACAATAAAAAAAGGCCATCCAAAAATATGATTCAATTTGGTTTTTAGTGTAGTAACTCTGTAGATGAAAAGGGTGTGTGTGCGGGGAAGGGGCAGATGGACCCAGCTGTGTCCCAGCTAACTCAAACTTTTATCAAAAGTTTGTGTCAAAGATTTTCTGCTCTGGAAAATATAGTAATTTATAGCAGCCAAAACCCAGGGCAGATTTCCCAAGATGGAAGAAGATACCTTTGGTACTGTTTGCTTTTTATCCTGCAGCAGGAAGAAGTATCTAATAAAAAATACAAACCAGAAGTATCATGGAGAGGTACAAGAGTGGGAAATGGAACAGAACTGTTGGAGGTAAAAATATGTTCTCAGACTTTGTGGTAATTAGAAGTAGAAAACTTGGTGCAGTACATGAGTGAGGGAGCTGCCTGGTTTAGCCACCTTGTGTGAACTATTTTGCTTGAGCCTCGGGAAAATGTAAAGCCAACAGGACACCTGTTCCTGTTTCCTGCTGTAGCAGTGGAAAACTTAGAAAGGGGAGTGAAAGGATTTTTTTACTTATAAAGCATTTGTTTCTGAGATTTCATACTAGTAGAGAGCTGTCTGTAGTGCATGATTTGAGACAAAAAGCTCTATTTAAAAAACGAAGTTAAGACATTTAGATCAAGAGGGTATAAAAAAGTCTAAATTATGCAAGATGGTGTTATGGCAGGCTTGTGATAGTAACTGCCTTCATGCTCTTAAAAATAGATTACTGTTTTATTAACTTTTAAACAAAATTTTACATGAAGTTTTTATTTCCTTTTAAAATGTAAGAAATTTTATGTGTGGAAAGTTTCTAAATGAAAAGTTGTGAACAGAAATATTAATTTTCCTTAAAAAAATGTAGCAAAGCAAGATAGAAGGGCAGAGCCTGAACTGAACATTATTTAAAACTGAATTCATTTCCATCATGATTTAAACAGAACTTTTTTTTTAAACTACCATTTAAACCACAGTGAAATGCTGCAAAATGTTAGGAAAATATGTGGCCAAAACTCTATATGAAAATTTAGCATCTACCTACCAACACCTAGGGGGAAAATAATTATATTTACTTCAATCAGTCTGTTGATATAATTTGAATTAATCATCTGCCTAAGTATTTTAAGCACCATAGATACAACTGTATTATTATTAAAAACACCTCCACTTTCATTATATCTAATCTTTTAGTCACAAAAAATCTTTTTCCTACTTTAAAACTGAATTGCCTTGATAAAACCAATAAAGTCTAAATTAGACTTTCAACAGGCCAACAGAACAATTGCTAACACTTTATCTTGTTGCTGTTCGAGCCTCGTAGTATCACAATAATGATGAACTGACTCCAAGCAGAAGAAGGCAAAAGCATCTTTACTGAGAAAAGTCCTAATATTTATACATGTCCAGCACAGGTCTCAAACCATCCTTCACACCATTGGTGAAAGAAGGATAACAGCTTTCAGGGTAAACATCACGTACTCAACATAAACTATCTCTTTCACAGGTGCAGGATGTTTTTGAGAGCTCTCTCTGATTTCCCATAATAATGTCCTTGAGATTGTTATGGGAAATCAATGACCTAACTTCGGAGTTTTCTCCATCCAGGCTGTTAAGTGCAGCCACATTATCTAAAAAGTTCAACCTACAGAAAAAAAGCAGTTTTCAGTGTACCAAGATTCTGCTTATATACTTAAAAGAATTATTCTCAAAAACATCTAAATATTTTAGGCCCAGAAGACCCATTGAGAAGACTCTTAGGCCATATAGCCTAAGGAAACAATGAAGCTTAGTTGGATCCTTTCAGATTTCCTCACTCATGGCATTTCAAGTTATGGTATGATGTTGGTGATTGGAATTAAAGGTAAGAGTGACAGTGGCAAAAGACAGGCAGGTCTTCATGTGCATCCTCCCCCACCCCTCCTTTCTGCTCTGTCTGATGGGTGAAGAGGTTTGTCCCAAGAAAACACCAGGTGGAAATTGCAGGAGGAGGTGTCTGGATGCTCTCATAACCGATGTATTCTAGAGATGGGGGAGCTGAGATGTTTGTGACTGGTTTTGGTACACATCAGACTGCATAAAGGTAGAAAATGAGCATTTTCTGGTGACTTTTTACTTCAAATTACGGGTAGTTACAAAGAACATGTAAACTAATGGAATTATAATCTCTTTAGTGGCTTAGTGACAAGATTTTACTCTGCTGCTGATTGAAGATAAGTGGAATAGACATCATTGCCTAATGTGAGGCAGACACAAACAATATGAAAGCACATAAGGAGTTTACCAAAGTCAACACAATGGATATCCTTCTTTGATTAAAAAACCCCTCTGATTTTTGGAAGAAGAGAATTGTTATAGATTTACAATATTTGATTTTTTTCAAGAAACAGCAGAGATGCAAAACAGAATTGCAGAGATTGTTGATAAGATGGGTGAAGTATAGGTGATCAGAAAATTAGAGGACCTCTAATTTGGTTTGGGTCAAGTCATATTTGGTATTATAATAAATATCTCTGCACAAGAAGTCAGCATATGTTGGTTTTTTTGTTGTTGTTTTGGTTTGGTTTTTTTTGACAGTAAGACACAAGGTTGGAGAGGTCAGAAAATAATACATTAATACATAACAAACAGTGTCCCAGTGTAATCAGCCAAAATATCCTAGGACAAATAGACAGCACAATAATTAATGTCATTGTAGAGGGCACTGGTAAACCATCACCAGAATTAATGTGGATAGTTTGAATTACCTGTGTTTAAGAAAGAATTCAAGGTGCAATGAGTAGGGAGAACCTTATTAGCATAACCAGAGAATGGAACAAGGGAAAATATCTTATGAGATGTGAATTCATCTTGCTTAGCATAGCAATTAAAAGCTGGGAGAAGACATGATATGAAGATATGACCATCAGCATACAAGGTGAGAGTAAATGCTAGAAAACAATTAGTTCAGCCAAAGAACAATACTGAAACAAGAATGCATGGCTGTAAAGCAAAGATGCAAATCTAACTGTTAGGAATTAGAAGACTTCTAAAAAACAAAGATGTAAGTCTGGAACAGTTGTCCAGCTGGCAAAGATTCAAGCAATTTTCAACAGAGTTGCATAAATTTAGGGAGCTAGACACAGGTTATGCATTTTGCTTGTCTGTAACTGTGAGGATCTAAACTCAAGGACCCAGGTGGTTTGTTTCTGTCATATGCCTAATAGCATCTGGCAATTTTGTGCAGCACAGCAAATATTTACTTTTTGCATAAAATTGACTAGCACACATGAAGAAGGTAACAAAGCCTCTGCAGTATCAGCACATAACAGGAAGTAGACTGGAAATAAGGACAAAGACCTGAGATGAATTATGGGGTGGTACTGCCAACAATGGTTTGGTATGTGTTGCATGTTTTCAGTGCAAAGCAAAGCTGAGGACAACTACTCTATGAATGCCAACCAGTTTCCACCTTAAAACTCTGTGTGAGCTGTAACTGATTTATAAAACATTGCACATAAAATAACTTATAAAGTGGCATTTATCGCAATGAGAAAGGCATCCAATCACCCTTGAAAGGAGAGGGTAATGCTGAGGGGATGTACTGTATGATGAAGAGTCATGAATGCCATATTGACATTGAGGGACACTAAAGTAAAGGAACCTCTAACTGGAGTCTGTCAAAGTCCAAGCCTGTTACAGAAGAGTTACTGATGGCCCTAATTTCCACACAGCCCCGTGACTAAGATTTTTCACTGGTCAGTTTTAGCCTGTTCACCAGGTGGATTGTTTATCTGCTGCCTTTGGCTGACTCCCACATGCCAGACAGGGCATCTATCCCCATCTGCTAATTCAGAACAAGGTAGAGGTGGAATTGTTCTTCTCATATGAGTCATAAATTGGTCTGTTTGAATATCAGGCATTTCTGCATCACCTGCCTCATCTGAAACAGAATCTTGTTTTCCAAAGAATGGTGTTTGCAGTTCCTCAGACCAGGTTTTCTTTTCGTTTCTTTGAAAATTTCATATTGTCCTGGAATAGGACGAGTTTGCAAGTATTATTGTAAAAACAGCTGGGTCATAATTTTCCCTGAAGAAATGTAATGTTTTCCCATTTAATTTAATAACTTCTTGTGGGCCTCTGGGATGAACAGATTTCTCAGTGTCCTATGTATTCTTTGACATGTGGCTAATACAACATGCTTTCCTAGGGGGTTGTTTTATAGAAAAGTGACCTTCTGATAGGAAAACAAAATAACAACTCAATTAAAAGAAACAATGAAGGTCACGCTAGTTTTCCTACTGAGGTGGAAAACATAATCTATACTTACTTTAACATATGGGAGGGACTTTGAGCATCATGTGGAAACTCATTGATATAGTAGAAGTGTATTCTGGGATGCCTCTGGAGAAAGATGTGATGGAGTTATTAAAATTTGCAAGAAAATATATTAATCAGTCATGTGTTAAAGCATTCAGCCTGGAGGAATGAACACTGTCTGGGCAGAACCAAACAGCCATGGGAATCATGGTCCCTAGTCTGTCACTGCTTCTTGTCTAATTTTGGAGGAGTTACTTATGTCTCAACAAAGAAGCACAGAAACAGCTGAGCACCAGAAGCAGTACAGGACCCTCCATGCGCAAATATCAGGTGCTGTGGATATCCCCTGCCCACAGAGCAAGTACACCCATCCTGAAGCTGTGCCACTGCTCTCATTAGCAAGCTACTCCACATGATCCCTTCCACAGCTGCCAAGTTCAGTGATCACTCCTTGGGGAGACTTTTAGGGCATTTTTAGGGGTTATCAGCTGAGTGACATCCCTGAATGCAGTGGTTATAAATGTTCCTAGCTTTTTACAAAAATAATAAGAAATATCTTTCCTCTCTTACATGTTAATGCCAGGACCAAATACAAGCTGACCTTTATCTCTAAGCTTCATTTTTTTTTTCCTGTTGCAAAAGTGACTTGCTGTTTACTTACTTCACAATAGTAACAGTGAGACACAATTCATTAGTGTCTGTGGATTGCTTAGGGAGGCTGGGATGAGAGGAGCCACAGAAGTGAGTAGTATGTCCTTTCATTAGAATTATATGATAGTGTCATTGAGAGTGTCTTCTGGGAACAGTGATGGTAGGTGCTTCTACCCTAATTACCACAAATATGCCCCCTTCAAAATTTGCTTTCAGGAATACATCTTTTTCAAAACTTGGGCTCTCAAACAGAAAATTCAAAAGTGATCTATTTGACAAGCATCTCAAGTATGAAGTGGCTGCATTTTCATAGTCATAACTCTAAAGTCTTCAGTCCATATTTCATAAATGTACCAAATCATAAAGGAAAGCTCTAAAAGAGAATGCATCCTCTCTTTCTCACTCCAAAAAACAGTTTTAATTTTAAAATCATCTGGAAATTTTGACCAGAGATGAAAGCCCTGACTTACAGAAAAATTAATACCTTATTCAACCACCACCTTTCTAAACAATCCTAGTCATTGTCAGCTGACTAGTGAGCAATGAAAAGAATGGAATTTTGTAGATTTCCTGGTGTATGTATAAATTGAGGCTTCAGGTAATTCTACATCTCTGTCTACTGTTCCATGCATGGTGATAACTACCAGGCTGCTAGAGGAGTTGCTTGATAAATGGAATACCTAAAGTCTTCAGCCACATTCATAGTACATTTTCTCCCTGTTTTTTTTCTTGACACAATTCCTTGTCAGCTGTTTGGAAAAACTATTTCTGAAATCAAAGAAACACAGTCTTCCCATCCTTCCTCTATCCCACCTCCTCAGAGATGGCAATCTAACGTTTTGCTGAAGGCACAATGAAGTTACTCTTCAAGATACTGGAAATGTCACCTCTTTTTCATATGGATCTGGAGAGTTAGAAAATCTGCACAATTATTAGACCCTAAGACAATATAAGACTTAGAAAATATTAGACTCAAAAGCAGCATGCAGTAAAATAATTTAATGAGTGTTCCTAGTAGCAACTTTCATGCTCAGAATAAAAAATGCAAACTTCTTTCCAAAGACTTGAAGCTAAGAATTTTAATAGATGGAATGATTTGTTTCTCTAATGCATTCACCAAGTTCAAGAAGCTGATTATAATATTGGATACTGTATAGAGCCTTTTGATTTCTGGTCTATAGAGCTAAGCTTATACATCATTAACCATGTATTATGGGTACACACAGGTACTTTGCACATAAGGGAAGAAGAAAATACAATTTGTACATACAGAATGCTGATTTTAGCATTTTCCTTTTGGAATGGTAAAAAGTAAAGAAATAGAGAACAGGCGTTGTAGGAAGTCATCCTTCTCCAATGAGAGAGAACTGTACCCGTATGAGAAGGCAATGAACAGACAAAAGCACTGCAGGAAGAACAATAGCTTTCAGTAAATATGTGGTGATGGTCATGTAAAAAACCTTCAATACAAAATAGATGTTCTATTAAGCATGTGATGGGTAGCAAAAAGGCAGCTTGCCAAAGGAAAGCCTTTTCAGAGTCTGGGGATAATTCTGTAATTACCTTACCAATGTAAATGTATGTTCCTATTAAGAAACATATTGAGATATTAATTTTACAGAACTTCTATAAAAAGGAAACAGGATTAAAAGCAGCAGAGTTGACTGTAGAGCCGTGTAAGATACTTTTGAAATTCTGAAACTTTACTCTTAATTTAAACGTAAGGGCAGACAAGAACATAACCCAAATAATACATAAAACAAACATTCATTAATAAATGTGCAATTCAGAACAGAGGGTGAGTTTCCCTTTATTACTGAACATAGAGTATTGAGCACTTTTTCAGCTGTGATCTGTAGAACACTTAAGTCACAGAAAGGCCTTTTCCTGGGGCTCTAAAAATTTCAAGTCATAGTTTCCAGAAAAAAAAGGGTAGAGTGAATGCAATTATATGGAATGAACTGCTTTGTGTTTTTTAGCAAATACAGTCTACATAGGTCTTATAGTTTTTTTTTCATCTTTTCTTACAGATGATACTTCAACTTCTTCCATCAATAATTTATAATCTTGAAAGAATCTGAATTTAGATTCAGGGACATAAGGCAGAAGTTAAATTATGCATATGCCAGATCTCAGTAAAGTCACAAGATTTCAAGCACAGGTTTAAAATTTAAGTCCTGTTTAATGGCACTCTGAGCACACTGCCACTTCCTTGAACTGGTACATCTTTTCAGCGAGCCACTGCAGCATGATTATTATTTACACTGAGCTGAGCTCAAAAGAATTTTAGTTGCTGTGAAGTAACCTTTATACACTGATAGTGCCACTTTTTAGCTAAGTGACCAACAGCATGTTTGGTCTGTGAGAACACCTTCCATAAAGAAGAGCAAGAAGCTCTGAAGATACCCAACTCAGCTGACTGTATGGACTACTTAAATTCAAAGGGAAATCAGAAATAACTCTCACTTTATTACTAAAAGGCCTTGCCCCTTGGTAAAGCAAATAAGACAATTACCCGTGACTCAATAGGAGCTATTTTGATTCACACAAGTTGCAGATCACAGAAACTGGATTAAGCAACACAAACTAATTTTTGTTGCAGAAAGAAAGAAAAAAAAAGTCACCCAACATTTTATTCTTACCTGGAGGGAAAAATCTAAATACATTTTAAAGGAGCCACCTGGTGGTTTCTAAATTTCTGCATTCTGATTTGTGTGTTTAAACTTTGGGAAGTGTTGAAAATGGCTCTTTGCTTTCAAATTACATGTGTGTAGGTAAATCACATTGAATCTGCATAAAAATATAGATTATTTAGGGTCCACAACATTCTGTTTCAACACTAATATTCTCTTTCAACATTAATGACACACTGACTTTTGTGCATCAACATTTAGATCTAGGTCCTTGGCATACATGAGTAGCTCCTACAGCAAAAGGAAGCACATTGCTTTCCCCAGTGGCCCAGTGCTGCAGAGCAGGGAAGCTGTAACGTGCTGCTACAGCACATAATAACAGCCAAACATAGCACAGAGGTTTCTCTCTGCTCCAGTTTATGGCAGGGTCAGGGGAGAACAATGGAGACATAAAACATGTCTTCCCCCCTAATTCAACTGCTTCAACTCCACTAAGCAGAAGTCAGGCATGGCTGAGGATTTCAGCACCTTCCTTGGAAAATTTGCCCCAGGGCCATTAAAATGGTTTGAAGACTAAAACTGACTTGCCTCTTGGTGTCATTATACCCTCTTTTTCAGATCAGTGATTTTATTAACCGATAATGCTGATAAAGATTTACTTTTATGAGATTTTTTATGGCTTTTAAATATAATATGCAAGTTTTGGCTCCTTGCAGTGCTGATTGGGATGGTGTCTCTTTTTTTTCCTTCTTTGTTTCCAAAGCAACCATGAAATGAAATAGAAAAGCACACAGAGCTGAAGACATAAATTTTTAAGAAATAATTCTGACATACAATTTTGGAAACCCTTTTCATTCCATTTTTGTAATTGATGTTACCAGTTTTCTTCTTCTTTGCATTTTCCCCTCAATGAACAATTCAAATATACTTCAAATACTCCTTTCATAAAGGGCAACCTGAAAACATGTCAAGCAGCTTGATTTGGGAGTTTTACCAGGATTTAGAGAACTTACACATTTTACTAAATGGTACACATTTTCTGAAACCTACTTTTCAACATAATGCTTCAACTGCTGAGAATAGTAATAGGAAGCCTACACTTACATTTAAGCTCCAGTTTGATGAAGTCAGTGTTCCCCAGATTCTCAAGAAACACCCCATCTGAGGCCGATGTTTTGAAGTAGAAAGAGATGTCTGCACTGGTTTCCCCTTGAAAGGTGGAGAAGTGGAGGTAAGATGATGAAGTGACAAAAGAAGCCGCGTTCCAGTAATTCCCTGCAGAGGATAGACAGGAAAGACATGTTTCAGTGCTCCCTTGACGCTGTTGGCAAAGCTTGAGATTTTAAGGTTCATCTATGTAGCAGTGGGAACAAAGCGACACGGACCCCCCCTTATAGACCCCAAGGAGATCAGCTTTATGGTAAAAATAGCCCCCTTTTTATACCTTAAATCTATACCGACATAGACGACACCAATCATCGATCTTACAGACTTTAACCCATCAAGGTCGCCCATTGGCTGGCACTGCTGTAGCACTGCTGCAGCACTGCTGGCCACGAGTACTTCTATCCAATCAGCTTCTTGCTCTTACACTGTCCCGGCGTTCCTCCAACCAATCACAATCCCACTTACAACTGTCTCACAACTCTCTCCTCATTCGGCCTCTTTCTTGTTCTCTGCTGGGTTTTTATTTTATTTTATTTTATTTTATTTTATTTTATTTTATTTTATTTTATTTTATTTTATTTTATTTTATTTTATTTTATTTTATTTTATTTTATTTTATTTCTATTTTTCTCATTCTTTCACTCTTTAGAAAGCTTCCAAGACCTTTTGGGTCCTCGCTAGGATGAGCAAGATCTCAAGATCTACTGGTGGCCTGTGTCAGTGGAAATTTTTGGTGCCTTTCTGAGAGATCCTCTTGCAGTCAGTACAGCACCTTCATAGTGCTGTGTCTGCTGTGCGATTTGGACCCCAATGCACCAATAAATTTTAAAAAAATAGCCAACTACACACGTGCCAGGGGTCTCCAGGGTGTTTTCTCAGATATTCCTTTTTTTGGGGTCTGCACAGCACTGGCCACTGGAGCTGCTTAGCAGCTTCTTGAGTCGAGTGTCCAGGAATTAGGATTAGTTCTCCCTGCAATGCAGGAGTCTGTGCAAAAAGAGCACAGACTTGCACGAGAGGTTTTGAAATGAGAGCCACAGGTTTCTTTCACAGCAGACAATAAAAGGAACAGTTTTTCCAGCTATACCTGGGCAGCATCCTGTCAGGAGGTATTTTTGCTGAGATGTCGCCAGCAGGACAGGGGAACCAGACATCATCCTGCTGCTGCCTGCTTGAGATTGATGATGGTTCTTTCCTGCTCCCTTGCTCAGTGTCCCACCCTGGCAAGTGTTTCCAGGATTAAATCCAGTAGTCAACACTTTATGCTGATTATTTAATCACAGCTTCCTAGTGACCCTGGCCTTGTCCAGTAGTCCGTGAGGGTCCAAGCACCACAGGATTCTGCTCCAGGAGTAATGTCTGAGTAACAGCAATTGTAAGAGTTGCTTTGCTTATTAGGGATAAACTTAAGAGCATTTTTAAAAGCTCTGCAGAGCGGGGGCCTGTGTGCTATATGTTTATTAGGCTGTTCAGCAGTAATTCAGACAGCTGAGAGCTGTTGAAGACTGCCTCTCACCCCTCAACCATCCTTCATCTGTCCAACCTGCAGCTCTGCCTTTCCCATAGGGCCTTCTGGGGAGCAAAAGCCCTAACAAGTTTAATAACCATAACCCCATATTCCCACACATTTAGGCTATAGTGCTGTCTGTGATGAGGAAAGAACCCAAAGCACCTTGATTACTGCTACCTCCGTTTTATAGAAGACACATTGATGGTAAATTTCTTTTCACTTATGTTCAGTCATACTCACATGTTGTTATTATATGTTTATTATAATAATATTTAACTCATGGGAGATCAGACAGAGGGGCAAAACACTAATTTGGTGTCTGCCTCACCTCAGGCACGTTTTGCTTTCATATATTGTTTCTTATTCTTTCATATATTGTGTGACTTACCTGTCTTCAAAATTATTCTACACAGCTACACCCTTTCCATGTAACCATGTCTGTTAGAAGTCTATTAATTTAAATCACCAGAAAAATCCAGTAAATGAAGTTATTCAATACAGACACAATTCACATATGCACCTAATAGTCCTCTAGTGCATCTCCCACTGGAGAAATAGAATAATTAATAACATCCAAGAACTATTACTGTACTTTAACTAGAATGAGAGTCAAATTCAGTGCAAGGTAGCATTATAATGCAAAAAAAAGTGATAAGATATAAGAGCAGGTAAGAGTCTCTTAATAAGAAAATCATAAGATTCATAAGAGAAGGCTTTGGGATGACCTAATTGCTGCCTTCCGGTACCTGAAGGGAGGTAGAAAGATGGAGAGGGACTTCTTACAAGGGTGTGCAGTAACAGGGCAAGGGGGATTGACTTAAAACTGATAGCCAGTAGGTTTAGATTAGATATTGTAAAGAAATTCTTTACTCTGAGGGTGGTGAGGGACTGGAACACATTACTCAGAGGACCTGTGGCTGCTCAATTCCTGGAAGTGTTCAAGGCCAGGCTGAATAGGATTCTGAGCAGCCTGGTCTAGTGGAAGGTGTCCCTGTCCACTGCAGGGGTGTTGGAACTAGACAATCTTTCAGGTCTCTACCAACCCAGACCATGCTATACTGATTCTATAATGATGGTATAGAGGGTAGAATAAGCCAATGAGACTGAAACAGCTCATTCTAGTTTAATCAGAACACTTATGTATCCAGTTTCAGAAATTTATTAGAATATCACTCATGATGCCATCACAGCTGAGTCCTTAGTATCCCAGCAAATGATCACAATAATAAACTATTGTCCATTCCAGTTAAAAGTCCCAGTTAAAAGGTTTTCCATTGTTTGATTATTGAAGTAGGTGATAATGCTATTATTTGTCTGGTTAGTGCTGGATGAATATGAATGAGGATGGCTGAAGCTTCAGAAGATCAGCTGTGATGATATATTATGCCACTGGTTCACATCCATGTCAGAAGGTGTTTTATTATTTGAGTAGTTATTAATCTCTATTCAAATTTAAATTGAACATCTGAACAAACAGATGTTTTTAGGTATAAATACATACATACCATTGCTTTCCATAGTACTATACTTTCCATACCTCCACTTAGTTCTACCTCTTTTAAGGATGTGGAGTACTTGGAAAAAAGAGCCACTTTCTATTTACTTCAATGCATCCCAGGAGGAAAGTTGCAATTGAGACTTTGTGTTATATGTGTAAACACACGTTTGAGCAGTGAAAATAGAAAGAAATAGGCATTCATTAAACAGGTATGGGTTTTTGAATTAACCAGTTAGGCTAGATCAGCTAGTTTTCAACATGTATTACTATTTACCCTACTTATACAAACCAGTAATTTACAGATGGAATGTTACTAATGATTTCTATAGAAATATCAATATTCTTCATATCATAAACCTGATTGGGCAAGAAATATCTGCTCATTATTTGCGAGGTTGTTCTCTGAAAACATACCTAGTGCTAAAGCATCACAGATAAAAAAGGTCTTGAATTTTGTTTTCATATGTGGTCTCAGGTCTCTTTCTCTCTCACTTTTCGAAGTGCTCTCTCAATATTAGGGTTGCTTATGGTCTAGATGCATGAGTGCTTTGTCAATAATCTGTTAATACAGGGTTCTGATGAATTTTGTATATGCTTTTCCACTTGCAGATGTACTTGGACATCTCTGTTTTCTCTTCCTGGGACCTACAGATATGCTAGCTGTGAGCCGACCCTCAAAAAAGATTTTACTTCACTTGCTGAATAAACTCACATGAAGTGAGTAGAACTCAGACAAGAAACTTGGAATATATTAATACAATCTCTGTTCAAGAGCTAATTTAGCTGCCTTAAATAACCTTGTAGAAATGCTTGCATGTCTTTGTAACTTAAATAAGTATTTTAGATCCCTAGATTTACATTCCTTGAATATTATCAAACTTGTTAGCCTAAAATATGAAGAACACACAACAAGTAAAATTTCTGTGACTGTGAGAGCTATAAAATTCAAGTACTAAGAAACGATTCTCTCTTCAAGAGAAATTCAGTAATTCAAGAGATAAATCTCCAGTAAGAAAGGGGTCCCAGCCACCTCAGTTGACAAAATGAGACTGCTATGGTAAAATATTATAATTAATACTGCAATAAAGTAAATAAGAGCAGGAGATGAAATATGAAATAGCTATATATTTTGCAGTATTGTATTTACATTTTAAAAATTATCTTGCAAACTTGAAACCGTTAAATGCAATTTGACATAGATTTAGTCTGTGGTGCGCAGACACTGTTGGTTAAGTCCTTAACTATGAGGATGCATAACCAAAGTGTTGGTTTGTTACTGCCAGGGCAGTAGTTTTCAGTTTTTGTTACTGCCAGAGCAGTAGTTTTCAGTTGTATGTGTCCAGTCGGACATTTCAGACCTTTTAGAATTGGTATTGCTTGTGGGTTTATCCAGCAGGGGCCAGACCTATGGCAAAGATTTCACACCTTTACCACAGAATGCTTGCAAGAAAGACTGCTGCTTCTGAGTGTGACTACAGGGCCAGATAGGCAGATGGGTTCAGATGGAACCTTCATCACCTTCTTATTGAAACAAAATGAATCAATTTTTGTTTGGAGCTACATCCAGCCTGCTGAAGAGGTCCACCGCTAAGGATATTACATTTAATTCAAAATGCTACAATTTGACTTTGCAACAAACATTGTCTGCAGATGTTATTAGTGAGAGGATAAATACAAACAATTCAGACAGAATGGGAGAATCTGAACCTTGAGAGAGACATTTTCAAAGGCTATTCATGAAAAATTCCTATGAAGATAAAATCATATTTTTGCACTCTAGTATACATTCATCTTAGAGCACTTTCAGGGGAAAACGACTTTTGTTGAGAGTACAATGGAAATGTTTTTCTAAACATAAATAATGATTTTTATCATAGAATGATATCTTTTGATAAGAAATGGGCTCCCTAAGGAAATGCTGTATAAAAATCCACTTTAAACGCATTATTACAGTTTCTTGCTAGGAACTTTTATAAGTCACTATGCCTCAAAATTTCTTTGGCACACTGTCACAATCTTTTTCTCAAGCGGTTCAAACGTATTGATCCTAAAGACATTTTTCTCCCACTTTAGGCTGAGAAGTAGTAGATGGAGAAAACAGGTACTGGAACTTAAACCAAAGAGTAGAGGTATGGCAGCACAAATATTGGGCAGAAGGTGGGAAAGGGAGTTTACTTAGAAAGAACACTATAAATGATGAGTTTTTAATTGATAAAAATACCAGAATCTAAGGATGTTTTTTATTGCATTATCTGAAATATGACATTATAATTTTTCTTCTTGGTAACCTCAACTATAATTCTGCAATGAAGACGGCAGCTCTGCTATGCAGTTCTGTTGTTTTAAACTCGTTTAGTGTTTAAATTTTATTTAAACTAATCAAACAGGTGCAGAGCATGCTGCTGTCATGGAAGCACAAATACAAATCAATCAAGACACCAGACAAGCCTTTTGAGTTGTTTGTAACTCAGGGTAAATGTGAAGATCCCCAAGACATGGCTGTGTTTCTCATAAAATTGCATATTTCTTAGTGATGGCAGTAAGCCTTAGGACACAGGGCGTGCAGAGGCAGGAAAGGGAATTGCTGATCCCAATGCCAGAGGAAACTGCCATGGATGTTTGTCTGGATCCAAGCAGAAATCAGACCCATAGTTGAGACAGGTGCTTCAATGCACCAAGTAACATATTGTGATTCTGTTTTCAATTTATATCAAGGTTGCTCACAGCTCTGCTTCTCTGCTGTGAAAATTAAAATTCAACTCATTAAACTCCTGAAAAACAGTCTTACTGCTTTCTCATTAGTTTTCCTAACCCTAAATTACAGTGTTTGTAATTTGTATGAAACAAAAGTACCTACTGCTTCGTACAGACTGAGCCTCAGACAGAAGGCTGCACTATCATTGCAGAAATACAATTTTTAAAAGACCAGTGATAGTCTGTAGTCACAAGAAACCACCTCTACTACAAAAAATAATGAGAAGGGACATCTTAAATCTCAGATAAAAAGCTGAACTAAGACTTGAAGATTCTTCCCATGAAGTCCCACCTCAGCAAGAAGGAAGGAGACCGCATAATACTGACAGGAGCAAACACACATTGTCCTGAGTTATGCAACATGAACAGGCACCTTTTAATGTGTGGCAACTCTGTAACTTGAAAACACAGAGTCACTGACCTTATAGTAATCAGCCTTTCAACTTTTTCCTTGCAATATTTTTGTTCAGAGCTCCCTTGCTGAGTCCCATCAATATCTTCTTTCTTAGCATGATTGAAATTCATGCTTTAACACCATCAATTTCACTTTTACATTTAAACCCCATTGAAATGGATAATGGCAATACCAGAACTGTAAAAGACATCAGTGCTTTTAGCCCTGCTAGGCAATCGCACTAGAGAACGAATGCTGCAGTGTCAGGCAGCTCTTATGTATTACAATAGACCAAAAACCTCCAGGGCCCTCATCTGCAGCAAAACAGATTTTCTATCAAAACCATTATGTGAATAAAATGTAAGACTAGTCTTCTATTTCAGAGGAGATAGATGTGTGAATGGAAAACTGTTCTGTGGCAGAAAGTAATGGATTGAGATTATCCCTACAATTATGCTCCACAAATCAAGTTGGTGGGGGTTTTTTCCTTTCTTCTTTATCCATTCTGAGAGAGGAGCCTATGCATGCACACAGAGCAGTTTGGGTATCAGTACAGCAACAATCACACCTTAGACTCAAGTCTTCAGATCCATTTTAGAGTGGAACTGGCTGTAATGAAAACCAAATTTGCTGTTGAACTTTCAGTTTGAAAAGTCAAAGAAAATTGGCAGTGTTTCTTGCACTGAGTTGTACTTTACTGTGAAAGATGTAGCCATGACCTTAAAGAAGGGCAGGCACTTTTCTGTCATCAGTCCTAATCTTAGGGGAGCTGAGTTCACAGCTTCAATCTGAGCTGGAGTGGGGGGTGTGTTGGGGGAGAGGAGAGCAAGGATGGCAAGTCATCAGCATTCTCTCCTTTGCTGGGAGGACAATGCCAGTGGCTTCTTCCTGACTGAAATATCTGCTTGGTGTAATTTTTCATTGTGCTAACATGCTTTTAAACCTTTGTTTTTCTCTGGTCTGCAGTTCCGTGCCACATCTACTTTATTTTACTCTACTACATTTACGGTATTTAATACACATATAATTTACTATGTATGATAATTTTTGCATATCTTTGATTTCTTTGGTACCCCTAGAATCAGTTTCGACCAGCTCCAGTCCTGAACGTATTTGCTTGTTGGTGAATTGTTTAGAGCCTTGGGGTCCCCTGTATCAGTCAGTACTCTGTGTTGTATCCTCCCATGCCTGTACCCCTTTGCCCAGAATCCCATGTTCCCAGTTTTCAGGACTGCTGAATATATGCCAGTTGTGCATTTCTCTGCCCACCACTGTTATTCTTATTTGTCCTGCACCTGGGCCACAACACCACCACGCATTGCTGCAGGGTGGGGGAGAGTGCAGCTGGAAAGCTGCTCAGGAGAAAGGGATTGGGGGTTAACAGATGGATACATGAGCCTGCAGTGTGTCCAGGTGACTGAGGGCATCTTGGCCTGTATCAGGAATAGCGTGGCCAGTAGGAGTAGGAGACCGATTGTCTCACTGTACTCATTACCGGTGAGGTTGCACCTCAAGCACTGTGTCCAGTTCAGTGTCACTCACTTCAAAAAGGACACTGAGGTGCTGGAGCATCATAGAGGTGCCACCATATCCAAAGAGGGAAGTGAAGGTGGGGAATGGTCTAGAAAACATGTCTTATGAGGAGCACCAGCAGAAAGTGGGGTTGTTTAGCCTGGACCAAAGAAAGCTCAGGAGAGACTGCCTGAAGAAGCAGTAGTGGAGTAGGGGGTCAGTCTCTTCTGCCATGTCTTAGGTGAAAGAGTGAGAGGAAATGGCATGAAGTTTTGCCAGGGGAAATTAAGATTGGCTGTTACAAAAGGTGTCTGCATGTGACCCTTGGGGATAAGATTTAGGTGATTTTAGCCGTTATGGTGGTGCTGGGCTCACAGTTAGACTAGATGGTCTTAAAGGCCTCTTCCAACCTTATGATTCTCTGATTAGGTAAGTCATCAATATATCATTCTGCACAAAGTAATTACTTTTTACTATTACCTTTATAAAATGGGGTTGTTCCATAAGAAGATAAGCAAAGGTAGAACAAACTAGGTATAGTACTCCAGCCATTAGAAAAGAAAAGGTGTTTCATCTAAACAAAGTTTGAAGCAGGGCTCAAAATATTCCATGCCTGGCAAGTCTGTAGCCTTGCATATTCCCTACCATACCCAAAGACTAACTAGAGATAGTAATAATGTATTTCTTGGGCTATGTGTTACAATTCATCAATATCACAGCACAATATCCCTTGATAAGAAGCATGTCAATTGCTACTTAATTTAAAATTAGGATGGTAGTGTCTTGATTTACTCAATCCAAACATGAATCAAGAGAAATAAACCAGAAGGAGCTGCTACACATGATGTTGCCTTAACAGTGGAGAAGTAGTTTGTCAACACACAGGAAAAATAATCCCCAAGTGAACAGATGGAGAGTGTATTAGCACTGTATAACAGCAAACTGATTTACCCCCTTTCAGGCTAAATAAAAATATAGGTTAGATTTCAATTTCAAAGCTAAAACTAGCTGTGTATCTTTCAACAAAGTAACAAATGACTAGAAGTCCAGAATAAAACCTGCTGAGAATACCAATACATACAGAGATAAGCTCAGAGTTAACAAAACAGAAAACTTAGCTCTGCAGTTGTTACTGTTGTGTTAAAGACAGTTCAGATTTTAAAAGATAAATTCTAGGTTGTATTTTTGGTTTTTTTTCATTGACTATTTCGTCCAAATGCCTGGCCACTTCACAGCTGACCAAAAATTAAATAATGGCTTTAAGAATGTTGTCCTTAAACATTCTCTTAAACACTGACAGGCACAGGGCATCAATCACCTCTCCAGAAATTTGGTCCCAGGGCTTGACCGCCTTTCCAGCAAAAAAATGTCCTCATGTCAAGCAGGAACCTTCCCTGATGGATGCAGCTTTTAGTCATTCCTATGTGTCCTGGCACTGGATACCAGGGAGAAGAGCTCAGTGCCTGCCTCTGCACTTCCCCTTCTCAGGCAGCTGTAGGGAGCAGTGAGATCATCCCTCTGCCTCCCTCGCTCCAAACTACACAGTGCCCTCAGCCACTACTCAGAGGACATTCCTGCCAGCCCCTTCCCCTGATTTGGTGCCCTTGGCAGAACACATTCAAGGACCTCCAAATCCTTCTTCAATGGCAAGATCCAGAATTGCACTCAGTGTTTAAGATGAGACCAACAATGATGGATAATCACCTCTTTGGACCATCAGTCTTCCTGTGTTTGATGCACCCCAGGATGAGGTTTGCCCAGCTGTCTCCTGTTGAGTCTCCTGTGAACCAGCACTCCCAGACCCCTCTCTGCAGGGCTGCTCTCCAAACACTTCTTTCCCAGGTTTTTACCTGACATTGCTCCAAGGGGCAAAATCTGGCATTTTGGCTTATTAAATTTCATCCCATTAATCAAAGCCTAATGATCTATTCTCTCAGATTCTTCTGCAAGGGCTCTTGTTCCTCAAGAAAGTCAACAGCACCTCCCAGATTGGTTTAATCAGCAAACTTGCTGATGATGCATTCAACTACTGCATCCAGACTGTTGATAAATATGTAATGCCTTCAATTTCTATACTACACTTGAAATCCGATTCCTCGAGGCTTCTCTTATGGAAGTTCACTGCATGCACCTTCTCTGAAAGTGAGATTCTGAAGAAGGTTAACTGTCTACTTATATATGTGGTGACCTTCCACCGATGCCCTTGCCTCCTCCAGTTGTGGGGAGGTTGTTCTGTCTTACAGAACTTTGTCACCTCTCTTTCTGCATGCCTGTCCCTGCTGTGACACTTGTTGACATCATTTCAGAACTTATCGTCCTTTCACATGGGCCTAAGATCCAAAGTCCCAAATTCCTTTATGCATAACAAGATACTAAGGAGAGAGTAAGTGTATTAAAAAAATTACAAATGCAGGCAGATATTAAATTAGTTATTTGGAAATTGAAGAGTTTCATCTCTATTTGGGATCAACTTGAGTCCTCTGGTCAGCAAGGAAGGACATAAAACAAGTTATATTAACATAGCAGCTTATCAGCTGTCATTATAAATTGCTTGTTTTCATAAAGATTCTCAAGTGACATAAGAGTTACAAGACATTGATCAATGGAAATAAACACAGATGCTAAAGTTTGCTTTACTCTGCCAGTCACTATATTTGCTGAGTGAGGGAAAAGTGCAATCACGTTTATCAGTGAAATATTGGAGTCAATAAAACAGATTTTGTGATGTAGAAATTTTTCCAGCACCTGCTGTGTTTCCTGCAATCATCTTTGGAAGATCATTTTTCAAACTCTTGAAAAAATTGTGGCTCCTGGTCACAATGCCTAATCACAATACATACCCTGTCACTGCTGGCATCATTACTTTCATCCATCTAAAGAACAAAAGGTCCTGATCTGGCCTGGTTTACAACCTGGAGCTGTGTAATGTGCTGATAGAGCTTTAATGATGCACGTTAACTCGTGTCCTTTCAGGGTAATTTTTTAAACGATAACTGACCTGTAAACACCAGCTTGATCACCACTGTGCCACAGTCAAAGCAGTAAGTAGGAACCCTGCCATAAAGCCAGAATGGTAAACGTTAAATACAGGATCCTGCTGCTGTCCACATACCATGTTACTGTGCGGGACTATTCTCTATATATTGGTGGATGTTTGTAGCTGCACAAACAATTGTGAAGCTTTCCATTCCCACCTGGTATCGCTGCATAGTCACCATACACTGGGCATGTGTCTATGCAAGATGTGATGCAAAGACACAAACAGAATAATGTAAAAACCCCCCAATTTTCTTAAGAATTCAATTTCCCTGATGTACTAAATCTATTCATTGTGCTGCAGAGGTGAACTGCAGGAAATGGTAGCTCTCTGCTCTCCAGATCTTGGTTAAGTATGTGAACAATGCTGTTCACAGATGCTCTAGAGATGGAGCTCTAGAGCTCTGTAGAGTCTGAGCCATTGCATTGGCCCATACCATGTGGACAACATGATCCAATATCCATTTCTTTGGCCATTCTCATTTGCTCTTCTTGGCATGATGTTTTAAAAAAAGAATGTATTGGGTAATCTTCACACCGCTCTCCCTGTCTACATTTTCTCATTTTCTCTGCTTAGAGTGACATTTTTTTTTCCTATTTGTGGCTTTAAAATCACTTGTGTTTGATTGTGGATCTGGACTCAGTGTCCTGGCTCTTTGGTCACCTGATTTCTTCTCCTAGAACAGCTACACTTCCACAATGGAAAATGGTTTTGAGAATTAAAATGTAAGATGCAATTTATTATTGATGGAGTACATTAACTATTCTTCATGCCATTGATTCCATAATTATTCAGAGAGATCATGGAATTATTTTGCATGATCTTCTATTACTGAATGGATTTCAGAGACTTCTGTAGTAAAGCTGAAAATATTTAACTCACAAGATATGACTAGGTCCTTTGGTGAATTATAGTCCTCCAACTTTATAAAATGTATAGCTAAAATAACTTGCTTGAAGTAATCATTTAATTCAGCAGGTGCATTAGTACAAAGTACTACTACTTATTTGTAGAAATATACTTTCAAGGACTTCTCTGTTCATGTCCCAGTTCCCAGAAATTAATAAATACTTCAGATATACATCAAACCTAAAAAGTTTTACAGTTGAGTAAAACTATCTTCATTCTTATGGTGCCACTCCACTGCTCCAGTTTTATGTCACTGTAACATTATTCCAAGCCCAAATTCTATTTTTTCCCCCCATGCAGTTTTTATGGATAGTAGCTATTTGTACAAGCATTCACAAAGAATTTGAATTATAGAGGTGGACATCGTGTTCCAAATTCAAACAGCTAAGAGCTTAATACCTCCATGGCAACCCATGCTCCCAACATCACTCTAGGAACTTAGAAGAACCACTGGAGTTTGTGTTATGGCATCATTCCACCTCAGACACTGGTACCTTGGCTAGAACATCTGTTCTACTGCATGCTGTGGCTCTGGAAATGCTGCTTGATATGCCTGTGTTGATACAGACTTTCCCCCTTCTGACTTTGAAAAAAGTGTCTTTGAAAAGTAATTTTACAGTTCATTTCTATATTATCTATGGCAGAGAAACTTTACATGACTCATTTGAGCATTCCCTGTCCATTCCTTATCTTTAAAATAACTCATTAATACTATCACTATGTCTAAATGCCTTCCTGTGATCTATCTCAGCAGAGTTCTAAATCCAAGAACACAAAGAAAGAATACCTACAAAATTTAAATTAAAATTAAAAGTTTTTTAGTCCTAATTATTACCATTAGTGCCACTTGAGATGTTGTTATCAGTGTTATATGGGCGAAGGTGGGCTCCCTGTAGCAAGGTGAAGTTTACTGTAGGAACTGCAGCTCTCCCTCTTCTAACATGCATTGACTACTCAAATTAGCTACTTCAAATTCCACACAGGTGATGTAAGCAAATATATGTAGTGTAATAGCAAATCTAAACCAGAACACTAATGAAAACAATTTAGACTAAATAGTTTGTCATATGGAGAGAGATCTATTGAACACCTGTTGTATGACCTGTTGTACAATAAAAAGAAATCTTTATCATTAAAAAAACAAAACAAAACAAAACAAACCCAAACAAAAAAAACCCCAAGAAACCACCCTTGCATAAATAACCCATACTGAAAGTTTAACTTCCCTAGAGAGACCCCCTTCTAACTTCAACTATTCTGTGAAAGTATGAATGATGTTTCTGGCTTGCATAAAAATTACAGAAAAAGCAAACTTCAAACAAAAATTGAAACAAAATTAGTATTTTGAAGGTGAAGGTTTGTGGATGCAAAACACAACTCTGCATCTACAGGAGATCTGATTCTGACCTCTTGCAAACCGCTTAGACACAGCTCTATTGTTCATGATTTTACACTCAATTTACACAAATCTGAGACTATTTACTCAGTGTTTACTTCCAGAATCTTTTCCATCTCAGTCAAAAGAATATGCAGTAAAAGAGGAAAGGCTGTGAAAAAGATGTCTCATAAAAAAACAAAGTTCTTTCTTTCTTGCCTGTCTGCCTGCTTTTTGTAGTCTTTTCCATCCTGAATGTCTCTACTAAACAGTGATTCAGAAATTTGGACTTGTAAAGAATTTTTCAGCTGGCTCATAACAGCAGAAGATTGCAGATAAAAACTGCCTTTAGACATTTTACAAAGCATGGCACTGAGTGTGAAAAGCATCAACACCTAAACCTAGACTTTCAGAACACAAAAGGAACCCCTTGCAGTGAAGACTTTTATCTGAAATGGAAGGTGACTCAGGGTTAAGACATTGTGCCATAATTTAGTCATTCTAAATTAAATTTCTTGGCTCTGCCATTCTTAGCATACATGACCCTGGCCAAGTTGTTTATGGCTTATGCCTCCAGAGTCCAAGATCTCTGTGGTGAAGAAAATGCCATTTCTCTTCCTTTATAAAGTGTTTTTGAATATTGATTTTGTACGACTGTCAACATTTGCAGCAAATTGTGGTTACAATCTTAGGCTGCAAGAGGTAGCTTTTCTACTTGAAGCAGAGTACAAAACTTGGCTGGAATTTGAACACACTCCTGTGATACAAGAGTTGACAATAATTTTGCACAAATTTTCTTCTTTCTTTTCACATTATCCAAATGCATTGGTGTTGGATGAAGTCATTAAATGAGCATCAAAATATTTTGAAATTGGAGAACAAAATGTGGAAATGTTATTTATGGACAAAAAGATATATATTTGCATAAATATTAGATCTGGCAACACTTAAAAAACAAAGATGACAAATATTTTACTATTTGTTTAGAAGCAAATATTTCTTCACTGTGTTTTGTAACCTTGCATGACTGTAATTATCTCATAATAACCAAGATATCCATCATGGTGCATTGCTTGTTAGGATATTTCTTTCCAATATAAATATAAATAAATGTAAGGAGGTTTTTTGATCATTAATGATTACTGGTGATTTTTACTCAGAATTTGCTTGAACCTCAAAATCACTGTATCACTTGTTCTATCATGCAGCCCAAAGCAGAAGGCTCTATAGGACTCCTTTTATAAGGAAAAAAAATATAAAAAATCTGACATGGCAGATTTTGAAAGGGAATGTCACAGTCATGCTTACTATCACAGCTACTAGATCAGGCATTTGGTGTTGGGAAAGAGTTCAGGCTAAACTAAAGAATCAGACCTATGATCTGTATTTGGTCTAAATAAGAAACTACTCACAAGCTGTGAAGAATTTTGGCTGCTGACAGGAGAGGTGTACTTCACTTTGATCTGCAAAGTCTTTCTTCTTCTGAAAGAGGGAGGAGCTCTACTCTGACACTCGACTTTACTGTTTCCTTTGTTGGGAAAAGATAGTATTTGTGAACAGTAATCTTGATTCTCAGATGGAGAGGAAGGCCATAAATGGACCAAAATATACTTGTATTTATCAACTGAGATGTCAGATATGCATTTAAAAGCAGTCTTGGGGGAAAAATGTGCCTGCCTGCAAAGAAATGGGTATAAATTGGGATCTGATTTAGGGAAAGCACCTAATTTCACAGGAATTTGTTACTCTATGGCAATCTCTGTTCTTGGAGGAAATTTTCCCAAGGACAAAAATGAATGCGGCTTTTGTCTAAGGAAATATTGATAAAAGTCAAGAAATGCCTTGGAACAAAACCAGGGCTCACTATGGAGATGGAAGCACTTGGGCTGTGCAGGTGTGCCCAGGTCACTAAGCCCAGACGGCTGGGGAGTTGAGAGCAAAAGCTGGCCTGCACAATCTCCCCACAGCCAGCACTAAGACAGACTCTCCACATTGCTCTGTGTTCTTGTCATTGACTGTACAGGCTTGGCTGGAGTTCCTTCGTGCAAATAGAAGTGCACTGCACCTTGTAAACTTAATGTAGGCCTGTACTCATTACCTCGGCTGCAGCTTGACCCTCTAAGTGGGGCTGCTCTGGCTTGGATTTAGCCTTCATGTAAATCATGGAAACTAGTCTTAGGCCTTCCTTTTCTATAGTGGACTATAAATAGGCAGCCTGTAACCAGCATTGCATCTTTCCTGTGTAGTCATCCCTAACAGACAGAACAGCTGGTAAACCAAGCTCGTGGCAGTGAATCTTTGTGATATCAACTCTCTGAGTGTGATGGTGGGTCACATTCTCAGCTATCTTATGGTGTTTGCTTAAGAATATACTGGACAGAGCACTTGGCTTCAATCATCACTAGCTCTGATTTGTGGGTACTTAGCCTGGTCTGCTGTTGTCTTGTGTTTATAGCCATTTGTTTCTTAATTTTATTTGTATTCGATGGGAGCTTTAAGTACTAATAATCACAGGTTAAAATAGAAAATTTGATGAGGAGGAACCAAATGGAACCCTGTTTTTGCAATGAAGGCAAAACTGGCACCTGTGTTAATGATGTTGCCATAAATAATAAATTGCAAGTGAACAGCTTATGTACATATTATTATATACACATGTCAGTATTTGTCAGCAGTCCAGGCTCTTACTGTTTTTCTCTACAAACTTATACTTTTTCAGTGACAGAACAGTCAAATAATGGACTAAAGATACCCATTCTCCTCCCACATCCCCTCTTCCTCACTCTTTCCTTCTCAATCCGTCCCCCAAAAAGCACCCCCAACCAAGCAAACCAGAAAGAATAAAAAGAGTACTTAATGACAGATTCAAATTTGATTTTTTTTCTGGTAATTTGAATGAAAGACAAAAAAGGGTTAGCAAAAAACAATCTCAGAACCTGGTCACTTCTGAGCATACCTTGTCATTTCTGATTTCATTAATGAGTTTCTAGAACAGTTGAACCTGCAAAATGTTTTTTCTCTCCCATGTGCTGAGCACAGTAAGCCAGCTGCTGCAAGTGCTGAGGCAATGAGGGCTGGTGAATAGGGTGGCAGCAAACTGGATTACACCAGCTGCATCTAAAAATGTATGAATTCTGCAGAGAGAGAGCAACAGGTCCTGCTTCAGAAAAGGGCTGATTGGCTTTTCTAAAAAAATGGTCATAGCTCAGTGAAAAGCTCAAATGCTCATATGAAGGAAAGAAACATTGTCTCCATATGAGTAGCATGAGGACAATTCTGTCCATAAATATTTATTGAGAAAAGTACACAAATAGCAGGGATTGAAAGCTTATTTTGCAGATTAAACCTAGCCTGTCAGGTTTTTTTTCTGTTGTCTGTTTTTTTCTGTGTTTGTTTGAGGGTTTTTGTGCTCTCTGTTGAACATGTTGTTTGCTTTTATTTATTTTTTTAAATTGGTTGGGTTTTTTTCCCAATCTTATGAGTAATTATGCAACTTCTTTGGCTTACACTTATGATAGTACTGGTTTTGCTTTTACTGAGAAAAATAAGTCTTATTTTGCAAGCACATGTCTGCACTATTTCCTTTGAGAGGCACCATGTTGCTAAGGCAAGGTTTTTAGTTTTAAAGGCAGTTGATAATGCTTGCCCCATCAGAGGACAGAGGAACTTAGAAGCACCATAACCAGGTTCAGCACTGTTTACCATTTCATTGACTCTGCAAACAGTATTATCAGCCTTTCCCTTCAGGGAATGAAAAGCTTCAGGTTAGCAAATCAGTACATTTCTGTTCTGTTCTATTCTATTTTTTTTTTATTCTATTCTGTTCTTTCAGTTCTATTTCAGATAACTGAAAGTGAAACAACCCCTAAGTCAAAGGGTAAATCTAGGTAAAAGATGATTATTTGCAAAGTCACTTGAGGTTTTTTTCCCCTTTCAAACCCATAAGGTAACCAAAAATCTAGCCTTCATCTTCATAAACTTCTAGCTTAGCATTTTCCTTCTTCTGTTGCCACCTATTAGATTTGAAAATTAATATCAGTGGGAAGTTTCTTTGTCTTCACCTCTTTGCCCCCCTTCCCACTCCCAGTTTCATCCCCAGATCTGTATATTTTGGCTTGAGAAAGAACAAAACCAACTTTAATCAGATGATTATTTATCTGCAGACTACTTACAGTTTCGTAATCAAACTCATCTTACTCCAGTGTCATCACTAAAATATAATGCTTTTCAAAAATACAGATTTTGGTATTTTTTGAAAAGCATATTCTGTATGTATCTATGTACCAGATTTTACTTTTAAGGGAAGATGGATTCCTTCTCTGCTGAGGTGAACCGGTATTTTATAACATGAAGATGACTTTTTAAAATGGATAGGACATATTCTGCTGCTAATTATAGATGCAAATCAGGAAATGGTATATTGACCTTAATAGCTTTCAGTCTGTCTACAAATTGAATATGCCACTGCTCTAAAATCTCTTAATCTTAGCCAAGTTAATGTTAAAAGAAATTTTGCCTGATATTATGACAATTGAAGAGAAAGATCGTTTGAATGAAAAGCTTGGGGAAAAACCTGCACACAGACAAAACTTCTTAAAGCCCTATACAGATTTTCTTCTTAAGCTTTAAAGCAACATGGCAACAATGGCTTTTCCTCCTGGATGTAAATCTAATGCCCAGTTTTCTGTATGTCTTAACTCCTGTGCGTATTTCTACTGAAAAGCTTTAGCAGACCAGTCTCGCAAAGTAAAAGATTAAACTTTTTCTCCTCTTCCCACGAGTTTTGGTCCTAAGGAAAATCAAAATGATTGAAAAGGAAACATGACAAGTCATATCTACTCGGAGAAAACTGAAGATATTGACATGATCTGATGTTCTGTGACTTAATCACAAGTTTCTGCAGAAAGGATCCAGACTTCAAACAGTTGTGCTGGGCTTGCTTCCAGGAAGCCTCAAAACTGAGTGCTGCTATCAACCCTTCCAGAAAGAAAAAACAGAAATAAAAAGGCAGAAAGGAAAATGCTTGGCCTTCTAATATTTTTGGCATCTTAGCATGCTTGTCAGAGAGGTGCCCACTCCAAATACTGAATTTTGCCTTAATGAACAGAAAGATTTTGGCCTTAGTTCCTCATGAAACTTAAACATAGGCCTGTCTGAAAGTAAACACTACTAACCAAATGTGTCAGTATTTTGATAGGTTGTACCTTCTGCAAAAAGGCTGAGGGAGATAATGTGGTACCTTCCCTAAAGGCCTTTATCCATTTGACCCTCAAACATTTCCTGTCATCTACGAAAGTGAGGGACAGAAAAAGAGAAAAATTAACTGAAAGCAATTTACCAAAAAAA
>VWZN01018891.1:86757-126074 GCA_013396955.1 Regulus satrapa | reverse complement strand
AAAAAAAAAAAAAAAAAAAAAAAAAAAAAAAAAAAAATCCAGGCAGAAAACATTAGCTTTTGTGAGGGGAATAATTCACATCAACAAAATTATTTCTAAAGCAACAAAGATGGCCCTCACTCTTGTTACTTGTTGCTTCCATTCTTGCTCTAAAGTGTATCTCACTATGAAGACTTCTCTTGTCCAAGCTTCTTCATCACATACAGTAACTCCATGTCTTGCCTGTTTATCTACCATTACATCAGTTTCCTCAGCACAGACATACCAGGGACTGTGAAAACAGCATTTTGATAGAAATTTTTATCAGAAAGAATGTTTGTATCAGAAACAGTGTGACCAGAAGGACTAAGAAAGTGATCACATCCCTGTACTTGACACTGGTGAGGTTGCACCTTGAATCCTCTGTTCAGTTTTGGGCCTCTCAGTACAACAAAGAAATTGAGATACTGGAGCATGTCCAGAGAAGGGCAAAAGAGCTGGTGAAGGGTCTGGAGTACAAGTCTGATGTGGAGCAGCTGAGGGAACTGGGGGTTTTTAGTCTGGAGAAAAGGAGGCTCAAGGGGACATGGTCAGTCTTTTTACTTTCACCTCAATGATAGCAATTTCCACCCTCAAAAGCTGACACAGTACAAAAACACTAGAAACATTTAGTTTTTCTTTGGGTCTAAAACTAAATAAAAAATATATATAGAGAGAAAAGCTCTGTGTGGTTAAGGAGAAGGAAACTTGTGCCTCCCTACTGGTTGTTCAGACAGGTTCTTGAATGTTAATTGTCTGTCTTCCCGGCAATTTTGGGATACTGTTGATTTCTCCAACTGGTCAGAGACTACAAAATATTACTTAGTTGTTGGATAGCAAAGGGTTTGAAACCAATGTTTTGCAGTGGCATTTGTCTGGTGTTTGTGGCATCTACAGTGTTTTCTGTTACAGGCCTGAAATTTTCTGTTGCAACTTCAGATAAAAGTGCTTCTCTCTGCATTACCCACACTTCTGCATCTGTTCCTATTTCTTTGATCTCCATCCCACAAAAAGTTGCAATATCAGAGCAAGTGAGTTAAACATATCTTCTATACATTCATTCCCCTGTTTGTTTTGACTTCTTTTACAGTCTTGTTTCTATTTCTCATGTCACTGCTGGAGTACTGCACATCTAGGGAGGTGTTACCTTTTCCTCTTGACCTGCAGCCACATTACTTATCTGGCCACTCTCTGGCTCTGTCCCAGAGCTGTGGCTGGGGTTTTGACAGAGGCAGATTACTCATATATTAGGCTGAGCAGAGCCTAACACATCCCTAAGAATGTGCTTTCTGAGCTAGGGGAAGCAGTTGGCAGGGTTCTAGTGAGCTCCCTGTGTGTTACAGAAACAAAATGAGAGTGCTGTGAAAGGTGAGACAATGTGAGCATAAGTTCATCTGCACTACACTTGAGGGACCTCAGAAAAGTTAATTTAAGCCTTTACCCTATGCTCTGCTACAGTAAGTGTCATTGCTGTAAGGCCTTGGAAGCCTATCCAGAATTTTCAGGAATGTGTCCTCATCAAGTCTCTCCTTTCCATGCCGTGTCCATCACAACTTCACTGGAAGGAGTAAAGATATAGTGCACGAGTGCCACTATAGTGACCAAAGTGAGGTGTAAGATACAATTTAATCCAAAACTGGCCTTTCAAAAGAGTTGAAGAAACACTGCTTGGCACTTCTGAGGCCAAATTTGTTGTGTGCAGCCACAGCTCTGTGTCTCTCAGTAAGTGTTTGCAATAAATAATCCAATTCTAATTAACATGGGATATAATAACTCTTATTAAATCTAAATTGAATGCATGTTAGGGAACTTAAATTTGTAGTATTGCCCAATACGAACCTCCAGAAGTGGCAGCTTCAATCCCATTACTCCAAGTTTTATCGCTATGTTAAAAATGACCTGTTAAATTACTCTCCTGGGTAATGTGTAATGCCATAAAAGTTAAACACTAATTTATTACTTAAATAGAAGACATCAGAGATTGTCAGGGTGTTAAACATCAGGGCTGGCTTGTTTTCCAAACCATATTTTATGGCAGACCCAGCTGATACTTCTTAAATGGAGCTGAAATAAACAACCCATTTTCTAAATGAAGGCAAACAAAAGGCAGGATGGGCTACTGGCTCAGAATAGGGAATTTCGAACATTTTTTCCAACATGGATCACATGGTGGTGGAGTGACTATATCTATCACTGCCACTGGTGACTGAAAATATCATATCTTCAGTAAATAAACCCATTATTTATATATATATCACCTCCCGGGACCAGAGGTTTATCAAAACATCCTGTTTGCAGCCTTATTGCTTTCAGTTCACAGGCTGCTGTTCTTTATCACTGCTTCTTTGTCCCAGCTTTTCTAGCCAGATATGAGACTGATAATAACCTTTCTAAGATTCAATTGCAGCTTTCCCATTGACATAAAATGGAGCACAAGCAGGAATGACACCACGTTCTCTTTGATGGCTGTTTTATTTCATTCCTTCCTCCTAGAGTTTGTGCAGAACTGTGGCAGATCAAGCATCAATCTTCCCTCAACTCTGTGTTTTAGCAGAAAGAATAAAGCATAAAATGCACAGTATTGCTGCAAAATATTCATTTTTCCCTAAGTGCTGGCAGTTAATAATGATAACAAGCAATTAGCTCGATTTTTAAAAGGATTAGAAGGACGAGGTAGGTGGTTGCAGACACGTCTCCATGCTGAGTTATCATTTTCTTGTATGATTGCTCAACTTTGGCATCTTGCAGAGTCCTAGTTTCCCTCCTCTGGCACATGTCTGGATACCTGAGCAATGTCGTCTCCTTACAAAACCCCAGTAGATGGCAGCAGGGTACAAGCTTTTGGGAAAAGGAGACGCGGGTGACAAGAGTTTTACCTTTGTATCTAAGGAAGTGAGAACAAATGGTTCAGTGGTTTTTTTTTGGTTTTGGGTTTTTTTTTTTTTTGTTTATTTTTTTTTTTTAACCATTATCTTCCTTCCTCTGTGTGCAGAGCAGAAGGGTGGATAATTCACTGTCCTCTCCGTGTTTCAAGTATCCTGCATCTCCAGTTACTCAGGGGCTGTATGTGCCCTTCTTGCTTTGCAGTTGCCATGTTACTCTTGCATAAAGAGGGCAGCAAAGAAAAGCCAGGTGGCTTCTCACACAGTCTCAGCCTTATCTCCCCTCTGCTTTGTTTGGAGCAGTTCTCCCTTTGTGGCACTGCCTCCAGTACAGCCTCATGTCCCACTTCAGTGAGTTTCCATCCTTCCTGAGCCCCTCTGCCCTTTGGAAAACTGCTTATCAGTTTGTCTGTGCACTTTAGAAATGAAATCCTGCACTCCTCGGTGCTGGCAGTCAGGCAGCAGCTGCTTGACAGTCTTTTAAAGACAAGAGCTGTTCCTAAAAACTATTAGCTGCAGGTTTTGAAGCTGAGGAATTTGGCACAGTGAGTTCAAAGCCTGCTGAGATGTCTGTTGTGACTATCCAGATACTAATCACCAGAAAGCTTCACTCCTCACCCATGACATCAGTGGGTAAGTGTGTGACACTGTAATCGACAGTTGCAGTGAACAAATAAAGGCAGAGGGTCTGACCTACAGCACAGGGTGAGAGCTGCTCTGCCATCATCTCCTGACACTTCTTGCTCTGCCAGTAATGCATCCTGACTGTCCATATCCCAGCCTCTGGCACAGTGCCCCATGTCTGTGCCGGGACTCATTCTCCAGTCTTGCTTCAATATTTACTTTCACTCTGCCTTCCTTGTGGCTTTTAACTGCTATGTCTTGAATCATGTAATTTCTCTGGAATACAGACTGGCTGCAACCCCTAAAATGCATTTGTACTTGCTGCCCCACAATAACCACAGACCCCAGTAAAACAAGAGATTTTCTGCTTCTTTTGTAAAATGCACATTTTGTGAAATGCACAGACTAATTTCATAAGAAAGGACAAAATGATCACCTAACACTGCAAAAGAATAATAGGGGTCTGTGGCAGGTGAATAGGAGACAGCTGGAAGGGAAAGAGGCTGGCTGGAGCAGCAGGCGGTATACTTCAACAGTCTGCTCTCTTCCAGGAGCAAAAGGAAGAGTTCCAGGCAGATTTCAGCTCAGATTCATATTCTGCTTTCTGGGCTTCTCCACTGGTAGCACAGACACATCCTGTCTGGAAGATCTCTCTGCATCAGTCAGCATGAATGGCAGGGATTTCTGTCCCCTGGTGCATGCTGTGCCAGTTGGGTTCTGTGTGCCAGGCTGATGTGGGAGCAAGAGATGCTCTGATAAATTGTACCTGACATAGCATTTCCTCAGATAATATGAACTGGAAGACCGAAGCTCAAGATGTCTGTATGGACCACAAGAAGAATTCAAAGATAAAATACAGTCTTATGGCTCGATTGAAGTCTTGTTCTGTAAAGCTCAGTTTCTTAACACCAACCACAAGTGGAATAAAAATCAGCCTTTACATTTTTATCCCAACAATGGTCTGCATGCATTTTCTGCACTACATCAATTAATTTCCACATTTTTTTTAGTGGCCTCCATGTTCTATGCAGTTCCTTCTCATTATTTTCCTGGAGGCAAAAATACAATATAGCAATTACTTCCAGGAGAAAAATTCCAGTCTTTGGAGGGCATTCAGTGGCATGCCTCCTTAATTGTGCTGCCAATAATTTGTGCTGGACAAAGGACATCCAATGTCCCAGGACATCAAATACCCAAGGACATGTAAAAGGATAGTTCATCCCACTTTTGCAGATACTCTTGAATATACTAGATAACTTTCTTTCACAACTCTGGAGATCTGTACATATGCAACGAACATAAAAGCAGGAGCATGAAAGGTATGAATAAAATTTCTGGTGTTTTCATCATTATCCATTGATGATTTAAAATTGATAGTGACTGCTTGAAAAGTTTTGTATAAATAGAAGTTTGCAATAAATAAATAAATAAATAAATAAATAAATAAATAAAAAACAACAAAAAACCCCCAGTCTTTCAGACATCCTCCTTTGAAATTCTTCAATCACACCTGGCATATTTATCACCTTCAAAGATGTGTACAGTACACTGCTTCTCTATGAACAGGGGGATCAAGAAAAAAAATCATCAAACCTACAAGGCTGAATATGTTTCCCTAATTCCTATTCTTGAATATTTAAGGAAATAGCCAATTTGATAAAAAATAATTAAGTGGTTGAAAATACTCCTGAAGAACTGATTTAGTAGTCCTGTTTTCCTGTATTTCAGTTCCAGTAAATTTGATAGGTTTCTATTATGTTTTGTTTTAACATGCTGAATTTAGATGAGTATCATATTAAAAAATACTAAGAAGCAAAACATTTGCAACTCTGAGACAGATGCATGGAGACATCTAAATGATCGACAGATCCATAAAACTTCTGAAAACTGTACCTTTTCAAATGTGCAGTGTGGTTTGCAATGGCAGGAGGAGTTGGGTTTTATTACTAGCTTTGCTCACAAACAATAGCTTCAGTGTACAGAAGTTTTCTTCTGCAGAAAGCTTTCTGAATTCCAACAGCACTGAGACAAGGGTTAGCATTTTCCCAGTAGAAACACAGGTCTGCCAATTCTAACCAAATATCCATAATGATCAAAATTGGGAAAGACTGCACTTTGGGTTAGTAAATTAAAGCCATTATTAATACCTTCAACCTTGTAGTCTGCATTTCCTGACCATCCCTAATGTGAGAGGAGCAGCCCCACAGTGTGCTGGTTATTATGAGCAAAATCAGCACACATTTACAGTCTTATAAATACCACGGAAAGCATTGGCACCATTCAAATAATGCTTAAATTAGGGAATCAGCAAGCCAACTAATTTTATTGTAATGAAAGGGCAGAAGAAAAAAAATCTGGATATATCTTTAGAGAGCTTTCAGGGTGAAAGAAAACCACAGTCTACAGAAATATTCATGTGAATTTACAAGCACAAGACAAAAATACCCCTCTACATTGTAAATTGGACAAGAAAGTCTATGCTATCTGTATTTTCCTGACAGGGTTATAGTAAATGCTTCACATTCATATTTTATTCTTTATCTGCAACGAAGCTTTATGATGTTTTCCACTGGTAGCTGATGGTATTTGAATATATAGAAACAAAAACTGGTGCACAAAAAAAGGAACATGCAGAGAAAAATACTGCATTGAAATATGTGTATCATAGTGGTGGAGAAATATGGATCCATATGAAAACGGTTTCAGTGAAGCAAACATTATCCTCAGTGGCTACCCTAATTTTGAATTTTTTTTCTTTTTATTTTTTTTTAAATTTTTTTTTTTATTGATTCAGTACTTTCAGAAGGAAGTGTTACAGAAGTAACAGGAAACCCTACACCTATTTTAAGAATGCCTGTTACATTTCCAATCTTATATTTTTAATGAAAAATCTCCCCTGTAGTTATTCTGCCTCTTATTCAAACATCTTCAGTCTTTGGGTAAAACCGGCATCAGGTGGCACAGAAGGCAGGCGTCTCTCAGTTCTGAAATGTACTTAGAGAGACCGAGGCACTAAATTCCTATGTAAGCACTTCAGATCTTTTTCAGTTCAGTGAAATACTCCAAATCAGAGCTCTGCCCACTGCGCCTGGTAGATAAGAACATATGAATTGCTACTAATTTTGACGGATAAGTTCTTAAACAGGAATGAATTACTCAAAAACCTCAATGGATGTAAGCCATGGGGCAGGATGTGGGGAGTCTTACAAAGTTGGTGCATTGACAAGGAAAGTGTGCAGGCCCTTTTGAATGCGGGGTACCAATGTGGGAGCTGTGTGGCTCCTTGTCTGCTCTCCTGTCACTTTCTTCCCCTACCAGCAGCAAGCTTCCAGCTGCAGGCAGTATTATCTGTTGCTCAAAATCTCTTCTGGTGTGTGTTTCACCAGCTTCATATCATATGCTCCCTTGATTGATTTCCTATCATTTACACATTGCTTTCAACTCTCTTTTCCAGCACCTGATCTTTGTTTTTAAAAACAAGAAACCTCCTGTTCACAGACCATATGTTGTCTGCGATCATTAGCCAGTTCTGGGAGTGCAGCCAGGAAGGCAATAGTGGGACAAGGAGTGATGGACTCGCAGGAAATGTCCATTTCTCCCATCCCTGTGCACACCCTGGCAAACGGGGAACAGCAGTATCTGAGCTCGAGGAAGGAATGTAGTAAGGAGGAAGGGAGAATGAACAGCTTACACAAACTTTGAAGCTGGTAGGAGAAGAATGTGTTTCATATCAGCCTTTTCAGGAACTGACCATCATCTTAATGGTGAGTTTTACTACAGTGGACCAAGTAATTTCCAGCTCAGATTGTTGATTTTTCCCTGACCACCTATTTTCCTGATGTTATTTTCCAGACTATATTGAATTCTAAGCCTATTTTCATTTCCTCATTTCCTTTTACTCTCAACATTATGATCCTTACAAGCTCTCTGCCTGACCTCTCCACATAGTCAGGGAGCGCAGAATCTCCCATTTTTTCCTAGGACTGTCCCTAGCCAGTCAGTTATCAAACACAAGCTCACCAAACAGGAACATTTACAAGATTGATACATTTACAATAAGGGTAAAAATGAATAATAGGGGGAAAGTAATTTGAGTTAGAGACATTTAAAAGGAAGGCAGTTAAAGACATTTAATTACTTCTTTATTGTCTATAATAACATGGTAGCAATGGTTTCAGCCTATTTTTCTTGAGCTGAGAGACAGTTTTTTATATCCTGTCTCCATGAATATTTCCAGCATGCAAATAGAATGCCTTGTAACTGCGAAAGGCAATTACTCTTAATAACATATGCATAATGAAATCTGACTGTATTATCTTTTTGTCCTTAATAAGAACAGTTTGCATTTTTGCAATTTGTGATGCATCTTTTTCTTTTAAGATATGTATTTGCAAGGTGCTTTTTTAAAAAAGATAGGAGGAAAAAAAGAGATGTAATGCAGTTCAAGTAGCCCCCCCCAACATATATATATATATTCAGAATGGAATGATGGCATTGCTAGCTAAGTTGAAGACAAAAAGGACAGACATTTATACAAAGAAATTCCTTCTTCACTAAATCAAAGAGGAGACAACTAAGGAAGGGGGCAGCTTCTGACATTTCAGGCTGGTGACATCTGTCCCCAGAGAACAGAGCTGGACAGAATGAAGGAAAATCCAGCACTTGTGCCTGTTCTTTAACTGATGTGTCTGCCCACCAGAAATGTGGTCTGAGCCTGAGAGCTTCACTATCCTGTGCTGGTGTCCTGGGAGATTACAGAGGATCAGTGCAGTTCCCAACATAGTCAGTGGCTTGCAGAAATAGATACTAAAACTTGTAAATGCACAAGCATATCTATCTACCTGAGATTTCAATTACTTCCCTTTATTACAGGACCATAGAAAGGACTTCCAAGGTCATAAAATCCAACCTTTGACCTCGTATTGGCACTAACGGTGGCAATAGTGCCACATTCACTTATTTTTTGAGCATTTCCAGAGGTGGTGACTCCACCATTTCCCTTTCATCATGACACACATTAATGTTATGGGAATTCTTTTACTGATTATGGTAAATTAGTAAGATTGTGATATTGAACCTGGTTCAGCAACTCTTGTGTACTGTAATCCAACAGTGTGGATTTCAGAGAATCCTAGAATGATTTGGGTTGGAAGAAATTTTAAAGATCATCTAGTTCCAAACCCTGCCATGGGCAGGGAAACCTTCCACTAGATCAGGTTGCTCAGAAAAGCTTGGCATTGAGCACTTCCAGGGATGGGGTATCCACAGCTTCTCCAGACCAATAGTTTCAGTGTTTCGCCACCCTCACAGAAAAGAAATTCTTCCTAATGTCACATCTAAATTTACCTTCTTTCAGATTAAAACTGCCCCTTGTCCTATCACTACAGGTCTTGGTAAAAAGTCTCTCTCCTGCTTTCTTATAAGGCCCCTTTATATATTTAAGGGTTGCAATCAGGTCTCCCTAAAGCCTTCTCCAGTCTGAAAAACCCCAACTCTCCCAGCCTGCATTCAGAGGGGAGGTGGTCCAGTCCTCTGACCATATCTTCTACCTTCTCTAGACCCACTCCAACAGGTCCATGTTCTTTTTTATTCAGGTGACCTCAGAGATGGATGCAGTACTTCAGGTGAGATATCAGAAAAGCAGAGGGGCAGAATTGCCTTCTCAACCTGCTGACAACACTACTTTTTATGCAGGCTGAGATCTGATTGCCTTTCTGGGCTGCAAGCATCGACTTACAGAACAAGTTTTCAGGGAGTTTAATGGGAGTTATGAACATTCATTCAGGGTAGTTGATTCAGTTCAACATGAATAATACCTGGGCATCTCTGAACAGACATGAACATGTTAGTTGAAATAATGCATTTTTGCTTGGTTATAAAAAATAACATGTATTCAGATAACCCATTTAATTTAGGTAATTAGCAAACTGTCTTTAAATGCTTGGTTTTAAATAGATGGATAGATGATGTTTTAGCAAAAACCTCTAATTCTAGCAGCTAATGCTCATTGTTCTACTGAGTCACATTGAGCTCTGTTTCAGTATGTCAGAATGATGAAAGATGCAGCCCATCAAGCTGCCAAAAACATGAAGTGTGGAATATAAATAGATGTTTTTAGTGTCACAGGTGCTGCTGAATTTTCTGGAGTCATATTATTCAAACTTGCAGGTAATACTCCATCCATGGAACACAGTGATCATGTTCTCTGTTGTTTCTTGAAAGCACTGTCCTGGAAATCATTAACAAAACTTGTTTCTCATGGTGAATGGCAAGGTTGTACAGTCTTAGATCTCTTTTAATCCTGTCTATATAACCCCTCTGTAACATAAAAGAAGAGTTTTGTGCTGTTAGATTATGCTTGGTCCATTGCATGCTTGTGTTTTTTTTCTAGTGTTGAGCCCTCTCAGACAGAAGAGATTATTTATTCTGGGTCTTATACATATGTATTTGTACCATCATGGTACTTTGTTCAAGTGTGATAAAAATGTATGGGTTGGGATACTGAAAGCCAAAGCATAAATTGTGAATGCAGGAAAAAAAAAAAATTGCAACTAAGAAATTATTGTACTCTGTATTTATTCAGTTTCCAGGTCCTGAAGTGTCTCCTTCAAGACACGCTGGCCAGATAGAAAGCTCTAATGTAGCCCTGGTCATTCCTGGAAGGGTTCTCTTCAGGCTGAAGCAGATTCTGTTCTTTGCAAACACATTTGCACTACTTTGAAAGTCCTCCATGGAGTACTAGGATTGCTTGGCTTTTTCCTCTCCCAAGTTCTTCTCCACTCTAGAAACTAGGTAATATACTCTTCAGTTACCCTGGGCCCAGGTTTCAGTCTTCAACACACTTCCTGAGAATCACAGCACAGAGTTATAATAGAGATCTTAGGTCTAATGGCTCCCCTCTGTGTTGATTAAGTATTGTCATCCCATTTCCACATTGCATGGAGGAGGTAAGTGATGCAGAAAATCAGAATTACTTTGACATCTAAGTCTGTGACAGAGCTGGTACCAGGGTCTCTCAGGACATTCCAGTCAATTTTCCTATCAATACTTCTTTTCCATCTGGTGTAGGAAATAAACACTAGCCAGCAAAAAGGAATCTTATTTTGTGAAACATAATAAACCTTACCACAATGTCAGGATGGTATCGTATTGGTCCTAAGTTTTGAAATTTCAGCTTTCATTCTGGCAACATTTTAATGCAATTAAAAAAAAAAAAAACCCAAAAAAACCCCAGAAAGCAACCAACATCCTTAACAGCCTTATCAACAGATACTGTGCAAGAAGTGGAGGCATGAGACATTTAATTAAATAAAAAGAAGAACCATGTGATTATTTTTATTCTGAAACTGCATAAGAACACGCAGTCTTTTCATTACATTGTAATTATTGCAATTATAGAATTTTTAAAAAAGTTCTGTAGTAGCATCTGAAATCTGAAAGTAGAACTGCCAGCAAAGAGAAGCCATATATATTATTCATAGGAAATTAAATCAGAGTAACTAAATGATGAATGGTGGAAAATGGATGGCATTTTTAAAGGTGATGTTGTAGCATTAAGTGTTATTAGTAACAGAGACAAGCATCTTTTAAATAATGCCCTTAGCTACAAGTCCCACTCGCATAAGCAGATGGTTATGCCCATATGGAATGTGAATGTAGTTTGCATATTCCAGGGTAAATCTGACTACAGGACTGAGACATAGTTATCAGAGGATGCAATTCAAGCTGTGACAATTCACCATTTTCACATATTTCATCCACATTTTGATTGTGCCTTTGGTCCCAGAACTTCTGTATAATTTTTGTCAGTGTATTTTGTGGCAATTCTTGAAGTCTATGAGTGCTGCTGCAATCCCATCAACTGTTCCAAGTAAATAACTTTAAATCTTATTTATATTGTGACTCTGACATGTCTGTGTGTGTTAGTAACCTTACACCAGTAGTTCTCAGTCTAATATTGCATAAACTTTATTTACAATAACACTAACTTGCTGCTATATAGTCCAAATGCTCCCAAGTGACATATTAATAAATATAGGCTTTTATAATATTCTTTTTAAAGATCAATCATTCCAAATGGAATCTTGGTTCAATGCTTTAAATCTTCAAAACCTTTATTTCTAACAGTTTGACTTTAACCCTACTCTCACAAACTGTAGAGGTTAACTCAAGGACATTGTTGAAATACATGGCTTGTCCATGATTCCTACAGATTAGGTGTGACCTAGGTAGCTGCAGTCTGGCCTTTAGTAACCTAGAATCATGGAATATTCTGAGTTGTTAGTGACCCATCAGGCCCTCCACAACACTCCCAGAGTCACACCTTGTGTCTAAGAGCATTGTCCAAACACTTGAACTCTGACAGGCTTAGTGCTGACCACTTCCTTGGGGAACCTGTTCCAGTGCCCAACCACCCTCTGGGTAAAAAAAACCCTTTTACTTATATTCAAACTACATTTCCCCCAAGTCAGCTTCGTGTCATTAACCCACAACAATATTTTACAATTCCTGTGGGAGGGTGAACAGTACTAAATTACATTCTGAAATCGCAATAAAGACTCTAGATTACATGGTTATACAAGGGTTCAAGACCTTCCACTCTCCAGGACATTTAGACAAAAAATTACAAAAGGAGAAAGAATAGTATGGAAATCCTAGATGTTTTTCTGGGATCTGTATGCCATCAGTGTTTCAATTTCTCAAAATAATTTCATACACAGTTTCTATAGCATTCTTCAGGGATTTAATTTACCCTATAGGTATACATACTTGATAATTTATTTTTCCAGTTTTCTTTGGCATGTGCTTCCAACCTTAACAGTGAGTTTCCAAATTAAGCATTGCGTCTTGCTGAAAGAAGACAAAACTCTTTCCTTTTTTCCTTACCAGTCCTATACTGTGGCCCAGGGAAACATCATAGGTAACTTCTCTCTGGCTCAAACTCCATTACCAGCTGTAAAGCCTGTGGATGGCTAAATACTTATCAAAGTTTGATCTGTTTGTCCCTATTTCTATTCATGAAGTTGCTCAGGTATAATTAGAAGCTTATCCATAATTACAGAGTGGCTTTTTGTCCCCGCAGAATGGGGCACACAGATGGACACTATAATGGAAATTAGTCAGCAGCCTGTCAATGATTGATGAGTCGGTAAAGTGCCCAGCTCCTACCCTCGCTGGAGTATAGGTGCTCTTGGACCCAGCCAGCAGGAAAGAGAGCAGACGGCATTCCAGCATTCACATTAGCAGGTGGTCCCGAGCAAGCAAATCTCCTGAGTGAAAGATGACATCCTTACATAATCAGTTTTCAGACCAAAATTGTTTTTAAGCAGAAAATATCTCTCAGAGAAATATGCAGTACTGAACTGCTTCTTTCAGCTCTTCTTTTTGCCTTAGTAACACAGAAAAACTCCAGACAAATGAGCTAGGACAAATGCACAGAGTGCAGTCCTGTATTTACTTGACTCACATTACTAAACATAATTTGAACATGGGATCTGGCTACTTTCATGGTTCATGATCAGACTCAGCACACAATGCTGAAACTCCTATTAATTCTCTGAGAAAGCTGTCAGGCTCCATTTTGGTCTCATGCCTAATGAGAAAGGTTTGTCATGCCCTGTGAAAAATATTGGGCAAACCTTACAGGTTTCTAAAATCTCATTTTCATTCCCTTCCTTTCTGACTCTGCTGGGAGGAGCTCAGTGTCACTGTTCAAAAATGGATGAAAGGGAGACAAAGCGATGCAAGTGTGAGCTGGCTTGAATCAATGCCTGCTTCGCTGCAGCCAGGAGATCAGCATGCAGGAAACACGCTAACACCTGGGAAGTGTAGACTGAAGCACAGCACTGAGGGACACCAGGACAGCTGGACTAATGAACCTGTGCTGGAAACTTCATGTGGGGATCCTTTTTTGCCAAACAGGAAAAGAAAGAGAATGGATGAAGATGAGTGGTAAAAGATGAGGAGAGTAGAAAGAGAACTTTTATCGGTCTCCTGAGATCAAGTATGAGAAAAGGATGCACGTGTTTCACAAATGATTGTATTTAAAGGCCTATTTTCTTGCTGTCAATCTCTTACCTTCTGATCAGTCTAAAATAGTACTATTGAGTCTAATCAGTGCAGGCTGGAATTCCTTATTGTCTGAAGTGATGTGCATGTAGTCCTGCTGCACAGTAACTAGGGCAGAGAGTTTCTGATAAATGTGTGATAGTTTCTGCTTTGTTTGAATGAGATTATGAGTTTTAGTTTCCTTCTGCATAAAATCGAAACTTTTCCTGTTTCTGGCTCTTGGGATCTGATCATTAGTCTTTTGATTGTGTAAAAAAACACCAGCTTCTGAAGGCACAGAAATGTGTAGAAATTTTAGCTTCCCTCAACTGCCCCTCTGCACAAAAAGCCAAACCCCAAATTGAAAAAAAGAAAAAAAGAATAAAAAGAAAATTATTCTAGCTTTAATGATTGCATTCAATTCTTTTTTAAAAGAACATGAGATTCATACTCAAAAAGTAGAAAGCAGTGAAAAGAACCTTAAAAGACCCAGAAATGATGGAGTATTATAAACATCTGTAATTACAAACCAATGATGTACCAAATTGAACACCAGAATAAAAGTGTTTATGCTATATATATGTAGAAACGAATGTAGAGAGAACAGTTTCATTTAGCAGCTGTAGGTACTGCATTGCTACACAACATAAGATCTTTGCCCTCTGGGAATTTTAGAAGCTTTCCCTAAAGCTGATGGCTATCCCACTCAAACTGTAATAAGGTACATTTGTACATGTTCCTGTGAAACTGTCACCAGCAAATACTGCATATAAAGAAACTGTAAACCTCTAGCTAATATGCTGTTTAATGCCATGAAAACCAATTAGAATATCATTATTAGAGTTGCTGCTTGATCTACATGGGATAAATTAATAACTGGCATTAAATATATACTTTCACATATTTGGAAATAGCCCCACATGATCGCTTTGCACAGTCTACAGTTGCCTTCAGAAAATCATTGAAAAAGAAAACTCACAAAGGCTGTAGAAATCACAAAATAAGCTTTTCCTATCTACTACCCAAAAGACTGTAAAAATCCCATTGTGTTGCCCAAATCCCTTCAAAAAGAATTCATGATAAAATTATAAAAATATTAAATTAAATGCAATGCAGGAAGTGATGAACTATGAGTAGCCATTGCTTTACTAGACTATTCCTATGAAACAAACTTCCTAGAGTTCTTGGTTATTATTTACTTGCTCCTACTTATAATCACATGGAAAAAATAAAAATAAAAGCAGAAATATTTTTGCAGTATTTCAGCAAAGAACAAGTAAATTTGTTTAGATTCTGAGATGTGCCCTGTGATGAGCAGGACAGGTATGTGAAACAGGGCTGAATATCGTCTTGTGTGTCTTGAATACTGGATGAATAGATGGGTTTGTCCATGCAGTATCACCAATAAAAGCAACTCCAGGGACTGCTGTTCACATCTCCCCATGAAGCTCTTCCAAAGCTCCAGTTAAATCTCCTTCATTTCTGCTGCTGCCAGGCTCATTTGCGAGCTTGGGAAAGCAGAGGGAGCAGTGGGGAAACAACGCAGACTCCTAAGATCTTCCTTCTAATACTTCTGCCCTGTGCCTTTCCCTCCAGTTGTGGTCACAAGCTAAGACCGTATTATGACAAGAAAAGTTATTTCTTATATCAGAAAAAGTTTACAAAATCAAAGTTCTGAATGGAAGGGTAGGATTTACCCGAGCTAGTCCTGAAATACCAATTTAATCCGGTTTTATATTGCCCAAATACTCACTTAACTTTTTAGAGTAGTACTTATCAAAACTCCTTTGCACTATACATGAATACTATGAAATGAAGAATGTTTTGGGATTATATACATTTTTTTTTTTTATTTTCACTTGCTCTACTTCAGCTGCATAACATATACAGGCATTTACTCTTTGTAAGTGTTGCAGGTTATGTGACTCACAAGTTCCATTAGAATATGATTTGGACTTCCCCATTTGAATAATGTTTGAGCAAAAATTCAAAGTACTTCCCCGTCTGCTCCCCTGAAAAATTACTTCATGAAATACCAGCATGGGGTTTATTTTCTTGAGAATTTCAATATCAAATATATTGACCTGAAGTACATAAGGGTAAAGGACGTGTGGGTTTCTTTCCCAACAGTCAGCTAAAATCCAAACTTGAGAAGTAAAAGTATCTTTCCTCCTTTGCATTAAGGGAGGGAGAGCATAGAAATTCAGCTGATAGCTAACTGATTCATTTCCCCTGTTTTCCAATTATACTTTCACTGTCATTCTTATAAAAATATTCACAATATTTTAATTGATTGAGTTGACATGTTACTTTAATTGCTTGTAATTGTTTCCATTCTTAGTGCTTTGCCAGGACACAAATGATTTGATCCTATGCAGCAGGCATCACACATGCTAGTGTGATTTGGAAATGAGCACTGCTACGGTCAGCAGTGGAAAGGAAAGAAAGAAGATGAAGATGGGGCCTCCCTACAATGGAGAAGATCTGCAGTGAACCTGGTGCAAGAATAGAAAATGTAATAGGTATATTCTATAGTTCTAAGTAGAAAGCTACTTGTGTTTACAAAGAGAACTGAAATCTAGGGCAAACATTTCAAGCTGTTGTCCTAGACGGATAACTCCAAAATGCTCAAAAAATGATTTTCATGGCAATGAGAAGTGGAAGGCATGTCAGTAGTGCAGCTTTAGCCTGAAGCGCATCCATATTTCTATCTAAGAATGTTTTAGATGCAGAGTTGATAGGGGCAGCTCTGAATATACAATGTATGGATTTATCAGCAGATCACAACTCTGCAATATTTCTGTTGGTAAGGATATTGTAGGTAGCAGTGGATTACTCTTTAGGTTACTCTGCAAGAGAGACAGATAGTCTGTCTTCCCTTGCTATTTTTCCCAATACAAAAATATTTTTTTTCAAATGTTCTAGAGAGCAAAACATTTGGTTATAAAATTAAAAGTAGATTTTAAATATACTGATGGTTATCAGTTTGTAGGGCTATAAAATGTATATTCTAAATCAGTGAGATTTCTAGAAATCTCACTGATTTAGAATAAATATACATTTTTTACTGTAAAATTTATTTTGAAATTGAATTTACGATGTTACCAGATATGCAATTTTCAATGTCCTCTAGAATAAGTAGAAAAACTATAGCTGATGAAATATATGACTCTCTAATATCTTGCCAAAAAAGCTTTGAGTTGCATACAGAAATAAATTATACACTTCATGTAGTAAATTTCAGCCCCATTAAAATAACTGAGTACTTTGCAGTAGTGAGTAGTGAGTAGTGAGTAGTGAGATCTGAAGCTGTGGTTCTGAGAAGAGTCCAGCTAATGAGTCAACTCACAGTTTGGGAGGAAATGGGGTCTTCTATGAGAATTATTTTTCTACTAAAGCAGTGGAATTGGTATTTATTTATTTGATATTTGGTATTGTAATAATTATATCAGCAGTTAATAAATGCTTTAGAACAGTATTAGAATGTGCAGTTTCTGTTGTTGCCTTTAAAGTAAGCTTTAATATTAAGGGTTTGGTCCACTGCAATCATCAAGGTTTCAGAAAAAATATTATCCTCACATAAACATTAATTAAGCCTGTCTAATTTTGAATATAAGGAGGAGCTCAGCACACAGTCTGTGCTTTGATCAATTACATCTAAAACTCTTCTAATACTTTTTAAAGGAAGTGTGCTAGTTCACACATCTAGGAAAAATGTTGTAAGGAGCAAGTCTATGTTAGCCTACTGCTCTTTCTGTCCCTTAATTTTCTAACTAACTTCTTGTGTGGTTTCGCAGCTGAGAATTAAACCACAGAGAGGCATCTCAAACTGGCTTTGAATATAATAAAGACTTTCCTCCTCATCTGTTACCTGTTCTTCTCAGATGCAAATGAAGTCAGAATTTCTTGGGTTTTCCATGTAAAAACTTGCAAATAAAATCTAGAGATTTCCTAAAAACTCTGCTAAGTGAAACATGTTTCCAACTCACTAATTTTACAAATAATGAGAACTCAACTCAGTGTCACATTTTATGGGAAACATATTTAATCCAGAGATACATAAAGTGCTTTTTAGACTTTGCCTGCACTCTATTCTCTCTTTCTGAATAGCAACTGATTACTTTTAAGCAGAAAAATACACTTCATGAAAATACCAGTCGTATATTTCTAAGGGTTTGTTTAAGTAGTCTTTGATTTTTGTGTCTAATTGGTATTAATGGGCAATTCTTGACTCTGGAAATCATGACAAATAACAAAGAAAGATGCAAAATATTATTACCCAAAAATAAGTACACTATACAAATACTTTCAAATGTGTTTGTGACTCTGGTATCAGAATTCTCCTCTAGGAGAAAAATAAGGGTTGAACACAGCCTCAAAGTTTCCTGGATAGCACTGAGCTGGATGGATAGGAATGTTCATTGTCTTACCAGTATTTTTTTTCCAAGTGTACCAGGACCTGAACTCACTTTCTTGTATTTTCCTTATATTTTCCTTTCCTAGAAATACCACTTCCTAATTTCCTTTGCAGTATTATGTAGAAACTATAAACACTTCCTTTTGAGATAGTGTCTTTTGTATTTAACTCCCCACTGGACAGTCTTAACAACTAGCAAGGTTTCCATGGAATTTTAGTTGTGTCTCTCAAAATTATAAGCAAGCTATACCCTGGTAGAATGTGAAGTGAGAAGTGGGGATGTTTAAAGAAATGATAGGCCTTGCTTTCTCCACATGGCACGTTTCTTTTCTGCATGTCTGAGCCTGCAACAAATATATCACTTCCTACCTGTGAAGCTGTCTGCAATATGTTAAATGGATTCCAAATCATACTTGATGTTCATAAACTCACATAAAAAACTTACTGTAATTTCCCAAATGTTTTTTCCCTAAAGCCTTTGATGAGGAAGGTGATGCTATTTTGTTTCATTATGGGAATGATAAACTTTTACAAATTGAAATTAAAATTAGAGTTTGTGGTCATTCTTTGCTATATATGGTTTTAAATTATGATGACAAGAATATATAATTGTTTATTGCTGAGGGTGGTAGTTAAGCATATGTGCAAAAGAAATTACATTTAAACATGTTAACAGCTTTGATGACATCAAGCTACACAATCTGTGTTTTGATCCATTAAGATTGAAATTGTATTCCAAGTTCCAATTTTAAATTTCATTATCTGATTATGCCTATTTTGTTATTAACATGAGCAAAACAAAGTGCAAATTGTCCAACGCTCTATATTTAGGAAGTTTTGATCCAATGGATTCAAGTGCTAATTCATTACTTAATCCAGAGGTTTTTGGATTAAGGGGGCAACATATATAAGCAACATATATAAGAACTAGTTGAATATTGTGGAGAGAAGTCCCTTGCTTAGCCAGGGCATATCCTTAAAAAGATCCCAGAATATCTAAATCATCAGCCTTTGGCAATCCTCTGAGAAAACACTGTACTTTTATTTTGTGAAAGAAAGTATTCAGTTCTTATCATTCTTACACTGTTTCTATTATCTACTCTCCATTTTTGTAATCAGGACAGGTGTTCTACAGTTTCAGTGGCCAATCACTTTTCCTCTATTGTACGGTCACGTGTCGGCTACTTTTGTAGTGAGGTCTTAAAAGCAGAAAGAAAAGAAGAAAGAAACTTCCACACCATCTTAGTACAAAAGAAAGGAACAGAAAAGAATACATAAACTTAACTACAACTAGATGGCATGTGTTAGTTAGACTTCAGAGTTCTCCCTTTGAAATGGCTGTCCTTAACATACAAACTTACTCCCTAAAAACCCTCAGGATCCAAGGAAACAGCCTCCTTCAACAACAGACTCAGTCTGCCATGGCTTATGTCATGATACCACATGCTGTCACACAAAGAATCGACATGACCCACTGAATATTGCAATCTAGGCATATGTACACACATTGTCTTTAGGGGAAAATAGATACACTTGCAGCACATCTTCCTAGACCTGGCCTTGCTTTCACACGACATTAGTAGTGATGAGGCAACTGAGGGAGCTGCGTCCTATATCAGAATATAATATTTTGTGCAGCAAAATCATAACTGACTAAGGCATCTGTTTGTTTTACTTAGAATACAATGAGTATAACACTGCCCCACTCACCAAAGGGAGTTCAATGTTCAAAAAGTTCCTAAAAATTACTTAGGAGCTTAGCAATTCACTGAAATTCATTAGAAATTATGAAAAAAATTTCTAGGACCATGGAGTTTCTGGTCATTATCTCACTCAACCAACAGATTCTCTGTTTAGCAATGATCCTTGTCTAACCCCTGGAAGAAGACAAAAATGCTGAAAGTCCCAATATGAACATCAGAACAATTAATGATGGCTGCGTATGCACAAAGTTCCCTCTTCAGTTATGACATCTCCTTAATGGTGCATTAAGCATAAGCAAAATATGTTTTAAATACATTGATTTCCTTGAATGCTATCCATTTCTACTTGAAGAAATAAATAGTTAAATGTTGCCTTATGGTGTTTCAAAGTATGAATCTTTTAAAATACATTAATAAAAGGTGGGCTTTCCTTTGTCTGGGAGTAATGCAGCTGCCTGTCACTGAATTTGAATTGAAAAAGAAAATTAGCTTTGTCAGCAGGAACAACAGGGAAAGGTATCCTGGTACTTTAGACCAAATATTCATAGTGAGACAATAAATTAAATTGTTCATTGAAACTATTGCTCTGTTTCTGATGAGGCACTGAAAACCAAAACAGAGAGTTTGATTTATTTTCTTTTTCAAAATTAAAATATTGGTGAACATCATGAGCTAGCTCATGCCACAGAAATAATATGAACTGAATATATAATTTCCCTTGGAGTTATATAAAAAAATATTCTCCCTTTGCAAGGGTTTTGCTTTCATATCTATTAAGGATATAATTAAATGAGCCAAAGAAAAGTTATTGGCACACATGACACGGACTATATTTTTATTATTTATATGGTACTGTTACTTTACAGAAAAAATAGTTAAAATAATATTATTACTATCACTTCACTAAATCAAGCTATTATATTTTAAATTATGGCATTTAAGCATTTGCTTAATGTTGAAAATGGCCATTAATTGCTCTCCTGTACTGGTTCCACTATCATTACCTTTGAGGTATTTGATCTGGGCTGACCTCTCCTGTAAGAATTTAGCAGTAAAAGTTAAGAAAATGTCACATTGAAGGTCCATCCAAGATAATTGTGAATGTCTAGGGAAGAATAAAATGCCAGGGGAAGTAGATATTAATACTTCCTGTCAATATTTACTGAACAATCACAAGTCTGTGCCTCAAACACTCTGTGATACAAAAGTGTCAATATATTTAATAACTGTGTATTATTTTCCTCCTTGAATTTGTCAGTCCCTTTATGAATAATGTAAAATTTGTAGGTCCTGAGACAAGGACTTCCCATGCAAAATTATATTATTTTGTGAAGAAATTTTTTTTGCAGTTACCTTTGCTAAGGGGTAAAATTAAAAAGATATATTAAGAAAGAGCAGTGTTTGTCTGTTGTAAAGTTAAATTTTGGGCAATCGCAATCTACCTTGCTAAATTTCCCTAACTCATTCAGGTTAAAGTTTTTCATATGCTGCTGAACACTGTATCCTGCAGCACTGTAAGTCAGCACCAAGTAAACTTGTTTATGTTTAAAAAAAGAGCTTCAGAGTACCTTGGGATCAAATATACAACTCAAAAATAAAAAACTACAGCTATTATACTGCTAACAGTTTGGAAATCTCATGAGACCCATTATGGTGAATATGCTGTACATTTCTTTCTTACTATTCATATTGAACTTGAGACTCTGGTATGTTTCAGGAGGCTTTGTGTGTGGGAAAAATAAAAATAATTGTTAATCTACACTTGGCACAAGGTATAATGAAGTTCATATACTATCCTGGAAACACTTTCAGAGTAGAAACAGCACTGCTTTTAGCATTTTAATTTTTTCCCATTAAAATAAAACCTGAAAATTGATTCTTTTTCCCCCCATGTATTCACCAATTCCCCCAAAAAGCAAAATAGAATCATGGCAATAAATGATTTTAATTTCCACTCAAAATTTGAATTCCAACAACTTTTACAATAAATTTGTATCTAAGATATATTATTGAGCATCAGCAGTTGAAGAAAGAAATTTTGATTCCCAAAGTTCTGTGCACAGCAGGGCTGATAGAGCTGTCTCCAGACAGCTCGTCTCTGATACTTGATGAACTGAAAGTCAATTTGATGAGGAAATGGTATGGCAAGACTTTTTCTTTCCTGCTGAAAACAGGAAAGTTCTAAAGGCAACTCCTCACCTTCTGGGCATGGCAGAGAGCCAGACAAGCTCTGGCACACTGATATGAATGTGCTTTTGAGCCACATGAAGCTGTTCTCTTTCTGCCCTCACTCTGCTTTTGGCAGTGTATTAGTATCTCTGGGAGATATTAACTCTGGGAGAAGGAGATAGGAAAATTAATTTAGAATATAGAAAATATAAACCCCCAACAAACAAGCAAAACCAAACAACAACAACCCCCACCCAAAACACCTCCAAGAGGCAAAATAAGTTATGTTGGGGGTGAAAAAAAAAAAAAAAAGTTAGATTTTAAAAGAGCATATCTATCCATCCTGTAAAGTGCTTCCATGTTGTAGTGTCTATTTTGTTGCATTCTTTATTTCAAAGGTATAGACACATGAGTATTTTGGATGGTGGATATTTTGACTGTGGACCTTAACAACAGGGATTCAGCTGAGCCTGAGATGAGTTCATTAGCCCTTTAGTGTTGCACATGCAAAATCTGGCTCAGTCAACTGTCTATAAACGTTGTCTTTTTAATGACAGCTACATTGTGTCCTAGATGCATATTATTTTAAGTACTTTTTAAAAATTGCAAAACAGTACTCCAGGAATTACTAATTCATCTGATGTTACAGCTGGCAGCAGCTCTTGAGGCCACAGTGTCCATTTAGTTTGAATCAAATAGCCTTGTGACAAAGGACATTTTAAACCATTTTTGGAATAGAAGGAGACCTAAAATGCTATAAATCTGAGCAAAGAAAAATGCATTTAACGGATTTTTAAAAATATTCTAAAAGTTGCATGGAAATACCAAGTAGTTTTTTCAAGAACTTTTTTTTTTTTTTTTCTGGAGTGTATCTTTTATATAAATTGTAGATGCAGCTGCAGGAAGCCATATAGTGTGGTTAAGACCACAAAAACACCTTGACCATTATATATTACAACATCAAGTCTAAATATAGATCTAGTTGTCTTAATCTAAGAGAGTTTGAAATAACTTCTATTTAAACTTATCCAGATGAGCCTAATGCTGCATATTTGGGCTACGTATGCCTATCTTTCATAAATGCAGAGGTAGGAGTAAGACAGTGCTTATTAACAGACAGCAGTGAAAAAAAACCCAAGATTTTGCTTCTATCCGCTGTTCAATATTATAAAATGAAACAAACTAACCTGGAACACACAAGCAAGCAGGAGCACACATGATCAATTGCCAAGTTGTTTATTTCACTCTTTCTGGAAATGTGATGGATTTCCTCCATATTATGGTACCAAACAATGCCTAGGCTACCAGCTCAAGATCTGGGATAGTCCAGGATAAATGCCTTGGGTAACAGGACTAGAATAGATCCAAGCGCTAAACAGAATAACAGATTATCTTGTTTTTTTAATAGTTGCCTGCAGCCATGGAGATTGTGAAGTTCACTGCAGAAGGCTTCCAGCAGCTTCAAGGACAGTAGCTACAGGGGATTCAGTAGTACCTCTAAGCCAAGAGTTGGTTATTAGTGCAGCCAGCTGTCTCAAATCCTACGGACTGGATCTTCCCTCTCTCTGCCCCTTATAAATTTCAAAGGGGCCTTAACACTCCAAGGAAAATTAAAAGTATACCTGTGAGTACAGAAATACAGACTTAGGTAAGCTAAACTTTATAACTGACTGTCCTCCTGATGTCATACGTGAAAATCAAGAATATGCAAGCTGTATTTATTATACGAACCACACCATCTTCTGATAGAAGATTGGATGTCATATGACCAGTGGCTAGGATGGTAGGATTTATTATCACACTGCTACATTCAAAATGTCAACTTTCAGTTTGGTGATAAGCATTGGCAAATTTGAGTTTAGGATTATTTAATCTAGTAAATATCTATCTGAGTTCCCCATGGAGTTCTTCTCTATCTGTGTTTTCAAAGCTCACATGTTTTTTGGCTTCCTTTATGACACAAAAAGTGTTTTCTCTGCTCATTTACAGACTGCTGTGCAAAAAGCAGCCCCTGGAAATGGCTGGTATGCGGCATATCGTAATCTACAAATCTGATAAAAAAAGACAATGTGAAGCATTTTAACAGCTACAGGCAGTCTTACCATTTGCATCTGCTCCTTGCAGAAACAATCTGATCCTCTTCAAATAATGAAGTTAAATGTCTGCAGTGCTACTTGATGTTAACAGGCAGATATTTCCTATCATCTCGTTGGTTACCCTATCTGGGCTCTACCTGGCACCAGTATGTGAAATACCAGGAGTGCTGCAATGGTGAGTGCCCAGAGAAGGCTCACTTGGGTGGAGGCACAGAAGTGATGGGTAAGGGAAGGGGGTGCAGAAAGAAAAAATAATTCAAAGTCTCTTGTTCAGAGAGCCAAACAAGTCTGTGCTCCTGTTCAGGGAATGCACAATGGACTAGGCAAGCATTGGCCTGCTTTTACTGTGTGAGAGCTGCAGGAAGCACAGACCCTTGTGGTGGAAGGCTGGGAGCTGCAAAAGCACCAATGCAGGGATTCTATTTGCTCATCCTGCTGCCTCCTTCCCACCTTTAAGGATAGTCTGTGCCTAAAAGCTTCAGGAGGGCTCTTACTGTTCAATTTGCTTCAGTATATGTGATAATTTACTTTCCTATCAAATATAACAGGGAATACACACATTTGTGCTAGCTATTTCTACTCCTGTGTGTTTTTTCATTACCCACTCAGCTATCTGTCTTTAATTAGTTCCTCAGCTGAGTACTTCAAGCTGTGTTGTGTATGTCTGGAATGCTTCTTGTTTTACTAATGAATTTAATTTCCTTGATCATAGCTCAGTTGCTATGAACTATTGACTCTTCATGTGTAAATAAGAGGGAGGAGATGTGGAGGGTCCCTGGCTTGCTTTTTGTGGTAAGTGATGATGTTTACTTGCCTAAGTCTCTTCAAGGGTGTGAGTACAACTAGGAAACAGTGGACGACTAACAAGGCAGAGAAGTAAATCTACAGCACAGTCCACAACTTCTCCAAAGATCTCAGGAAAAAGGTCAAATCTAATAATTCTTCCTACAATGCATATTTAATACAGTCTGCAGAATTTAGAATTCCTGGAGCTGAGAAAAATAAAATTTGCTGGTGCACTTTAGAAACATTTGAATTTTATTCAAGAACAATTTTGGTTTTTATACACTGAAATCACAATGGAAAAGAAATTGTGTGGAAAATCATGGAGTAATTTCCTTATTTTCCTGGTACTGCATAGAATAAGGCTGATATAAATTGAGTTTAATAGTCTTACATGTCATGTTTTCTTTCAATATCAAATGCCTCTATTTTTTGGAGGCAGAACACTATCTTGTTTTTTCCTGGTAAGTCACTACACTTATATGCAATTTTCTGTTGGTTAAGGATCTTTCTTGGAGTTTTGCTCATGTGTTTTTTGATGTGAGCGGACAGTACTAAATTACTTGGGCTAGTAATTACCAAGACATTTTTAGAATTTTGACAAGTTTTTTGAAGTGATTCCTGGAGAATTGATAGAGATAGGCAATTCAGCTCCTGATGTGTACTTGGACATCTGGTTTCTTAGGATGTCTATCAGCTTCTATGCCACTGAAGATCAGGAAGGAACTGAAGCAGCTATTTTGCCGTTTATATCCCTTTCCTCAGAACACTACAGATTGTTGATAGCTAGGCAGACACAAACAAATCATCTTGGTCTCTCAGCTACTTGTCTGTGTGGTTAGTAGCAGCTAAAGAGAGCCACATGTGGAAAGGCATCATCTAGGTGTTGTTTGAGCTACTGCATCAGTACTAGCAGGATTACCTATTAGCAGGATTGTCCTGTAAAACCCAGGAGAAAGAAAGGCCTGACTTACAGATCTTGACTCAAACAATCAGACTGTGATCTTTGCCCTTTCCCTGGTTAACAAGCATATGAGGACTGAAGCATGTGAAGTGAGAGGAGAGTCTGAGGGGACTGAGTTTACTTGTCCCCCATCCTCATTTCAGAAAATATTTTCATTGCAATGTGAAATAAATTTATCAATTAAGGGCTAAAAAGATAATGAACTAAACTATGAAAGCCTATGCATTTTTATTATTTAGGGACTCCAACAGCTCATGGATTAAAGAAAAAAAATCAACAAAACACCTTTCCTTTCATGTTGCCATGGAAAATTGTTATTGAACTGATAACAGTGACACACCTTGAATTTACAGCTTCCATTCTGGTTTGCTATTTTCTCAAAAAATTGCCAATTGCTTTAAGCATCTTAATTTTATTTGCTAATATCTTGTCCTACACTACTACAGATTTTACGAGGCTGGGATAACTGCAATGAACTGTATGATACTAACATTTTTATTTAATGACTGGTTGTCCTTATGGGATCCCAAAATTGGCCTAAATGATATTATGGAGAACAATCAGATTAGTCACCTGATATACAGTGCGCACAGAGAATGTGGAAAAGCTCTATCTACATGGTGATATAGAGAGACACCTTCGGGATAAGGAGGGGTAAAAGATCAGTTGATCACATTATTATTTAAGCAGGACTGAGGATTATTCAGAAATTTACTTTTATTTTAGAGAAGTGAAATCTCCAAAATCTCTATCTCAGCATAGGGCATTATTTTGCATTTATACAAAGGAAAGAAGAAGTGCTTCTCCCGTGAAGGAAATAATAAATTTAGTTTAGTTTTTTAGCAAGAACTTGTCATTTTTAGAAAACACTGAAGCTTTTGAGAGTTTTGAAGGAAATAGAAAGTTTCTTCAAACTGTTAATAAAATGTAAGTACATTGAGCCAATTATTTTTTACTCTGATTTTGAAAATGTTGAGAAAATTTTGAAAATTTTACTCTGATTTGAACATTTTAAACAGGAATTTAGTTCAAAACTTCATTTATGAAATATAGTTAAACAGTGATGAAAACAGTGATGAAAAAGGCTCTTTGTAAAATGTTGAAAGTCGAAGTCATAATTATGTCCTTCCATTGGTGAGAACTTGATAACCAATGTGTTCTGGTTCAAATGACTTCTTATATTTTCAGAGTTTACATGGCAAGAATTTAGGAGCATTTGCTCTTTTTTTGTGATGGGAAATTAAAATATTTACTGGAAAAATCAGTTTTCTACATTTTTTGGGAGACTTTCTGGAAAATATCCTGCCAACTGTGGATGAAGTTTACTTCTGCCTCACTATGAAATACAAAGACGAAAGAACAGTTCATAACAATAAATTCTTTTAAATTTAACCTTGTCATGGCTAATCTAAAAGAAATGATAATGGAAGTTACTTGAACACAGATTCATTAACTATGTTCTGTGTGTAATAGTTGATTTACACTGATTTAGTTCCTAACTTTTCAAAAGCAGATCTATTTGGAGTGACAAGGCAAAGGTTTTCCATCAGCAGGAGTTCAAGAAACCAAGGATAACAAAATATAGATACAGTGGGCATGCTGAAAATTGATTAGCTGAAGAACAGTCTGAAAAGAAACTTTTGAAACCATAAATCACTATTAGCTCTTTTTCCATAACTGCTTCTTTGAAAGCTGTTCTCATGAAAAATATTGCTCCTCTGAATTAGACCAAATCAGATGTGGAGATGATTCTTCACAAATGAGAGTTGAAATACAGGCATATAAAAATGTTAGAATTTTTTGGTTAATATTGTAAAGTTGAAAGCTTCATGATTCTGCAAGTTTAGATAATACCTTCGAAGGACAGACTACTGTGAGCTTGTAACAGGAAATGGCTAGAACTGCTCTGAATTGCTTTAATGATAAAAAAGGTGCTATTGTGTAAGGTACAGGATTTTCCCCTCATCTCCTTTTAATTCTATATGAGCTGATTCAAAATTAAAGCCTTGACTAAAATTATCAGTCTTTTCAAGTTTCTTCTTCGTTTGCCTTGAAGAACTAAGTTGGCATCTCACAAAAGGTAAGTTTTAAGCATAGGAGAGAGGAAAAATGAGGGGAAATCACCACCTTTCCTCTGAAACCTGCTCTGTAAATATCTAATTCATGGCACTTCACAGGTTGCAGCATTAATTTGGAACACAGTATATTCAAACTCAGAAATTTAGCAGTGGAAGTTAATCATAGCGTTATCATTGGAAGAGAGAGTAAGCAGGTAATACTTGATATTTCTCTTACAGTTTTTTAGCTCTTTCTCTCCCACATTTGCAAGTTTTCCCTAGAAGACAAAGGTCAGAAAAAAATGTTAAAAAATACATCAGAGAAAAGAAATAGGAGGTTAATTTTTAATACATGTATTCCACTTCTGTTAAACTATTACTATACTCCCTTTTAACAGTTCAGACTTCTAATCACTTGACAAAAATGCACAACTTTGCAACCCTGTGTTAAAAGGTAGTTCCTTTGGGAACTGCATCATAGTTCTACATGGAAAATCTAGAATGACCTGCTTTACTGAGAGAGAGAAGGATCAGGTAACGTTCCTTCAAAAATTCTGGAAAGTCTGTGTATAATAATATATATACCCATATAATGGGACTTGATTATGGGAAGGTTTAGAACTGAAGCTGTCAAAATTCAGTTCTACAGTTAAAGGATGGGGAGAGTAGTCTGTGGGATGAGAAGTCATTATGGATAGCAGCTGTGATTGTGGAATACATCCCTGACCTTCCTTTTTATTCTATCACTGGATAGAAAAGGTTCAACTATTGTAAATGCTTGCGTTTAGACATCATTAGAGTTAGCTTGGATCCCTAGCACAGAGATCAGTGGTGCAAATTTAACAAGCACCAAAGGTCTCCAACTTCTTCTTATTAGTTTTTCTATCTTGGTGATTGAAAATTTAAGTATTACTGAGACACTTTGTGTTGTGTGTGTCAGATATTGGGTGCTGTGAGGTTATAAATGGCTATCCTCCATCCTGCTGCCAATCACTTATCTGTGTCTAAATGAGACTGAATTTGAATAACTTACACATAGGGATGAATGACACTGACCTCATTCTACCTCACCTTCAATCATTCTCTGCCTTTTTCTGTTCTTTCTGCTCTTTAAATGTCAGTCAGTGCTGCAGGAATGCACAGGCCAAAAGTATTAAAGTGAGAAAGATTTCAATCTAAAAAAAANAAAAAAAAAAAAAAGATAATTCCCTCCCTATTATACCTAATTTCTAAGAAAACTCAGGCTTATGGGGTGAAATTTAAAGGTGGCTACAAATTTATGCATGTAATAGACAGGATTCCAGCAACTTCTCAATCCCCAGTTTAGTCACAGGTTCTCCTAATTCCTTATGGCTTTACTGACATCTCCTTCTTATCACTTTTCTATGCACTGTGGGAATTCTCCCATAATTTCCTTCTTATACTTTGTTTGTATCCTGCACAATCACTTTTTTTATTTTGCTGCAGGTAAGAGATAAGATAGTAATGTGCATTATAATCACAGAGATGGTAAAATATTTGAAATTATAATTAAAGCATAACTTCAAGAGGATTTGAGTTTAATATGAACTGCTTCTGTATGTCATCTATCAGACTAATGATGCTCGGTTAGATTCCCTAGGAATCTAGAGATAGTACTTTACATGAAATGCTTCAGATACTTCTTTTTTTTGCATTAAAGAAGATAAAATTAACTGCAGTATAATCATAACGATGAGGAGAATTTGAATAAAATTAGCTCTTAATTGCATTTGAATTTTGTATCTCTGGAACATAAAGCTTATAAACTCCCCTATGGATCTTTGCCATTTTTTTCTTTTATGATCAGTTGGAGAATTGAACATAGGCATCAATTGCCATATGTTTTCATTACTTTAGCAAATATGTAAAAACACCCAAATTTATTATTTCATTGATGTTTGAATGAACTGTCTTCTGTACTTCATACCAACATATACATTTCCCATGTACATGCTGGGAAAGGTGGAGATGTAAATTATGGAGTTGTGTTATTCTTTGTGCCTACATTCACATATGTGTGAAACAGGTGAGACTTTCCTTTTCAAACGCAGTAGAGGATGAACAGAAAAAGTAACTACAAGAAGGTAAACAGTAAAGATGAACTGGTTGAAATGCATTTCCCATCAAAACAGATACTCAGAGCATACTGCCTTCATGACCTTAAGGAAAAGTCTCCAGCAATGTAAATTGCATTCATAATGAAAATACACACTGAGTGACAGTGTAATCTATAATACTTTCATACACTACCAGGTACTAGGCAAAAGCGTCATAAATCTCACTCTTTCGAACAAAGCATCCTGGCTCTACTGGATCTTTGCAAAGCTGGAAAAGAATTTTAAAAAGGGTCTCAAACTGCATCAAGAGCTATTGCTTGTGGTTCAGATGATCTCTCCTCAGTATATTCTAATGGGAACAAGCCCACATTTTTCCTTTTTACCTTGGGTAACTGATGTCCATGTGGCACAAACTGTACGGGACATTGTTTTTCTAATTTACCAAATGTAAATTTGATTCTACTGTTACTTTTTTCTCTTGCACTATTTACAGGCATCCTGTTGCTTCAATTAGGCATAAAATGACATGTCCAATAGGAAAACAGCTAAACTGTGTGTGATTTGTACTTTTTTTCTGCTCTGTGAGATAAGTAGCTCTCGTGGATAGGATTTGCTTTCAGAAAGGAAACAGAACAAATATGACAGTGAGTGGGATGCAATAGAGAATATTAATATATAACCTATGAGTCAATATGTTTCTACGTTAAAGTGGTGTCATTTTACAATAATTTATTTCATGGATACGCATGTATCCGAAGTTCGAACTGAAAGAATGTAATAAACCTCAGTAAAGGTCGTGTACTGTAGAACTACTGAGATCTTATAAATCATTAATGTCACCAATTCCCTATGGGCTTTGAGATGATATATAAAAAAGAAGGAAACCAGACCTTAATATAGAAAGAGCACTCACAGAATCTTACAGTCCTATAGAGACTAATTTGTCCCAAATATTTAGGCCAAAATGTCTCCTGCTGTACAAATACAAAGGAGTAGGAGTAAAGGGTCTAGAATTATTAGCTAGGTTTAAGTATTATCACAAAGAAAGAAAATATATTTGGCCCTTAAAGAATTCCAACCACACATGTTCAAATGATGTCTACACTGCCTTACCACTCCTCATTGACCAAACTCAGACAATTCGAGCTGATTTGCAGTTTCAGAGATATTAGGTCTCATTTTGGACTGTCCACCTTGGATCATCTAAGGCAGAGCTTATCTTGCTAAAAACGTACACAGCAGGAAGTTCTAAATTAAAAAGTTTTTTGGTGTTCAACATCAGAAAATCACTTTTGAGTTTAATTATAGTGCTTCTGAGAACGGTTTCCAATTAAAAAGGATGGCAAAGCTACAAGCCTGAATGCCAGCATTTGGAGCACTTTGCTGCTTAGGAAGGATGTGAGAACACACGTAAGAGAAGGACATGTTTTATCCCATATCGACCTTTAAATTTCCTGGCATGTTTCAGCATGACAGAGAAATACCCTAAGTTCATGTGAATAATGGAGATTTTCCACTCCCTATTTTCAAGACAGGCAAAGTTTTATTTATGTGGCCAGAAACAGCCTATACTTGTATGAGATAACCAGCCACAGTCTAAGTTTTCTTGGGAGGTGAGAAAATGAAGAGTTCTCCTAAAAACATTAAGACTCCACAGGAGGGCATTTAAGCACTGCTTCCTAGGGAAAATATTTCTGCACGAAGATGAAAATAAATTCTAGTTAAACTTCACAATAAATTCAATTATGCATTATGAAACAGGGTTAAAGGTGAAAGGAAAGTGAAAGCCTTAAGAATGAGAAATGACAATATTTAAATCGAATGTTAAACAACTGTAAAATAATTAATTTTTTTACTTAAAAAGTTGCAGAAAAATGACCTAGTGGGTCATTTTTGTCTCTTGGGTCTCTGAGGAAAGCAATTGCATGTGAAGCATAACTATGGCAATTTGATTAACCAAAGCACACATCCCTCCCCAAATCTGAACTGAAGACTGTGATTTTATCACCCTCAACATAATGCACTGAAAAAATCAAATGAGTTTAAAATAGTACTTTGGGCAGTACTTGGCTGGCAGGGTGCTTTTATTGCAAGTTTTCTTTCTCCTGTTTTGCTGGTAGCACTGGAATAACCATCATAAGCAGTGGGCACAATGTCTTGATGTTCTTTGCATGAATCTGTATTTCACCTTGAATTGCACAATTTACAATCCAGTGCAGCACCTGTATATGTATATAAATGTGGAAANTGAACATACCACAATTTATTTGAAAATCATAAGAAATTAATAATAATAATAATATAAAAATATATTTAGATATATCTAGCAAGATGAGGAATAAAAACAAAAGGGAAATATAGAAAAATCAAGAAATTTTCACTGATTTTCTAACCTTAGTGTGAGAACAGTAATTAACAATTCAAAAGGGAATTGCCCAAATTTCAGATATTTAATCCCATCACACAAGCCTCCAGCCAAATCATTGCTTCAGGAGTTTCAAAAGACAAAATTCTGTATTTTCCTGATAGCATTCTGGCTGGATTTTGTTTTCTGGTAGGGAGTATCACTGATGTTAATTTTCATTTGATATGGTGTTTTCACTTCCATTAACCTGTAAGACAAGTCACTATATAACTGGATTGTTGTCTAACATAGAGTAGGAGTAAATTGTTTCTACCTCCAGTTGAGGATTCAATTCTAGCTGAATCTTTCAATAATTCAATTTTTTCTTCCCCCCCATGGGATACTCTCTAGATTACCTATGTATGTAACCAATATGTACAATATGTAAAAATGCTGCAGATCTGTCTGAGTCAACACACTGCATAACCTACTGGAGAATTGACCTTGGACATAGGTTTAATGTGTAACTGGAAACTGCGCTGTAAGGCCATGCTATTTTTTCCCCCTGAAACTCAGATGGTACCCTTGAAAAACAAGTTCAGGATGTTGAAAGAGTCTTCAATTTGCAATGTAATGAAAATGGATTTAGCATGCACATGAAACAGTTAATTTATTTTCATTACAAGTGACAGTTCTGAGTCACCAACCTGCACATGTGATGCATATGAAGTGCTTAAGGAATACAAACCCACACCTTACCAAGGATACTGGTCTCTAAGCGGTGACCCTGGAAATGGCTGTCTGGTTTAGATAACTACACAGCGGTTTCAATACAAACCCAGAGTCACAAAAATCGTGCACTGTCTGAATAAGTAAACCAAGTCTGCTGGAACATTCTAAAAGTAGTAAAGCCAGAAGTGATATTTATAAGTGAAATAAACAAAGGATCAGTAATGAAAGGAGTAATAATGAGCCATAATCAAAATCACTGAAAAAAAAAGAACTCAGTGTGCATTTCCCCTTAGAACACACATGCACAGCCATATGCATACATGTTTAAACAAAATCAAGGCACTGATGGAAGAACTGAGTTTGGATTTGTTCCTGAACTTCTGTTATCTGCCAAGGGGACATTTTTTGTCTGTTTCTGCAGGTTCTACAAACACACTGCTTACACTGATCTTCATGAAAACTTAGCTTAGAAAGAACCACAGTCAATGCAGCTGCTTCCTCCTCCACATTTTGAAGATTACAGATAATAGAAGTAATATACAAGAAAATGATTCATGGCTCAGAAATCAAAGTCTTACTGGGAGGATAAAAACTGTACAGCGGTGGAGATGGAAAAAACATAAATCTGTGCTGTGTGAAAAAACATCTCCCCTTTAAATTCTGTCTTTGCTGTAGAGGAAATGGGACAAAAAGAAAGTAGACTCAAGGAGAAAAGCAAATCTAGAGCAGAATAGTCAGAGGATTCCCCTCTGGGCTTATAAAGAGCAAACTCGAATCAAAATCCTTGGAAGTCCTTGGGAAAAAGATACTCTTAGCAGGTGGCAAATATAGAAGCTTTGTGAAAACTGGTGTTTTCCTAAGGGGAAGGAAAAAATTCTTCAGATGGTGCCAGAAGACACAAAAGCAATTTTGATTCAATATGATTATTGATGAAATCTCTGTAGCAGTCACCACGGCCAGCTAAGTTCTTCAGTTTGGTTTCAAAAGAAATTACCAGATCTGCTTTTAAAACCTTGATCTACCACCTCAGGCTGAGCTTAGACACAAAAAACCCTTCAGCACACTTGTGTTCTTCTCTAAAGGGAGAAGGCTCAAGGTGCCCCTTTGCATTACAGTGTAATAGCATAAAGAGATGGACAAGGTCTTTCTATTACTGCTTGGCCAAGGTTAAATGCAGGGCAGCTGAGGAGTTCAGGTCCTATTGCATAAGTATTAGAAAAACTGTGATAGGTTTTTAAAGGGATTTTAATCAGTGTCTCAAAGTTAGCTGAAGAATAAAAATTATCAATTTGTTATTCTATCAATTTGTCTTTGGTTCCTTTTTTCTAGATCCTGCACAGAGTAACTTTACTTCAGGGAAAACAAGAATAGTTCCCTTATCCAGTACTACTGTGGAGATTAAGGACTGATTTTCTTTGTATATACTTTAAATTCCAGTTCTGCTAAGAGGATTTTGAAAATGTGCTGACAAACTGCTGCTGTCCTTCTGTAAGTACAACACTCATACAGTTGTAGTCAGGAAGGACAACTTTGCTTTAAGACTGTGTAGAGTGGACATTTGCTGAGAACCCTTACTTGATTTTTGATCAAGCAATACATCATAAAAAAATGTTATTTGATCATTGCCATACAGTGTCAAAACCCCCCACCAAATTAGTCTCTTTGTGCACCTACTCTCCATGAAATTGGATAAGTTTGCTTCTCTGGTAGATCACCACTCAAAAAAATAATGAGATATTAAGAAAGCATTCCTCAACACTAAAATAGCAAATAGGAAAGAGACATGCTGGATATTTAATCCAAAGTGAAAAACAGGCCTCAGACCAGATTTATGGTTTTTTTTGTCACAGTAACTAGATGAGTCTTCATCATTCTGATAGAATACACTGGCTTAAGCAGATATTTAGAGTGGTAATAAAGGCCCTTTTTGCTGACTGCTTTTCTGAATGCAAGTAGTTTTTTGAGGTGCAGTTAAATATGAAAAATACAGCTGGAACACAAAGATATGTAGTTATGCATAAACCAGTTTTCTGATCTTTATTTCCAACAATAGCCACTATTCAAGAACAGCCTTAATCAGGTAATAAATCAGGAAAAAGAAAAATGAAATCTTCATCTGTGGGACCAAAATAAAACCTATATTTCCAAAAGAATATAGTTATTTTTGCAAAAGGAAAACACTTATTATTCTGCAATCTTCCTTGGTTTGTGTCAAAACAAATTGCACTGAGATGGATGATTTTCAGATTTACTTTGGTCAGTCAATAATGCAGGAACAGTTAATTGTCGTGGCCTCTGATGATTAACCGATTCTTGAGAATTTGATGAGCATCAGGTGAAGTGAATTGTATGAATTGACAAATATCTTTTCTTTAATCCTCTTTGCCCTCAGATATGAAGCTTTTGTCTGTCTCTTTTTAAGGACTGAAAAGGCCATCAGCTCTGTGGTGCTCTTGCTCCTGTACTCAGGTACAGCTGTGAGTTGGCCTAGGTGACGTGTCACTGTCACTAAATGTTACACGGAGTTAAGTATGAAAGTGTGGAGCAAATTATACTGTAATTCTGGTGGGAAAATATGATGTGCTGCAAAATATCACTGGACTATGGGTTAATACAACACATGTATGGACAACCCTTGTGGCAAGGCAAGATAAGTTATCATGGTATTGGCTGCAACCAGAGTGAGAAATTCTTCTAAATAGGTAAATTTTTATTTGACTGGCCTTCATAACAATAACTGATTTAATAACTATAAATAATTTAATTCACACATGCAACTGAATTCAACTGAACATATGAACTGAGCTGTGATGACACTCAACATCTTTAGTACTAATAATGTTGGTTTTGATGCATGTAATACACAAACAAACAAACAAACAAACACCCCCAAAATACCCCCAAAAAACAAAAAAATTAAAAAAAAACAACAGAAAATCAATTGGTTTGTGGTTTGTTGTTGTTTTTAATGGTTTCCCAGAAATTTATTACTTTGGATCATTTTTCAAATTTGGAACAAAAACACAATTTAAAATTTTGGCATTTTCTTTGGCCTTTTCACCTTGTTTTCTACAAGATGAAACAGAAGCTGTTGTATACATTCAAGAAAGAATACAAAGGGGAATTCTTAATAAATGCACTGGGAATATAAAACAGGAGCTTTGAAAGGACTGGGGTCTAAATTATCTCCTGTGAGAAAAATTGTATCAGATTTTTGACAATAATATATGGTCATGGAAGGAAATGCAAATTTATTCACAGGCAAAGTTTTTTAAAAATAAAAATCATATCTGTAAAGTACATGGAGAAAATTAAATTAATCAAGATGGTAGGAATACACCCATTCAGTTTCCCAAAAGGCTGTGTCACCCAGTCACAATCTAATAAAAGCTATTGCCTGCTCAGATGAGATTTCATTTATACTAATATTTAGAAAAGGTTCATACTTTTGAGACTGACATTTCTAGAAGCACTCAGATTCAGGATATGAGGAATATGGCTGCAAGAAAATTTTTTTTTTTTTTTGTCATTAGTTGTAAAAACCTATTACAGAAAAGTGTATCAAACATAGCTGAGACACGAAGAAACATAGACTGACCTGTGATTGGTCAAACACCTTAAATAACAAGCAACAAATATATAATGTAAATATTTCTGTATAACCTCAGTCTTACAGGCTGAGTTATAATACTCTTTACTGTGGATGGGTTTTATATTATTTATAGATCACACAAATATTAGTTGTTTTAAATGAAATCAAATTAAATTAAACTTTTTCTTACTGCACCTATTACAAGAGAGTTGCCTTAAAACATGGAAGACAAATCAAATGTATGTCAGTTGCAGACTTTGAATTTTTGAAGTGTGATTTAGAAGGGCCCTAAACAGTTGCTCTGTGTATGGTAGTGAATTTCACCTGCTGAAATATAAAACAGACTGAAGCAAGACTACAATTTTCCTTAGTGCATTCCAGTTTTGACTGTGTGTGCAGTAGAAATTTATACATGACAAATTTACTCTATCGCCATATGATCAAATTGGAGGATGTACACCTCTTATCATCACTCAGCCTGGAAACCAGAAACAGCAACAAAAAGCTCCCAGTGCTTTACATGGAAACATCTAGTCTTGATACGGTTAGCATCTGATAACAATCTTGTCAAACACAGCTACAACCAGAGATTACAGTGATGAGTTTTGCCATTGTGCTACCATTTATATCCTATAAGCATAGTAATGATAATGACACTGAGAAGGGCACTCAACTGAATCACAGTTATTGAGAGACATTATTATGCAATATGCATTACTGCTCATCTACATAAACTTAGCTGAATAATCCAAGTTGCCACATTTACCATAAAATAAAGAAGAATATTGATATTTTAAATTAAAAGGTAAGCCATTATAGGTGTATTTTCAGATACAAAATTTCTCGACTCACATCACACTTTCATAGCAAAGCAGCCATAAGCAGACAGCTATAAGTTCCGACGGGGTGTCTCCTAAGCTACCCCTTTCCAACTGAGTTTCTGCCCAGGAGTAAGTGGAAGAAAACCTGAGAACTTACGATCTCCTTGGCAGCGCACGGGACCCACGGACACCTTGGCTTCAGACCCAGGCCGGTCAAGGTCTCCAACCACCACCTGGCTGACTGGTAGGTGCTCTTTGTATGACAGCATCCCACTATCTTTCCTCCTGAATTATGGAGACACAAGAAGAAAGCAATTGTGAAGCATATGAAGTTATTTTCCTTGATCTAAGCTCAAAATGAATAGTTATGCAACAATTGCATGCAGTTGAAACCCCATTTTAGTTAGCAAGACCACAAAATTCAATTTAGAATAATGTCTTAGACCTTCTCATTCCAACTGCAGCAAGTAACCTAGTGCTTTTTTCATGCTAAGACCAAATCATTGTGCAGAGCTACAATATTTTTCTTTTATTATTTCAAGAGATGAACCAAACTGGAATTGAGTGTTCTTTCTTCCAAATAGAAAATGAAATAAGCAATACTTAATGTGGTGCTTTACCTGGTTTGTCTCTGTGGTTTGTTTTTTTTGTCACAATATCTTTTGTTTGTTTGTTTGCATTTTAGGGGTTGTTTTGTTCATGCTTTTATTTGGTTTTTTTATATAAACACACCCATAAAAGGCTAAATTATCCACACAGGAAAAAATGCCCTTTATATTGTATTAAGATTATAATTTTTGACAGAAAAGAAAGAAGGACAAAACAAAATAAATCCACCTATTTCTCTNTGTAATTGGGTATCTAAAGTAAGGAACTTTTTGATCTAAAAAATCAATTCCTTTGTTCAAAAATATCTCAGGATGAAGGATGAATTCAGTATCTATAAAAGTTAACTGAACCACACAATATAACTATAACTGAGAACTTGTAATGATTTCAGGAAAATGAAAGTCTTTTTCATCTCTAACTTGGATGACTCCAAGATCGCACTCATTATATTGCTAATAATTGGGCAGCACAGCAGGGATCTTTGTGATGTGTGGTAATGTGCAGAGTCCTCCAGTAGGACAGTATTGTTTTCCTGTAGAATCTCTGGTCATCATCCTTATTTGGTCCATCTGAAGAGATGGAAAGCAAAGCATTCTTTTAGAAAGAAGCACAATTAAATTAGTTAAAAAAATAACCATCACATTTTCGAACAACTGTTCACTGGAACTAGTGTCTGTTCTCTGTGATGAAGAGAGTAATTAGAGATTTAATTACTAGAGTTTTTCAAATAGTAGGTGACTGTTTTACTTAATCTGTGTGTTCTTCCCCTTCAGAGAGCTTGCTCCTTTGTGTTATGGGACTCTTTGAGTTGCTGAGATCATTAACCCTCTTTGGCTGGACATAGCTACACCAGGTGCTCTGTTGGTGAGGTTGCTACAGGACATTGATAGAAAGGGAGGAAAATGGAGAGCAGGAACCCTGGCAGGCTGCTTCTGCACATTGTGCTGGCTTGTAGCATACTGCTTTTCATCCCCAGATCACCATGCCCTTTACAAAGGCATCCTTTTCATCAATTTGGAGACAAGCAGAATAAGAGAAGAAAGATTAAAGGACTTTCCATTTAAGAAAGAAAAAAGTGAATAACAAAGACAGGTATGTAGACCTAATCTTCATCACTACTAAAGACTGCATCCATGGGACCCACTCCCTTCTAATAGAGGATAAATGCAGGTTGTCACTTTACTCTTTCTGAGGTTTTCCTCTGAGGCTGGCTTTCTCTACTGATTTTTATTCTTTCAAAGAACACTTTAAAGTTGAACATATCTATTTAAAATAAAGCATTCTTTGAAGAGCAGTAAAGAGGAAAATATTGGCATTTTCCTTCCTTCCTTCCTTCCTTCCTTCCTTCCTTCCTTCCTTCCTTCCTTCCTTACTTCCTTCC
>VWZN01018891.1:71714-86617 GCA_013396955.1 Regulus satrapa | reverse complement strand
CCCTTCTCACAAAACCAGCTAATATTTCAGCTCCTAATAAGGATGTTAAAGGGCAGCAGATTTCCTGTCACCAGGAAAAGCTTCATTTTCTTTGAAGGAAAAAAAAGGAGCAGTAAAAATTTTCTCTCTCTTTACTTATAACTTTTTACTCATTTTAATATTTTATTTATGCACTTAGTGATATGGTCACTTTAAAGCCATTGCCATGACAACAAAAGCTAAATGTTAGAGTTCTTTTCAGAAATAGCCTTATTTTCTGGTCATCGCTTACTTGTGTGATCATTGTAGCAAATGCATTTCCCCCTGCACTGAAACTATTGAGGACTGGGAGTGCTGAACTAAGAGTTGAAAGAAGTGAGTTGCCTTTTCACCAGCAGACCCTGTGCAGTTCTTTTGCTGAAATGGGATAATGATGATTTTTGGCCTACACATGTGCCAATAAGACAAATAAAGATTGAATGGCTCTGTTATGCTTTTCTAACATACTTGTAGTTCCTCTGGACATACTAATCAGTGCCAACAAAATCAAAAAAAATTAAACCAAGGACTGATTATTATGCTTGACTTTGTGCAACGTACTTAGAAATAATCACAGCTCGAACACTCAATTCCTGCAAGTGATAATGCTTCTGACGGTATTTAAAGACTTTGCACATTAATAGAGAAAGTCTCTGAAGTTTTTCCTCACCAAAGAAAATCCCCTCAAGAGAATAAAGATTGAATTCAGAGAGTGTCATATTCCTATTAATAGCCAAATGGGAGATGAATGAATCTGATCAAATCCTGTAATTATTACCAGGAGATATTGATGAAATCTCAGTGTAATTTTCTATTCCTAATTTCGTTTCCTATATATAACAGTCTGCAAAGTGCTTTAGGGTGCCTTTGAATGAAAGTAGCAGATATTAGTGTGAGATTTATCATTGTTTTGATTATGATCATCTACTTACTCTTTATGAGCATTCGGTGGTATGTAAAAAATAATTGCATTATATATGTATCAGCAAATGACATATTCAAAGTAATGTAAGGTTCTGTATTTTTATTAATTTGCTTATATAATTATTTAATAAAACCAAACTACTACTACTAGAGTAATTTATTTTCTCTGATTTTGTTAAACATCACTTAATTATCAGCCCAGCCACAAGGTAAAAAAATAGAGACTGTACTACAGGTAAGAATGGACTTAGTTTTAAAATATATGGTTTCATGACGTGAGGAACCAAAGTTATTTTGATAACACAAAATAAAACACCTACTGGACCGAAAATGTAGTGTTAAGCACAAATAATTTAGTGATTAGCAGTGGTTTGAAGAATGCAAATGCCAAAATATAAGAACTTCAAAGTTATACAATTTTCTACCACTCACAAGGCCCAGGTTTTACTATGTGAGCACCTCTGGAAAATCCCTGCATTTCCATAATCTATCTGAGGGAGGTATAAAGTAGTTCAGTAAGGACTAATCTATTAAGTATTAGTCCAGTTAGGATCTGCAAACCAATGCCTGTAAAAACATTGTGAAAGGCACAGACATACCAGATACTGGTGTTTTCTCTTGTCCAAAAAAATCTGGCAAGAATTTTATTTATACAAAAACTGCAAAGAAGAATAAATAGTACAGACAGTTTAATGAACAACACAACTTTGGCAGCAAATGTAATAATCTGGAAGTGAGTTACCTGGAAATAAGCAAGATCTAATTGACAGGATTAAAAACAGGCAAACAAAAACTAGAATTAAGCAAATCTAACTCTTGAAAGGTTTTCATAAAATTTAGCTAACTTTTTAATAGACATATTGTGCAGCACAAAAGCCATACTTTTAGATTCACCCTATACCCAGAGCTAAGCCCTTTGGAATTATAAACTGCAACCATATACTCTAGGACAAAAGTTTGTATTTCCACTGGATTTTGCTGTTCTAAGGGATTCTTATGGCTCTTTTGTCCCTTTCCCACCTGTCTTGTCACCTGGGATGCCCTTATATGTTAAGTTGGAGCTAATGACTCACCCTTGATTTGTCTGACAAGGGGTATTATGGAAAATTTCTCATTACTGTACAGGGTCATAAAAAATGACAGATGGTCATAACTCAATTTAAGTTTTTTCAATAGTCTGGTATTGGACAGGATAAGATCCTAGGAATTATGTGGTTTCTAAAACCAAAAGAAGGAGGAAGTCTTACTTAGTTAAGTAAGTTAAGACTGATCTTAAGGCAATTAAACTATTCTAGCATGCATATTTTCACTTTTGAGAACACTCTCTTCCTGAAAGTCTAAACTATTTGATGAAAGATTAGCTAATCCCAGCACCCAAATTACTAAAATAAATCTATACTTTGACTTCAATTAGTAAAGATAAATAATTCCAAAGACATGAGGCTGATGGTGCAGCATTCACAAGTAATCCTTGTTTAGAAATTGCAAAGGATTGAATTGACAAGATTAAGGGGAGATACACTGAGAAATTGGTCAGAAATATGTCTCATTAAAAAAATCCATCAGGAAGGAGACTGAAAGAGTTGACACTGGTTCTACAGATTCTCTTGCCTGAAAGGACTTCTTGGCTTTCCTTTCAAATAGGAGTTTGTGTGGAACTGAATAACCACAGAGAAAGGTGAACAATGGAGAGAGCTGATGGGACTCTGCTTTCTTTTGTACAATATGGAACCAGTTTCCAGTGAAAATAGGCCTTTTCTGAGTATTTGCTCATATTCTCCTCTCAAAAGGCCAGTTGAGACAGAAAGTCTTTCAAGCAGAGCGGCTTCTCTTACAGTCTTCCTTAATTTCTTTAGTGTGATTTTGAAAAAAATAAAGGAAATTTATAGATTCTTTTTTTTGAGGTCCTGCAACTCTTCTCACTTGACTTTCATTTTTTCTTATATCTATACTGAGATATTTTTGGAACGAAATCGAGAAATTCTACCATGCTTTAATTGATCTTTGCATCTGTCAGCAATTTAATCAATTTTATGTTGGAGTTTCAATTTTTTTAAAGGAAGTCAGGGAACATACGTGGCATTTCCTTTAAAAGAAATGCTAAACTGTGATGTCCCTTTCACCTTGGGCAATTATAGAGACAAGATTACTTGGGATTTAGCTGAAGCCAAGCAAAGAAACTTCCGTGAATGTTGAGCTGAAAGTGGATGATATGGGAATTTTTAAAGAAAAAACTGACATTTGAAAGGGCAATACCTTGCTCAAATATACTTTTGCCTCTTAGTTCAATTTCATTTGGCATTTTAACATCTGTATTATGATTTGATCTCCAAATATTTAAAAGTTAGAAAATTATTTTTTTAAAAAGTAGTTTAAAAATATTAAAATATATTCCACAACTAACAGTATCCCAAAAGTTTTTTTGTCATCCTAAAATTTTAAATGCTTTGTTTTATGACAGAAATAAGAAAACTCTCCTCTGAACAGGTGTAATCAATTGAAGGACAATAAAATAATGCTCCATTCAGCTACTTAATATGCCTCAGAAAGTTAAATGTCTGTCTTCATACATCACTTTGACAAAGAGAAACCTATGTTTATTCCATGATCCCCTTACAGATGCTGAACTTTCCCATGGAACAGGGGGCTACTGTAGCTCTGAGGGAAGAAAATTATTAAGAACTCTACTGAGTATTTCCACCTGTTTTAAAAATTACATAATTGAAAACACCAAAAATTTTAATGACACTTTTGTACATTTGAGTGGTAATATTTTATTATATCTGTGATGGTAATATTTTACTGTGTGGACACTAGAAGTATTTATCTAATGAAATATACATTTTTAATAATATCTGCACTACTGAATGTACTCTTGCAAGGTCTATGTAGATAAATGATGAATTCTTTGCTGCATCTATTTTACTGACTAGCCACAAACCTTTGAATCACATCGTATCAAACTATCAGACCAAACATACTTCTGGCAGGATTTTTAGGGCACAAGGATTTGTATTGGAAGAAATATTAAAAATCTCAGAGCAGCAGCTCAGAGGCTTCATTTCTTGGAGTTCTTGACAACTTTGACAGTTTTATTCCGTATGACTGAAAGAGCTAAATAAAAATAATTGACTATGGCATGACAAAATAACAGATGGCTATAGTTAATAGCTGACTTTGGCCCCTATATGCCAGTTGAGTTCAATACAGTACTAAAGTGCATAACTTTGTGTTGAATTTGGTCCAGAAAACTGAAATAAGTATGGTACTTACTACATCCAGAAAATGTCTGTAAAACCTGATTGTATAAGCATCTACTGCTACTCTTACCCTTCCAGTGGCACTTCCTGCACTGTTCATCCTCACATGATATCTATGCATATACCTTTTGCACAACTGAAACCAATCTGTGGCAGGCCCATTGGGAATAAAAGGATGCTGTGATTTAGCTCATGTCTTGTGTTGCTTGTACACCAATTATTATAGCTTTGACACCAAATATTTTGGGAAAAGGTTTCTACTGATCACACCCTGGAATGAAGCACGTGATTAGGCAACGTCACAAATCTCTATAATTATGATAAGAGTTACCAAAAGAGGGCAATGGAGCAGGTGAGGGGTCTAGACCACAAGTGCAATGAGGAGCATCTGAAGCAGCTGGGGTTGTTTAGCTTGGAGAAAAGGAGGCTCAGGAGTGACCTTATCACTCTCTACAACTACCTGAGAGGAGGTTGTAGAAAACTGGAGATTGGTATCTTCTCCCAAGTAACAAGGACAAGTGGATATGTCCTCCAGTTACATCAAGAGAGGCTTATATTAGGAGAACATCACAGATTTAGATGAAAGAAAATTTAAGTTGCTAGACATCACATAGAAAAAAGCATACCAGCATCCCTCTTCTAAATGATAATCTAAGTAGCCAATAAAGAGAAAAAATATAGGAGAAGTTTTATATTATTAAGTTTCCATGTTACTCTTTGACTATTTATTTCCTTTTTCTAAAGGCCCCCACCACATCTGTACTGATATTTAAGAAAACTTAGGTATTTGAGTCTATTTTTCACTGAACTCTCTCCATTCTCCTGAATAGAGATTCATACCTGACTTCAAAGTTTAATTGTACTCACCAAAACATCTTATTTTCTGTGTCTATGATCAGTTCACATTCTTTAAATACTATATTTCAAGGGTGTTGCACACAATCTGTGTCCCCTCAGAAGAACCTCCGTTCCAGTCCTTATAGTCAATGATCACACTGTACTTTAATTTTGTCTCCAGCCCCAGAAGATTGCTTCCCATTTTACTTTCATGAATGTGTGGAAGAAGGCAAATCTGCAGCAGTGATGCTTGTCTCAAAGTGGCACTTACCCCATCAGGACAGATGACCAGTTTCATTTAGCCTTTCTTACATAGCGCACAGCCTGTACATCTGTAACTCTTTTTTCTTCACAAGGATTTCTTAACCCACTGCTGTTCAAAGCTGGATTCAGTGATCCTAAAAATTATTATTTTTTCTTTCTGCTTATCTAATAAATACAGAAGTTGTATATAACTGAAAAAATGATGAGTAAAAGTAATCTAAAAATGAAATCTGCATCAGCACTGTGATTTTTTGATGTTGTTATAATCATTTGTTACACATATGAAAGGTAGACCCTTTAAATGATCCAGCAATTGGTGAGTAGATGGGGAATAAACAGCTATTTAAAATACACCAAAGCAAAATTTGTAACAACTGTCACTAAAAAAACACCCTGCAAAAATGTAAGCTTAAAAGATTATCTACAACTTGTGCTATAAACATAATGAATGATGTTTCTGTGTCTACTGAGGAAGGAAAGTGGGTTCTATTATCATGAAAGCACTCTAGTTAGAAGAAGAATTAAATATCCCACTACAAAACATTTTAAATGCACACCCATTCATCAGAAATAATTATCTGAAACTGAATGCTCCAAGATATTCAAGCACATTTACAACAATGGTGCAGCATAGAGGTAATTAACAGATGTCTTTATTCATTACGCAAACACTTTTCTATCAAGCACAAGCAAAATTAGGATACTTTCCCTCTGCTAGTAAACACACACATATATATCTCTTAGAACTGATTTAATTTCAATTAGGTTCCTTTTTCAGTGCCTTTGCTAAAAAGATTGATGATCTTGGTTTGAAGTGATATGCAAATTTATCTGTAGGTTAATTTCTTCCTGACCTTTTTGTGTTTTTGTGATATCATTACCTCTTGTCTGTGTGTGTGTATCTCCATGCACAGTGAAGTAACTGGAGAAATAAAAAAGGATACTACACAAGGTACTTACTCAAGTTAAAAAAAAATAAAAATTATTCATCAATGCGTACAACTGTGTCAGCTCCAGAGGCAGCAGGGTTCTGTGGGACTGTACACAGAAATTCTCTCACTGCATTTACTCAAAGCATTAGGAGAAAATGGAATGAGAGAGATTAGGATTTGAGCCACAGAGAAAGCATGGTGTGCTACATTTTGTGCTAAATATCAGGCCAAATGCAGATCCCCTTGTTTAGAAAAATCTGTTCTGTTGCACTGACTGTAGAATGTGAAGCACTTTTTTAGGATTTTGTTGATCACACTTATACAGGATTAGTGACCTATTCATTAGCAAGATTGCTCCACTTTATTGCTCTGGTGGGTTTCCATTATCCTTTCTGTTAGCCTTTGAGCTCAACTTTCCTTACATCTCAACTTTCCAACATCACCACTTTTTTTCTCAACAAAAGACTGGGACAAACTTAGCAGAACTCACCATTCATTTCCTAGCACAATTCCATCTGAGCTCAGCCTGTCTTTTCCTAGCACAATACTTGATGAACTCCCCCAAGGTTTTTTCTACCAAGTCTGCTGTGACAGCCCTGACTGCATGAACTGAAATGGCTTTTGGCCACAGGTTTCTAACAAAATGTGACAATATGGTCATGAACAAAGGAGGCTGATGATGGAGTGCACGAGATTCTCCCTCCCTCTTATCTCTAAGAATGGTGCTTTTTGGGACTTCAAGCAAGTCTGGATAGATTTTACAAGGAAGCTAACCCTGAAGCAATCAGGTTGTGCTTCTCTGGTGTTTCAGACTATGACATTTTTTATCAGCATTAGGTGAAGACAGAAATTAAAATATAATATAACATAGGTCGAAAAGCCTAGAGTGCACAGAGTATTCACAGAGGGTGCACTGAGAGCCTTGCCAACACTCAGGTGTGTTTCAATGGCTAGATATGGTAATTTGCCAAATGTTGATGCATCTTTTCTGACAGCTTAAATGTAGTTTACTGCAGATACTTCTTGCCTTAAAATAAGCCTATGAGATAAACCTCATGGCCTTATGGATATAGGGACACAAAGGAGTCTCTCACTTCTACCTATAGTAAAGATTATGCATACAGTGAAAGAAAGGTTGCAGTTACTGATGACAACTCTCTGCTACTGCAGGCAGCCACATCACCTAATCTCCTCCAGAATCTGAACATGTCTGTATAATTTAATCCAAGAGGGAGCTAATTTTCTTTACAGTAGCACCTGTGGCATTACGTTTTGGATTTGTGACCAAACCAGTACAACCTAGAGATAATTTTGTTATCGATCAGCAGTGTTTACAGGGTCAAAGCCTTTCCTGCTTCTGACATCATTGTGTAGAGGAAGAAGGTAAAATATTTGGAGTGATGACATTTGTCTTTCCAAGCAGTCTTTACACATGTTGGAGCCCTGTTTTCCTGGGGATAGCTGAAGACCTGCTAGCCCATGGGAAGTGGTGAATGAATTCCTTTGCTTTGTTCAAGCATGCAGCTTTTGCATTATTTGACAAACTGTCTCTATCTCAGTTCAAAAGATTTTGGACTTTTCCAAATCTCTCCTTCATCCTAGTGAGGGGCTGTAAGCAAACTGCTGTATGGAACTTAATGGCCTGCTTAAGAAAAATTTGTCTGTTCTTCCTGAATACTCTCAGTGAAAAGCTATTCCAGTGTGACACTCTTGATTGACAATGTTACGGGGTGAACAGTACTTGCCATTTATAGACCTGTTTTCCTTGACTCTGTTAAATCTTTTCCTGAATCTGTATCTCTTTGCAGAGCCTCCTTTGGCAGCCAGTTACAGAAGTTCACTAAAGCAGTACATTTTCCCCATCTGCTTTAATCAGGTCTCATCCCAGATGGCAGGTTGGTACTAGCTTTGTCTGTGTGCTCTGCTCGTGTGCACTCTGTAACAGTGTTCTACTGCATGTGAGCCTCCCTTCATTCCTTTTCCTTTGGCAATAGATAAGAAGTGGTTCCGTGTGTATGTAACAATACCCCTGTTCCTTCTGAGCAGGGTATTCCATTGCTCCTAAGAATGCAATGCTCCCCAGAAATGGTGTCAGCAAGTAATTTATGTTCACATTATCTAAAAAATCACTAAATCATGGAATGGTTGGGATGGGAATGGAATTCCAGAGATCATCTAGTCCGACCCCTTTGTAGCCTTCCAGAAAGGTGTGAGTTAATAGTTTAAAAATATACTTTTCTTTTAAAAAAGCCACATGTTTACAAAGAATAAAAATCTGCTTTAAGATTATAGAGTCATCACTGATAACAAAACAACAAAACCTGGAGGTTTGCTGATACATTCTTCAGATGTATCAATATAATTTATACTGAATTTACGTGTTTTTTACAAGGTCATAAATAATTTTCAAACATTAATATATCAGCAGTGGAAACTGAAATTAGGTAAGAAACATGAGGAGGTAGGTGCTATAGATTTTCAAAGTAAATTGCTAGAATGTTTTCAAGAAAGTTGAAAGTTAAGCAAAGGCAGGTTGAGTTGGTAGGCTAAAAAAACCAAGCACACAATTGTCTTCATTGTACAACTAAATGAAAGCTATAACTAGAGCTATAATCATCAGTATGTGAATTTTCCTGTACAAACCTGAACTATTTCAGTCACATAGTATGTTTGTCACCTATAAATAAGTGCTCCTTATAAAAACTGTCTCAGTTAGAAGACAGAATCAGCATAAATATTCTATATAGTAAAAGATAAGATTAACACATGCATTCAAAAAACACACAACTTATTTAGCAACTGGAGCCAAACTACTACTGTGATAATGAAAGCAAAAATAAAATAATGTTTTGCCTACATAACAATAATATATCATATATATTTCATCATGTACTGCAGATGGCAAGAGCAAACATGACACTGAGTCAGAGAAGCAAACATGACATTGAGTCAGAGAAGAAACAGACCCTGAATTTTACAAAGAACTGCAGCTTGTTCAGGCTGTCTACCTGTGGAAAGCGAACCCACTCATAATCCACAACAAAAGCTTTGAATGACAGAATTTTCTTAACTTGTTTCAGTATTTCTTTCAAAATACCAAAAATCTTAGGCCTGTAATTTTGCAAGGACTTCATAGCCAGTCATATGATTGTTGCATCATTTTGCAGCTAAATGAAACCCCCAAATTTCAGGAAAGGCACATAAGCCAGAAACAGCACACCACATAGCAAATATTAGTAGAAAGTAACTGGAAGATCCCAATATTATCAAGTCTAACCCCTGAAAGCTCTGCAACTGGGCACTTCACTGTGAGCTTGGACAGCACATTGGATATACTATAGCCAAAAAGTTATTGCTTACCCATTTCTTATAAATGAAAGAAGAAATAAAAATCTGAAACACGCACTAGTAGTGTGCTGTAACTTTCAATGTCTTTACTTCAGTTTTTTTCATTCTCTCTATAATTAGAGTCCTCTTCCATGGCAATAGGAGAGAAAGTTGATTCTTCAAAATTTTGTGAGAAATACCTGCTTTATTCAGCAAGAGCTGGTTTAAATCAGATGTTCCAACCTTGAAAGGGTGCCTGTCATCCTTACATCACACCATTACATCATGGCAGTGGTCCAACACTGACACAAGTTCTCCAGAGGGACCCCAGGATGACCATCCTTGGAGGTGTTCTGGGCTCAAACAGACACAGTCCTCAGCCAGTTTGATTCCACCATCCCTGAGCAGCAGATCAGACTACAGGAGCTCAGTAGATCACTTCCAGGCTAAATTACTCTGTGATCTGACAAGTGTGTGTATGCAAAGATGAGTGTAGTGCAAGATCTGTGCACCCTCCAAGGGTCTCCAAAATTATTTGTCTTTAGGAGAAGAATTTAATAAGCTTTTGCTGCCATGCTTGTTTTCCTTAATGATTATCTTGATTCTTTACCTTAGAGTTAAGCAGGTCAATGTCTATCTTCATTCTAAACATAATTTTGCTTTTTTTCAACTCACAGAACAAAAAAGGACATTTTTTTTACTGTTCATCATTTAGGTTTATTCTGCTTCACAATCTTCATATATAATTTAACTGTTAATAACTGTTATAATATTAAAGTAAGGTAATAATCAATATTTCTGAGCTTTCTCAGTTCACATTTTTCATCTTCTATCTGCTCTCCTGATTCAAGAGATTTCCATCAGTTGTTTCTATCTATGTTGGCTTTTCAAGGTCCTTAAAGGAACACACCAGTTTTTTGTTTATAGTGTCATGGATTAATAATTTATTTTTCTGTGTTTTGGGCTTTTTTATTGAATGAAATTGCAGCAAAACATAAGGTCAGTTTTAAGAGCATGATTTATAAATGTGCTGTGTAAATCAAGAGTTTTGTTTTGGTTTATGAAGCTTTATGAGTCTTAGATTTGACATAAGATACTTGGACTCATTATTTTTTCCAAAATGATTTAACTGAAAGATGAACTCTTGACCAGTAAATGTTATTATGACATTTTATGTCATATCCAGCAAATAAGTGCTTTTGGACATGTTTAGTGAAGCATTTTAAACATTTCTCTTTCATGGAAATAATAGCTGCAAATCCATTTGTGCTTTTACATTGCCAAGAAAAAGCTTTTGCATCATAGAGATACATTTTTATATTTACTGTATTTTTTCATCACATTTTCTAACACTGCCAGCAGATTTTAGTTTGTTAACTTTCTATTTGCCTGCTTGTTTTAAAATTTGGTTTTTCTTCCTTTTAATTTTGCTTTGCTTTCTTTTTAATAATTTATATAAATAAATATGTATATACTGAAATACTTCCATGAAGGAAATTGTATAACTTAATCAATCACCCCAAGTCATAACTCAAGGAAGAATTTTTTCCTTAATCTACATTTAATTTAATCCTGTAACCAACTTCCGCTTGACCAAAGTTGAACAAAAGATAGTATTTGTGATGAAGGAATAGATAGAATAATTTCTTCCTAGTAAACTGATCATTTTTCAGTGAAATATGAACAAAAAGCCATCTGAATTTTATCAGGAAGCTGGCTCATATTGACACACTTCTACTGTAAAGAATCCATGGAGCATTTCAATTTCAGTTTAAAGAATTTTGAAAAAAACCTAGATATAAAAATGCAACAAATTACCTCAGATGTGATTTACTGAGTCTCCACTGCACACTCAGACAGCTCTTAGAAACTTTGTGGGGTCTCCAGGGACTGTAATTGATACTAATAATTTTCATAAGTATAGTATTCTGCATGTGAACAGGAGACAGGGAAAAGAAAAACAGCAGGAGGAGGGGTGTGGGACACAAAGAGAGTTGGGACAAAATACCTAGCCACAATTAATTACAGACAAGAAGTAATTTTGAACGCTTAGGGCAAACCATGAATGCTAAGTGAGATAAACCCACACCTAGTCCATGACATTAAAACAATTCATAGAATTTAAGCTTCTTCTGCAAGCCTAACTATATTTATATATATATATAAAGGAAAAGCAGTCCCCTTTTCTCCAGGTGTTAGAACCATTGCCTTTTCTTGCAGAGTTTCCAGACTTTATGAAAGGTTTCTTGATTGTTTTGACAGTTTTTCCCAGAAAAACACAGTGTAAGTCATCATCCTCTTTGGAGTAAAATAATGCATTATGTATATAACAATCATTCCCAGACAAACACAATGCTACAGGTGAGTCTTGCCTATTTTTATGTTCTGTTTCTTTATCAGGTCTTTTGCAGTGGTGGGAATCTGCTGGGTAAAATGAGAAAAAGACAAGAAACAATTATTCCTTCAAATGTGGAGGTTTTGCTACTACCTCAGTGATGAAAAGGATATTTTCATCAATTACTCTGAAGACAATATTCCTATCAAGTCTGGGTCCTGATGCAAAAGAAGTATCTCAAGGGTTTCTGAGTTCTCTCTTCTCCAAGACCCCCAACTCTTCCCCCCATGTGAATATTTCTATTCTTCCCCTTATATCTGTATATCTCTATATATCTCCTGGTACACTAAAGAACAAACAGTGAAAACAGATATATTTTCTGTTTACACCAGAGGCTTAACACCTTCAGCTTGATGGACCTTGTGATTGTTTCAGCTAAAATATGACTGCAACAGCTAATCATGTGCTGCAGTCTTCATCTACCCTATAACACGGGTTGTCACATATTTCAGGTGTCTTTACATCTGACTGCACTGACTCAGAAATAAAAAAGTCAGAGGAGTCCTACAAGTTAAGAAGAAAAGCACCCTCTTCAAGACTGAAGCAGCATCAGGTATGGAGTGAAATACACTGGGCTGGTCAGCATTGGAGATTTCATCTTCATAGTATGGCACTGAGGGCAGAATCATTAGTCTTTAGCCCATAAATAAAAGGTGGAGGAGGAGGAAATAATTGGCAGCTGAAAGGACTGCAGTGCACAATGCTCAGTGTACTCTGCCCTTACCTGACAAGCTGTGACAGTAAGGTCATTTGCTTTAAAGCTAGGACTACAAGATTTTCATTCAGATTAAAAAGTCTGCATCATTCTGTGCAAAATGTAGGAGACAGTTTTGTTCTTGCTCACTTCATTTGTCATTCACTCTAATAATGAAGTTTAACAACAAAAAATATACAAACATGCTGGGAATTACATTTCAGTCATCTGCATGGTAGAATTAAAAATCACGTATCTGCCTTTTCACTTGCTAATTCATAACTCTCTCAGAAATTTCTTAGAATACCCTGAGAAAGATTGGACATTTTTAATAACAGCAAGGATATGCCAGAGAATATAAATACCTAACTCTGATAGATTTTTTTTTTCAGTGCTGCTGTTGAACAATTCTCTAACTTAAAAAGACCTGGATGACCCCATCTGTCTGTGACTAGCTGGAACTGAAAAAAAGAAAACCTAAACAGCAACACTCAGAAGTGAGATTGGCACCCCGATGAACACTCACCTTTTGTCTCACAATCATTTATAGAGCAAATTAATAAACAAGGATAATGGCTTTTCATCACTCTCCCCTTTAAGTTCATTCATTACTACTAGCACTGAGAAATATATGAACTTAAGTCAAACAAGAATCATCATCATCCTTAGAAGATTGATAGAGCTTGACCATTTCCACATTTACAGCAAGGTAAAAGACTCAGCTTGTGATGCATGAAGCAGTACAGAATCCTGTTTCCTCATTCATAGTTTTGTATTGATTGCAGGAAGGAAAATTATTGTAACTGCACAATAAGTACATAGGACTGAATAAATAACACTGAGTAAGAAAGGGATATTTTTACAAGAAAAAGAAGGTTGACAAATAGTTATTTCATGTCATATCAATGCCCATATTTTCCTGTGTTTTTCAGATTTGGAGAATGTTAAGACTTTGTTCCTCACTCGTCTGGTCACTGCCATGAGCCATAAGTCTTAGGGGAAATGTTTTCCTTACTCCCAGTGAATAGGACAATAGCTGAAGTCCAAACAGGATCATCTTGCTATAAAAAAGGCCTGAATCAAGTCCTGAAGGTGAGTAATACAGAAGAAAAAAGAGAGAAAACACAAGTAAAATTTGACAGTTTCATGAATCTTGAAACTCTTAACCCTCTCAATCTATATCAGTTCAGACTGGAAAACTGCCAGTTCCTGTGAGCTGCATACCATGGCTCTTTTCAATAATTGCATGGAATATCTCTAAAAGAGAACAAGCAATATATGTGATCTTAGGTCTGTCTGGATCCTGGACTAGAGCTGCCAGCTCATTAGAAATACAACAAATGCATTAGTGGCAACTCCAGACAGCAAAGTCCTTCAAAGTCTACATAAGAGCAATAGCCTAAAAACTTACTTTGCAAAAGATGCTGTGCCCTTCATTGGCCCTTGGATTAAATTTTAAATCACTCAAACCAGTCTTATATACACATTTATGGTAGTAAATGCTCAGAATTTAGGAAAAAACCCAGTCCTTTTGTGTTTGTAGACAGCCTAGCATAACACAATCCTGCATTTTGGCCAGAGTCTTGTGGTGGTACTAAGGCACAAGTAGAGGAGAGTTTGAAAGGTGCCACTCAGCACAAACAAGTGTTACACTTCAAAATTTCAATCTCTCAAATTTTTAATCTGTCATTTTTGGTAATAAAATCATTCCGCCTTTTCTCATTGAAAAAGGAAAAAAAGAGGAAAGGAATATATCATTTTTATAAATAAAATCATAGAACAGGTTATAAAAATGAGAGGATGAAATTAATTTAAGGAAGAGTTCACATTTTTCTGCATGGAAACTCTGTTTCAATATTGCACACCAGTTACATATGATGAGCACAGCTAAAAAACACAGGATGGACGGCATTCTATTTAATACCCAATTACTTGACCCTTTTACCTACTGGAGTAGTTTTAATGGCCAAATTGTAACTAGAAGAAATGAACTTCATGGCTTCTGGCTATCTTCTTGTCTGTTGGTGAAAGTTTCAGCTCAAATCTATCACTCATACTGAAAATAAGAACTACCAGATGTATTAAATCAAATATTTCCTAAGGTTTGAATGCTTAACTTTCTGTCTTTAGTGTGCCTCTTCATGCAAATTTTTATTCTGTACCATTACATACTGTCAAAGTGCTAAAATTTTGACTGACTGGAAATGTATTATATAACATTAGGTGTCGATGTGAATGTACATAGGAACTCT
>VWZN01018891.1:45962-71632 GCA_013396955.1 Regulus satrapa | reverse complement strand
GAAGTAGTGGAATTTGTCAGCTAATTTTCCCTGCCTTCATCAACAAAATTAATTCATTCCTTAAGTAAAACTAAAAATTAAACTTGGATATTTCAATTTTTATTTGATTACAAGATATTACTGCATATAATTAACAATAATATTTTCTTGTCTATAATTTCAAAGATGGCCTTTCAGTTCTGCAAAATTGTTGAATAAAAGTTTTCAAAGTGCTGTGGCTTAATTCTACAAAGTTTTCTAAATTTCTAGGAAATTGTGATTAATCATCCGATAAAGACATGAATTAAAACAGCAGCACATTGCAAATTTATTGGATAATTTCTGTTATGGGTATTTTTTTGTGGTTTTTGCTTGTTTGTTTGTTTCCTGCAATAAAAACAAGCGTGTCTTCTTACTAAATACAGGCCTCTGCATTTTAGCAAAAATGTCTGCTTTGGAAGTTACAGTTTAAATATGATGCTACTGTATAGAAAGGCTTGATTTTTTATGCAGTCAGTCTGTCTAGTTTTATTGGAAATTTTTGTTTGTATATACGTACACATATATATACATACATACACACACACACACACACACATATATATACATAGAGAGAGGATGTTTCTAGTAATGCATGCTTCTCAATATTACTTTTATAGTCCTTCAGGTTCTTTTAGTATATTCACATTTTAACTCTTTTACCTATTAAAGATTTCTCTACATAATGCTAGAATTAGTAATTAAAGAAAATGTAGCCATGTAGAGCTAACAATAAGTTCTCAGTTTGGTTTTGGTTTTTGTTTTCCAAAAATAATGTGTAGCCTAGACACTTCTGACCATGTAACACCTCCGTGGAAGCTTCAGTTGCTGCCTAGATGGGAAAGTAATGGAAAAAAAAGACACTGTTAGCAACTTCTAATGAAGGAGAAGCCAGTGTCTTCTAACTATCCATCTCTCTTTGCATCAGCAGCTCTTTTACTGAGAGCACACAAGGTTATAGGACAGATGGATTTTAAAAAGTGCCTAAGGGAGTCAAGAACTGAAATATCTATGATTTCAGTGGTAATTACTACATACTAAACTTAAGCCTTGATATCTACCTATCGCTCCAGGAGCCTTTAATATCCTATTAAATCTGGCTACAAATGACCTACCTGCCATTTCCACAGCTTCAGGCCAGAATTTCAACATCCACCCATATTCCTGTCACTCAACTCATGTCATTCTGAGCTCTGTTTAGTCATCTTTTCCCTTGACCTGAAACTTTCTTTTGAAACTCCCTTTGTAGGAGAAGAGTTGTGAAGGGAAGAGGGATGCATCCTGCAGAGTGTTCTGTAAGACACCTCACAAAAATAAAACAATTTGACAGGCTCTGAAGAAAGAAACTTTAATATCCAAACTGTGAGATTATAAATAAGGATTCCTCCACTGATTTTCTCCATTTGTCCAAAGCACTTTTATCTGCAAATTCGGCTTAAACCCTTCTGATCATCTTTTGGGCCACCAAATAGTTCTTGAAAGATTAACAACCATGTCAGTATCCAGTGATGAAGTCCATGACTGACTTCACAACCTGAAGTGCATTCACATCAGGAAGTGCTAAATGAAAATCTTCTTATGTCACCTTTTCTGAGTAAATCCTTGAACAGCATCATATTATAAGTCTTCTGAGTTATTGTGACTTCTCTGTAATAAAAAACAAGGAGCCTGTGGTGTGGAAACTTTAGCCAATCTGAGTCTCAACTAACTCTAGGCTCAAATGATAGTAGGAATCAAAATTTCTTTGCAGATCTCTGAATTTGCTAATTAATTAATACAGTGTGCCTATCTCTGCAATGACTGTCATTTCTAAAAAGAACTGCCAAACTTGTAATAATAATGTTTTTACTCAAATAATATTTTTTTTCTAAAAGACTTATATTTTATCTAAAATTAATAATTTGAAAATACTTTTGTTTAACAGCAACCCAGAGAACTTCTTGCTACTCATAACAGCTACCTTTATTCTGTCAAGATTGAAGCAATATGACTTTAAGTGTAGACCATGCACATTTTAGAAAATGATCTTAACTAGCAAGGAAATCTAACCTTTCTTATATAATCTGATCCATTTGACTCTGAATTAATTTCATTTGGGACACAAATCGTAGATAATTTGGGACTAAGGGTCATTTTGACAGGTTACTCTGGTGAAGCTCTTCCAGATGTGTTTTTGTTTCTTTATCATGACAAAAATGACTATTTAGTACTTATATTGCATCAATAACACAAATTCCTAAAGAACCAGGTTCTATTTTAGACTGTGTGTGCAAATACACATAAATGTGAATTCCATATCTCATATTCCCTGCCAGTATCTACCATTTGGCTTATCTACCATCCAGCTGTGGCAATCAAGACATCATGCATGTGCTAAATAATTTTACAAGTATTTTATTTAGATAGAGAAGGTGTGATGTGAAATTTAAAAAATCAGTAGTAGAAAAACCACACAGATGTAAGGTATACCAAGCCTACGGTATTCACTAATCCTTGGGAAAAGTTGCATTGTAAGTGAGTCCATAGTTAACACAGCTGGTTCTGTACTTACATAAAATTACCCACATACCTGGTCAAAAACAAAAAAAAGGCAAAACCCAAAAACCCACAAAAATTGGGGAAAAAAGCATTTCAGGCAGCTTACAAAGTTTTAATTAGTCCCCTGTTCCTACCACCCTGATACCTGGTCCCTGATCATTATTTGTTCTGGAGGGCTTCAGCATCATTCAGCATAAGATATAGACAATACTAATTTACTATAAAATTGCCCACTCTGCAGATTTACTGTCATGCTTCAATATGTGGATCCCATTTTATAGCTAATGTGTTATTTCAAATCTTCCTATAAAGACTGCATTTTCTCATTGGATTTTTGTAGTGTTCATTAGTACAGCAGATGATTGCTTCATAAATCTACCTATCTTTGCAATACCTCCATGAGGGAGTATCTGGCATAATTTGCATTCTACAGATTGGATGTTAAGCCTGAAAGATGTTAATGTTAAAAACACTCATACCTCGTGCTCCATTTGAGATGCCTACATGCTTTTTTTGGTGCTGTTTTTTTGGTTGTTTTTGTTTGTTTGTTTGTTTGTTTTCTCTTTAAATGACTCCATTAGATGCATTCAGAGAGTGATCTCTTATTCTGGTTGTAGCTGTGAATGTTTGGTATTTTCACAAAGTGAACTTCTGGGTTTCCACTAGATGCCCAAACAATTAGGATCAAACTAATTACTGTTATGTGAAGAAATGGTTTATGAAATTGAGGAAGCATCATGCAGGAATGTGGTTCCAGAGGCAGGGTTAGAATCCAGTTTTCCAGGGCAGCATTCTCCTGCCTTTGCTATGAAATCATTCATCAAACTGTGACTTCTTTCTTAATTTCTAACACAATTTCTAACTTCTACAAAAAACATAGTAGTCAATATCCTACTTACACTACATCATTCTGATTCAGCCTGACCCATTTTTCAGTGGCTCTCCAATTTCCTTAAAAAATCTCTCTCCTGAATCTTGTTCTTCTTCTTCAACTTTCAGTCTCAAAATTTCTACAGTCTTCCCATTTTACTTACCTTTTCTAATATGGTTATTGCTCTGGCTACTCTCTTTTCCCCACTGTATATTATTCCTGCAACCACCCAAAAAACTCCCAAACAATTTTTCCAACACTGCCTGGGCAGGAGCAGAACATCATTGTGAGCTTACCACAACCAAATGCAGTGCTCCCAGCTGTGGACAAGATATGCAATTGCTACAAAAGTCCCACCTGAACTCTCAGCCACAGTCTGGCATTTACTCAGCCCTTCTATTTTAGGGGACTCTAAATCCTTCTAAAATAAATTGTGCTGGTGAGCTATGGTGGCAGGCTGTGGCAAGCTGCTTTGTTAATATATGAACTGCGACTTGTCTGCTCATAAACTCTTGTATATTCTGTGGTCCAAACCAGGAGCTGTTTTGCTGTCACCAGAATAAGGCACATGTCTTGGACACCCCAGATGAATTCTGCCCTCATGACTGAAGTCATCAAGGTCTCCTATCCTCTGGAGCTCACTTGCTTTTTAGGTATTGATGAATTTGGCTAGATAAACTCCCTAACTAGAACTCCTCAAAATAACTCTCAAACTCTAAAGATATGACTATGAAAAAGGCTAGATTCTGCCAAAACCAAACTGAAAAAATAAATCTTGAACAAAATTTCCTTAATGACTATAATACAGCTTTTATTTCTTCCTGTGATTTACACACATCATGGATTAAAATATAATATCCAGTGGTATAATTGCTTCTCATAAAATGTCCTGTAGTAAGTAGTAGTTTTACTGAAAAAGTTCTGATACTTATCTAAAGAAATATTGTGCAAATATATTTTAGTATGAAGAAGTTCTTAGTAAACTGTAGCTCTTTTATGATAATAAGTCTGTTCTAGATCTAAATCTAATAACAATATGAATCTATTTATTGGTATAATCCACATAATCTTGGTGTATACAGGGGCTGCAGAGGTTACAGAAAGATTATTGACTGAATGCTGTTTATTAAATTATCATTTGTGACTCTTGGGGAATCTTCAAGAAAATATCAAAATCCAGTGCCATTTTCCCCATACATTTCCCTTGGTGTAAAAGAAAACAGTAAACACATGGCACAGAGCCTTATTATTCATGGATATGCATTCAGTGCCTCAGGCAATGAAAACTGTAAGTGCTCCTAATTCTACCATTATCGCAATTATTATCACAATATCTTCCTTTTATTGTTACCATTTTGACACAGAACCAAACCTACATCCCTTCTGCCACATTTCTCTAGTGCCTGTGATTGAGTTAGAGTCATCTGACTTTATATTCTTCATCCTCAATATAATTCTATTTCTGAGGCTTTGCAGCATGTGTGATTACCCTGTCTCTGAAACCAACTCCTCTATATCTGCAGTGCTCTGATCCCATATCATAGCTAACAGCATACTATCCTAACAATGCCAAAGCTTGGGATGGCAATGTCTGTGGCAAGATCTGATTTTCCACATCCTAATCTACAATTTTTGCATGGCCTGGAAGGTGTACTTTATTACTCTGTTTTTGTGGTTTTCGTACTTTATTCTTGCAGATCTCACCAAACATGGTCCTGCTGCTATCTGGAGGGATCTTCATAAGCTGGAGAAGTGGGCTCACAGAAGTATAATGAAATTCAACAGTGAAGGATGTAAAGCCTTGCACCTGGGGGAAACAATTCCATGCAGCAGTTGGTTGGGAACCACCCAGCTGGGAAGTAACTTGGCAGAAAATACTCAGGGTTCCAGTGAACGTCAACTTGAACATGAGCCAGCAATGTGCATTTGAGGCCAAGCAGGCCAGTGGTATCCTGGGGTGCATTAGGCAAAGTTTTTCCAGAAGGTAGAGGGAGGGCATCTTTCTTCCCTGCTCAGCACTAGTGAGGCCACATTTAGAGTGTTTGGTCCAGTTCTGTTGTCCCCAGTACAAGAGACAGATGGAATTACTGGATGGATTTCAGTGAAGGTAGAGGGACTGGTGTAGGAAATGTAGAATCAGAAAGAAATTATAAGTATGACCGTGTAGCCAAAGAGGCTAAAGAAGGAATTCAGCTCGAAGCATGGTTTGAATAATGCAAAGAAACTGGTCAGGCTTGCCCAAGCACATTCCTTCCCCAAAACTCTCCCAGTAAAGCAAAGACCCTTTTCCTGTCACCTTATAAGGAAAGGATCAATGTACCCCAAGATAGCCTAATTGATACAAATCCAGTAGCCCCTATAGGTTGTAAACTAATGTTGTTGTATTAGTATGCATTAGAAGATTGGATAGTTAAGAAATAGAATATTCAATGTAGCAGTGATATAAACCTCTGTACGGGAAAGCCCGGGATCCCTCTTTTTTCTATCTCTAGCTCTCTTTTCTCTCGTCTCTTTTCTCGCTCTCGGCTCTCTCTCTCTCCATCTCTCGATCTCCCCCTCTATTCTGTTCTCACTTTTGTCCTTTGCTCCTGCCCTGATCTCTTACCCATCTCCTACCCCTTGCTCATACCCCTCTCTCTCCCACGCTTTATCCCTTTTTGCTCCCCTTCTCCCTGACTCGCCCGATTGTCTCCTTTGAGCCTGCTCTGAGCCCTCTCTGCTGGCTCAGAGCAGTGTTCCTGGACTCACGCCCTGAAATAAACCGCCTATTCCTAACTCTTTTACTAGAGGCCTCCGACCGTGTCCTGTACCGTCCATATTGAGAAATAATTTTATTACAGACTGGGGCATCTCTCCTATGAAAAGAAGCTAAGGCAGCTGGGGCTGCTCAGCCTGGAGAAGACTAGATTGAGAGGGATGCCATCAATATCTAAAAATACCTAATGTGAGTGGCAAAGGTGATGGAGTCAGTTTCTTTCCAGTGGTGCCCAGTCCCTGGACCAGAGACAATGCACAGAGGGAAACTGCAGAGTCCATCCTTGGATTTATTTAAAAAATTTCAGACAAAGTACTGGGCAACAGTTTATGAGTGACCCTGCTTGAACAGATGGGTTAAATTAGAGGAACTCTGAGCTCCCTTTCATCCACAATTATTCTGTGATTCTGTGGTTCTGTGATTCTTCCTACTCTCTTTATTTTTTTCCTTCTTTTTTAGTCTATGGCATACCACTACAGTTCTGTAGTTCTACATTCATTAATAGCTGTAGAATTTCTCAATTAGCCTCAAATGGTTTATGAGCCAGTATTGATTCAATTACCCGCAGGATGATATTAATGAGAGAAATGTTCATAAAAGTATGTTTTCAATATGTCACTGAACATACCATGTAAAATATAATCCTGCCTATCATGACAAAAGAGTCACAAATGATTAAGGCTCACAAAACAAGTGTTGTAAGACCACAGAGAGGGTCTCACTTGAAATGATGATGAGCTTTACGCAGTCTGTTCATGTTTTTGGGGAATATCAGAGATGCTAGTTTATTCCTTTTTTCTGCCTTAATTAATTAAATTATCTCATGCAAAGCCTTATAGCTTTCTCTGAAATACGGACCCTCATTCCATAATATATGTTGAGTCTAGTTTTTAACATATTTTTCTCATGAAAGTTGGATAATGAGAGTTGGAGGCACTCGATGAGTGATTTCAGTACATACCGCTCACATTCAAATGCAGCAGCAACACTCTAAAAATGAGAAATTCTGGGAAAAAGACCATGAAGTTGCAAGGATAAAATTAATATGCATTGTATTGCAGTATAACCAAATGTATAACTGAATCCGATGGAGACAAAGTTGTGTGGGTGGCCAAAATGCTGGTCTTTCTTATGAGGACTTGCCTTTGCAATTTTAGCATTCATTTCTATAGCACAGTGGGCAGGAAATCATAAATACAGTCCTTATATTTAACTGCCAAAGACACCATGAGTAAAATGAAAATCAAGGCATGGGTTGACATTGCAGGAGTGATTGCAAATATAGTATTTTTGCCTTTGTTCTTTGGTAAGAAAGGAAATATAGAAAAAAAAATTCAGAGTCATGGCAGTGTTGTAAAAGTTAGGAGATTTGGTTATTCTCATCCTGCTTTCTTGTAAAACACTCACCATTGCTTATAATCAGCATCACAGTTGCAGTAGTACTTGGGATCAGTACAGTTGCGTTCGATGCCACAGGCACATTTCTGAATTCCAGGTCCTGATCCGCCCCAATAGTAATGCTTCTCATTGGCTTTTCCAACCCACCAGGTATATGGATTCCCTTCTGCAAGGAATGAAAATGCAAGGTTATGATGCATCAAAGACGTAGAGCTCCATAATGCATTGACTGAGCTCAGATGTTTAATATGCAAATGCTAACAAGACATAACTGGAATCATCCCACATTGCTGGCAAACAAACAAATTCATTATTAGTAAAGGTATTCAAAGGACCTTGCCAGATAAACAGAACACATTTTCTTTTCTGTGTTCTCAAAATTTATAGTGACTGAAATTAATTTAAAAAAAAAATATTATATGCTCTTTATTTAGCTTTTTAATTGAACTCTGTATAATAAGTGGGCAGATTCCATAATTATTTCACTTCATTTCAAACTCACATATTAAGCTATCAGATCGATTATTTCAATATTTGACCTTGAATGCTGCAAAAGAAAATGTGTTTATTTTCTCTTTTTAAATTTTTTTTTTAAACAACAGCTTTTAATTGAAAATCATTCTGTTGTCACTGGAAAACGAACAAGTTGATCATGCTCTCTCCATCTGGTGCTAAACAAAGCATAAAGAGATATTATCAAACTTCAAAAGCATCTTAACTACTTTTAAAAAAGTGTATCTAAGTTTTAATGTAATGCTTTAGCGGAGATGTTTGAACTTTGATATAATCATGTGTTTTTGCATTGGGTCTGCAAGTGAATACTTTCACATACTGCTTTGAGTTTATTTCTAATCCTTTTGAACTAAGACCTTATCTGCAAACAAACAAACAAACAAACAAACAAACAAACAAACAAACAAACCCCTTCCACTCTCATTTCTAATTTGAAGTAATGCCCTTAACTGGAAAATTATTTTTTATTCCTCTGGTTCAGCAAGACACTCAAATATGAACTTCAAACAAAAATGAATAACTTAATCAGTATCAATGTACTTAATAGTTTTTGACATTGAAAAATAATGATAGACCTCAGCCTATAAACACGTTTTTTAAAATTCTCTTTTCCCTCATCTAATCTGCTGCTGGAAATTTTATATTAAATGAAATTTATTTATGGAATTCACTAATTAATAGATCTTACCAGCAAAATCCTACGTAATATATATATTCTACTTCCATAATTTTTCATTTTCACATCTCCCACATTTCCCCAAACTTGCAGGCATAATCCTTAAAATAGCCATTTCACAATTAGATTGGGTCATCTAGACCATAAAGCTTATTTCAGACAGAAGTTGAAAGTAATTCACAAAAAACTCTCAAGAAAATAAAATTCCAGAGATGAGGAGAACAACTGAATATCTACACACTTAGAGAGTATCGAAGCCCAAAAATGCTCAGCTTTCTGAAAACACTTTTATTCAATGTATTTGAATTGTTAACACCCTATAAGATAACAAAAATACGGTCATGTGAAAAACCAAGGTTTTTATTAGATGTTGCTGTGCTGCACTTTTTGGCCATTCAGCTCTAGTGCTAATGCAATGGATGTGGTAGTAGTGTGACTTTATTCTAGACTCTGAATTAGTCCTTTTAGCTTCTTTGACTCAACTATCACAGAACTAAGTGCTGCAAGTTAGAAGAATGTGCCACGTGAATGCTGCAGCAGCATTTCCCAATCTGCAATGCAATCTAGCAATTCTCAGAGTACATAGCCCTGGACTACAAAAGATTATTTAAAAAGCATTTAAGGGTAAATGTTATCTTTTCACAGAGTATGACAGTATTGCTTTTATTAATACAGGGTCCTACTACAGAATTAATGATATCTGAAACTCCTATTTTATGGGGTTTTAAAATCTTGTCTTTGAAGTTAGTGTTTATGCTGTGGCATCAATGCTGCCGTTTTGACTGTTACTCAAAATTCTCTTTGTTTATATTCTTTCTGTCAAGTGAAGTCAGCAAGTAATTTACTGGGAAGCAAGACTACTAATTAAAACAGTAGGAGAAAAGAAATTACGTAGAATTGACAAAAAAAAGATCAAAAATTCAGAAACAGGTAGAATGACTAAAGCAGATTAAAGTGATGTCAGAATTATAGACTACAGTGATATCTGTCATGACCACCATAACAGATACAAATGGGGCATGTTTGAACTCATTTAAATGACAACTGGATGTACAGTTTTAAACCACGACTGTATTCTGGGATGTACAGAGCTGTTTTTCACATCTATTGTTTTTAGTGTGTTTAGTGTGCTCAGTGTGTTTTTATATATACTGGCTAAGCCCCATTTGGACCCATACTTCCTCATTCTGAAGAAAAGGCTTACCCTCAGGCATAATGAACCCTTGGAACACAAACTTAGGAAAAGACTAATGTGCATGTTTAAAATTTCCAGAAAGGTCAAAAAGGTAATATTTGATTTTGAGGGTTTTGCATTCAGCACATATTCTGCTAGACATCCCCAAAAGCAATAATCACAGCACTGCCTTGTGAACACCACCCAAGACTCCGATTTCCTGGCATATTGTGCTAAGGCTTTTAACAGAGGAGATCGTGGTAGGCAGCTCTCATTAGCTGGCATCCATGCAGTGGGACATAACCCCAGGCACAGGAATGAGACAATCCTCACACCAGACCATTCTGCGCCACAGTGCCCATACGAGAGGCTCTGGATCTCCTTTACAGACTATCATTAATAAAAGGTATGGAGACACAGTTATGTCCCTTCTGTTCTGTGTCAGTCAAATCAAATGAGAACAGCCCTTTTCAGTCTTCCTGCTTCGTGTCAGCCAAGAAAAAGATGAGCAGTATTTTTCTAAAGTTCATATGCTTCAAATTTGGAATGATACAGAGTCATATTGCAGACACTGCTATGACTGAGCATAAAAAAGAGTAAAACCTTGCAAATGGAGAGATTAAAAAAAATAGAAAAGAAAGGCTAGAAGGGAAAAGGATGTATCATGAAGGAAAAAAGTATTTAGAAATAGGATCATGGTGCCCCTCTCACACTTCACTCTTTTATACCTCTACAGTCTCCTTCTGAGGAGCTAAATCTTTCTGCTCAGGAGCCCATTGCTTTTTTTTTCTTGCTTTGGAAGGTTTTGGAAAAGGCTAATTCAAGTAGAAGGAGGGGTACAGTCCAGTGTGAAGAATGATCATTAATGGATATAATTTTAAGTATCAGACTATTTTATAAAAAAAAATACTATTTTGACAAACGATCAAAAGTTTAGTTTGACTTATAGAATTAAGAGTATATAAATTCAGTTTAATGACAAAAAGCAGTTTTTGAATATATTGCAAAGAGAAGTAATACAAGAGGATATTTCTTCTGTTGTTTTAAACTATCTTTTCTTACCTTATATAAAAATTTTGAGTCATGGGAAGCTTTTTAGTTGTTGTCATTGACTGAGTGCTTTTTTCCCCCCTCAAGCTTCTGTGGACAAACAGCACAATGAGAAGATGAAGGAGGAAAGAGACTCTCTGCCTGCCAAGGGATTTTGATCAGAATAAAGCCTTGATGCAGAACTGCTTTTTGGGTACAAACCAGCTCTCCTTCGAGGGATGCTGTGGGAAATGTTTAAGTTTGTGCATACTAGGTTATGACTAGGATGACTTTCCACATTTATTCTTGAAGAGAAGCCCCTTGCAAGGTCTTGTGTGCTCAGCACTCAGTGATTTAGCAGAAAAATAATGATATTATCAGAGTAAGGTACCAAGAAAATGGATAAAGATATCAAATTTTTAAGAGATTCTGTAACCTTACAGAAAAGAACATTCTTCTAATGACAAAATGGCCAATATTATTTTATTGGGGCATGCAGATATATGAGCATGGCTATAACATCAGACTCAAGTAATATTGTAGTGATTTGAATCTCTTTTTCTCTCTCTCTCTCTCTCCCTCACACACATGCACACACACAAAAGCCTTCCACATGTAATATATTTAACAGTGGTAGCAATGTCTTTGCAATGCTTTGGTTAAAATTATTGCAAAATATGGGTTCTTATTTAAATCTGTGTGAGATATTAGGCCAGATTTGCAGTTATTAGATCAAAGTATGTAAACAATCTGATCATCATTGTTTTCTATCAAGCTCTCCTCTACAGAATATTCAAGAAAAAGTAAAGATTAAGGAAACTTTTCTGTAAGATTAAGGAAACTTTTCTGTATTCTCACAGATCACTTCTTTGTATTCTCACAGACTGTCATAAAAAAGTGATTCCTTTTTCATCTCATAAATGTATCTTTGTGTGAACCATTTCATTTAATATCAAACTATACCCAACAAAAGTTAATGTAGTATGAACAGAACTCTTAATAGTCAATAATATATTTATTTCTAATATAGCTGAACAGTCTCAAAATCTAAAACTTTTTAAAGTGCACTTTAGATGAAGTCTCAAAATGTGTAAGTTTTGAAAGTACACTTTCTATTCTCCTGAGCATTTAATATAATCAATAGGGTTTATTATTTTTAAATGCAACTGATTAATTAAAATGATGGTACTTTTAACATTTTAGGGCTCTTATTCCAGGTGCTCAGTACTAGTAACTGAACCAGCAATACTGAGAGAACTCAGGGAGCTAAATTAAGTGGACTGATGCTCCTCTGCATTCAGAGGACTCCATTTAAAATACAGCCCTTGGAATGCTGATAACTGGTTTTATTTGTAAACTAGACGGAGAAACTAAATATGTCTCTTCCATTTGCTCTGGAAATTTCCCTGCCCTCTATGTGGTCCTTAAAAACAAAGGAAATGGTTAAAAAGAAAGGCTAGGAATTCTTCCAAATGGAAGTCAATGGCTCAGAACCTCTGAAAAACAAGTCCAGTGAACATTTCTTATTGGGGACACTGTCTAACTTTAACAACTACATTTAGCTATTCCCTGGAAGCAATTAGGTGATAACTTTGAATTGAACTTTTAAATGTTTTATTTTAAGTAGGTCCTTTCCAGTTTCCATTAGTATTTACATATCCCCCTTACATACTAAGGAATATCAACAATGATACAGTACTTGTATAATTGTTATTATTTTCAGAAAATATTTTTTCATTCTTTTTTTTTAACTTCTTATTTTAATGGAACAATTTGAATTAATTACCCAGTCATTGTTATTGTCAGAATAGGCCCAAAGACATTTTTCAAAAACATACTGCACTTTTGGACACCTGAATTAATCATAGCTAGAAATGAAAGCTATTTCCCAGGGGTAATATATAATTATGAAATTAAAGACAAAACTTCATAAAAAATAATTCAATTTGCACATATGGAAAGTTTGGTATAATTCTTCTATGTTTGAATAAAATATTTTCTTTAAACATGCATTTTGCATTCAGCTACACTATAACACCCAGTACATTTAGCCTCACACAAGGTCAACTAGATTTAAGGTCATGGTTCATTAACACCTGTGCAGGAATTCTATCTGCTATTGCAGTGAAGAAGCAGATACTGAAAGAATAATTTTGTCACTGTTTGAAAAGTTCAGCATGCTAATATGGTTGTGTTTCACAGCTTTCACCTTGCTTCTTATTGCCGGCTTTTTTCTCCACACAATCAGCAGTATCCATTCCACTCAGATCAAGTCTTCTTAATGAACACTGTGAGCCATTTATCTGAGCTTTTGAAGGCTTAGTATTTTGAAAAAAATAATAAAAAGTGGTTTAATGTCACTCACACATCAAATACATCCATGAGTTCCAGTTTAGGATTCTTAAAGTCAATGGTGTCAAAGCTGGGTAGACTTTGCTGACCTAGTTTATTTTGTGCTGATTTCATTTTCCCCCATCCTTATTATTATGTGTATGCTTAGGACCAATACAAAGCTGAGTAGACATTTTGTAGGTTTGCTGCCCCTGTCTCATGTCTTGGGAAGTGCCCTCCTAGACTAAAAATCCGGCAGCTGTGGAGTTTCACGACAAGAGTGTATGCTGTCAACTGAAGATGCAAAACAGAGAGACTCTGCTCCTGCTTGCAACTCAGGTGAACAGTGAGTAGGTTCTGTCAATTTCAGTGATCACCCAGAGGGCTGAATTATTTGAAACTGAGAAAACTCAGTTAAACTAGAACTCAGAGAAGAGTCTAGCAGGTCATATTTCCACATTTCAATGACAGTGCTTGTGCAGAAACTCACTTTAAATGAATCTTTCCAAAAAAAGGAGAGTTCTTGTATATGTGGTTATATTGAGATTTTTAAAAAAATTAATATTTTCCATTTCTTCTACTAACACTTCTTGCTCAGTAATGTGCAGTGCAACATATACATATAAGTTTAATGTTGTGGCAATTGTAAGTGAAGTAAATTCTTATGCTGTTACTCTCATTTTGTTAACTGATAAATCATTTTTCTTTGGAACCAATTGGGAAACATATAAGGAGTGTTTACTATTTGTGAATAGAGTTTGCATCAGTGGTCATCATTCTAATGATTAAGGCTTGAGATTAGTCAAACCCTCATGGCAACATGAATGAGGCATTTGAGCACACTAGAAACTTGGGGTAGGAAACAGACACTCTAAAACCTACCAGCAAAAGGAAAGTAAACTAAAAGTACCCTTGGACACTTCAGAAAACTAGGAACACCTAATTTATAGCTACTTGAACCTTTAATGGAAGTATAATCTGAAACTTTTTGTTTGCTAATTATAATAATTTTTATTTTGTAGGCACTCATATCTGACTTCTTTTTTCACAGTGCTAGTATAATTTTTTTTCCTTTTATTAAGACTAGCCTCAAACATTTGTTTTCTTTATAAACTCACTAAAGTGGCTGGTCTATTTGACAGTACTATTTATTTGCAAAGACTGTTTAGACTGCTTGAAAATTTAAGATTTAAAGGCAGCCCAGAGAACTCTGAAACATGCCTTTGTTTGTTAGTGAAATATGTGTTTCACTAACATGTGTTTGTTAATGAAAGAATTGTGTAAAGTTTGAATTCATGGTCAAAACATTTTAATGAAATAGTCCTTAGAAAGAAGTGATTGGGTTTTTTTTCCTTTGTAAGATATTCAGAATTATGCCATACCTCAAAGTTAATGTATGAAAGGGAAATGTCCTTAAGATTTTAATACAAAATTAAGCTAAATATTGGAAAATACTCATGAAAAGCATACAAAATATCAGCAAATGTTAATACAATGGACTGTACTTGTTTCTTAAGAGGGTATTAAGAATTAATTGTTGTCTCCTTTTTCTCCACAGCCATTAATTAGTGCATTTTAAAGTGGAGTTAAAGATAACCATCTCCATAACCCAAATGAAAAAACTTTTGTGGCCTTCAGTATCAGAAACTAAAATCAGATATCCCACCAGGAGCTCTGGCTTCCCCTCCTATCCTGGAAGATAAGAACCCTATAATCAGTCCTCACTGTACTTCTTAGGCTTCAATTATGTTTTGGTGCATAACAAGTGGCCAAACTGAGAAAAGCCCAAATTTTCTCATCTATGTCCAGTAAAGAGAGAAAAGGAAACCTATTCAAGTACTTGAGAAACAAAACTACTGCCTAAATGATGACCATGCCTCAGGCTGGTGACCATTGCCGTGTTCTTCAGTTCATCAAAGTATTGTCATGTGCCTGTATATTAGCCTGTTAATTTTTCAGAGAACTTATTTCATACATGTGTATATCAATCTCAAAATATAAAGCAGCAAATACAGTATCTTTTCCTAGATAATAGATATTTAGCTAAAGTATCTTTTTGACAAGGCTATAGGGGTACTCCTGTTGATTCAGTCTGTATTTTTGTTCTAGTATAACTCCTTCTAATATGTCAGTGCCTGAATTCAGAGATATGTAGGCAAAGATGACTTTTCTTTCAGAATTAGCAACCTATAAAAAAGATCAGGAGGAAGAACTGTCGTATTGATATCCAACGGCATCTTATGAAAAAGCTGTCTGACAGCTTTATTTTGCCATTGGAGAGATTTACTCTTTGCCCCAGCTCATGAAAAGCTAGTACAGTACAAATGATTTTTTTCCCTTGTCAAAACTCTTATTCCAAGCTGCAGCACTACTAACCAAGCCTGACTTGTTATTTTTCTTGGAATCGAGTCTCAGTGGTAAGATTTAGCTGGAGAAAGCAGCTGTCAGGTGTCCTTGCATGCTACTATTTGTTGAGATTTAGAGTGAATTCATTATAGAGTCACTACAGTCCCTGCTATCCTTAACAGCATGGTGTGCCAAACTTGCTACTGTTGCAAATAATTGCGTACTGTAAATTCACTAGATCATTTAAGGCCTAAGAATAAATGTTTTAGCTTGAGGTAGTGCTAAGGGGAAAAAACAAGTGCTTTCAAAAGACTGAGTGTCATTTGTGGAATAAAAAAAACCACTTACAGACATAAATAATAAAAACCAGTTAATTATAATTTTTACTCTCTCTTCTGAAAGAATGGGCTTATGGCACTTTTTCTGTGAGCAGGGCGTACAGGAGAACCACAGTTAGAAATTGTAACTGTAGCTGGAATAGACTTTTCACAGCTACCTGAGGTAGAACAGGTGCCTGCAACAGCAAAGCTAGGAAAGTCCCACAACAAACTTGTAACTCACCCTGGGTTCTGCCCAGCCAGATAAATGAAAAAATGCACATGTCCAAGTCACAGTCTTGCAAAATAAGTCAGAGGATTCCATGATTTTGCTGTGTCTTTTTGTGATCAGTTGATAAACCTATCTCTACCCAAACCTGATGGATGGGTAAGCAGCATACACACATCCATGCAACCATTAGCATTGAAATTCAGCAGGTTAACACAGCTAAAGGCCCTGGCTTTCCTTCTTAAAAAAGAAATTTTAAAAAAGCCTAGGAAATTACCAATGATATTTCAACAGTGAGGGGATGCCATTTGAAGCTTTCTATAGCCACAGCCTTGTTTTATGGCAGAGTTCCATTGGAAGACTTCAGAAATTATGATTATTAGCATAAAAATGGTTACTCTTGTAAGTAGTACGTTTTATAGGGAGTGTAAAATCAAGCAAATTATTTGATCAGACTGAGAGCAGAAAGATAAGCATTTAAGGTTGCGTTCTATACATTATGCGGCAACAGGGCAAAAGAAAAAATAAGTTCTATAAAATGCTACATCAGTGATAGTGATATCAGAGAATTGTATTCATGATCTTATTTTTAGATTAATTGCCTTGCTTTTAATATGTAATGAAGACAATCACATTCCTTAAATAAGCTTAAAATAGCTAAATATTTAGTGGGATCTTGCTTCACACACCCACATAGGAGTGCCTTTAACCTATACAGAGAAGAAAACATTCTTATGTGCACCTACATCATCCAGCCCAGAATATCTTGCTGCTCCATTTTATCTGATTTGCAGTATTATCAGCCTACATGGAACTAAATATGGTAACTCCGTAAGAGTCGATGGCATCATTTTACTAACAAATTAACTAAAACTAACAAGATCCCAAGGTGAATAAACGACAGGCAACGTGAACAGAATTGATGCAAGCTTTTTTGCCAAATGGTCTCTCCTTGGAGGTCCTATACCTCTTGCAAGTATTTCTCCTTTTGAAATGTTGCTTCTTGCCCCCAAGCAGTAGTTTAGGTTGAAAGAAAAAAGCCATTATAAGAGACAGAAGGACTTCAGGCTTCTCTCCATCCATGTGAACTTAATATCTGGCACTTCATACAGAACGTGGACTGTGGCACTCTTGGAAATTGGTTTTGGGAAGCACAAGGTTTTTCTTTTGTTGATAAGACTGTTGCAGCTGCTGCTGCTGCCGCTGATGTTGATTTTCTTTCCCCACTGACCCTTGAGGAACCTCAGAACACTTAGCTTTACTCCTTCTGTTTTATTGTTCCTCCACTGCTGTACTGAAAGCCATGAATTCTTGATAATAACACTGATACTTCAGTCTAAGAAAATTAGTTTGGTTTTTTCTTTTTTTTTTTTTTTTCCCTTTATTTTCCATTTACATAGTGTGCATGGACAGTTTTGAGGCCAGAACTTACTAATATATGAATACTCATATTAGCCTCTTTTCATGATAGTAGCACCATTCCAAAAAGGCCAAGTCTGAAGGATATCCCATCCTTTGGAATTAATAATGACCTAAACAGGGATTGCCATGACTTGCAGTGCACTGTGTTTCATAAAATAGCAATAGATTTCAAATGAGGATAAAATGACACAATGAGCCTCAGCACCAAGGCTTACAACAGGCTGACTATCAAGCATATCCAAACTGAAATAAAGGAAGCTACACTACACAAAAAACACGACTCTGGGACAAATAAAGATTAAGCCTGGAGGTCCAAACCCAAGCCATCTGCTAGGGAAGGGCATTTGAGACAGGAATAGTGCATGGTAAAGAATAACATTCCTAAAGAACCTCTCCCAGAATGTATTTTCATGTTTTCATACTTCTACAGTCCAAACCATTTCATTTCAAAATGAAAAAAACAGTTTTTTCTGTTTAAGATCATCCTGTAAATTGCTTCAGACTATTCTATCCTCTTAATAGAATTCATACAAACATATGAATAATCTTTTAACGGGTATAGTTAATACACACAGATTTTAGAAATGATAATGATAATGATACAGAGAAGTTGTTTAAAGGGCTACAAATTTCAGTGTTTCAAATTTCAGAAAGGGAACAAGCAGGGGACTTCAGGTATGTATTGCATTATCTACAGCTTACTCTGGAGAAAATGGTCTTTGCATCCAATGCTGGAATTGTAAATGAAAATAATCAGAATCCTTTTTCAGCTGATCATTTTTCAGCCTTGATAATGGGCTTGTGTTTTGCTGTTTAGCTAATTTCTCTTCCAGGTCAGGTTGGGTCTCATGGCTGCTGTAAAGAGCTATGTCTCTATTGATTTCTGGAAAACAGACACACATATTGATTGAGTCTGACAAACGGAAATGTTAGATGATGTGTTTCACATTGTCAAGATACCACCTCCTACAGTCTGCTCTCAGGGCAGTCTTTTTCCTTGCTGAAGCTTGTTTCATCAGTCCATTCAAGCATATTAATTCTTACACGTGGGTTTCACATTTCACTATGGGAAAATTGAAATTGGCTAATGACGTACTTTACTGAAGACTTAATAAGATATTATGATAATATCTTATTCTTTGAGTTGAAATGACATTTCTTAACTATCATTATATACTCACAGGGCAGAAGAATTAGGCTGGTGCAGTGCATGGAGTTCCAGTTGCACTATTAACAGTAGAAACAGAACTCCAACTTCACTTGCTTCTGAAAAACTCAATTTGAAAATCCTACATTACTGCACTGACATGATGAATGATTTTGCCTGCTTTGTGTGACAGAGTTTAAGCTCTACACTCTAGAGGGAGAATGACATATTGGCAAAGATAACAACACTAGTGTTATTTCCCGTGGTCAAATCTTTGGACTCCTTTTGCTCCAGCATGCAGTTTTCTTTTGTGAAGACTAAGAGTGTACCTCTCCATCTTCAAGGCCAGCTTGCTCAGAGAGGTCTTTTAAAAGCCTCAAATAACTCTGAACCTTCTCAAAAAACAAAACCAAAACAAAACAAAAAACCAAAACAAAACAAAAACTCAAACAAAACAAAACAAAACAAAACAAAACAAAACAAAACAAAACAAAACAAAACAAAACAAAAAAAACCCCAAACCAACAAACCCCAGAAAACCTGGATGATGATTAAGGAGAGACTTCCTCTCAAAAACTCTGCCAGGAAACCTCATTGGGGGCCTCTTCCTTTCTGGGAGAACTCCTTCCCAGAGTGTTCCCACATGTGCAACACTGTAGGCATTGCAGCCTTGGACCTCTCCAAGTTAGACCTAGGCCAATGGATTGCCTTCTGGCCTGATCTTGAACCTGCCTTGTCACTGTGAACTTACCCAGTGTCTGCTGGCCTTTGAACCTGGAAATTGTCTCTGGCCATGACTTGATATGGAAATTCCTTCTTCAAATACTGATATTAATCAGAACCCTTGAGGCACACAATACAGAAAAAATTTACATTGAGAGAAACATTTTGAATATATTTGGCCTGTTACATGTATAGCCTGGTTCTGGGCAGCACAGGGTTGATTTGTGCAGTAGCAAAAGAAAGACCATGGCTGGGACATGGAGGCTGTTCTGTACCACCCCAGGTAATTTCTGGGGCTGTTGGGGAAGGGCTCCCTTCTGTCAGAGTAAATGTAGCAAAAGAAATGGTGGAGTAATGATGGTTCCAAGCTGGAAGAAGCAATTGGGTAGTGCCAGTTCCAAGGAATCTCGTGTGAATTGTTTGCCTGTCTTGGGCATTTTGTTATTGACACTGTAGTTGTTATGGTTTGTTTTCTTATCTCATTGCTCTTTCCAGGAAATTGGTTATATCTCAACATGTGATCTTTACCTTTTGTACCTCCAATTCTCCTCTCCAGCCTGCTACTGAGGGAGGATGAGGGGGAAAGTGAATGAGCCTAAATTGGAGTTTCAGTGGGAACACTAAATTGGGAAATACTGTTCCTAAACGGCAACATGGTGTCAGTGAAACAGCATGTGCACCCCTCTTTGCCATAAAGAAAACATGGAGGAAGATTCAAAACAACAGACTGAAAAACCGGTTTAGACTGATCATTTTGAAGGACCCCAAACTTTATCATACGGAGCCCTTCTTGAATTGTGAGTCACAAGCATTTTGCAAGAAGGCTATCCTGTTGAATCCCAGTTATCAAGCAAAGTCTCTCCCTCAGTGAACAGGCCAGAGCACTGCCAGCTATAGGAGTGATTTTGGTTTATGAGATTAAAAACACTGGAGTAAAATGGTAAAAAAAAAACTTGGTTAAACTCTCTAAATACTTAGAGAGAAAGCAGAAGTTGCTTATGCAGGAGTTGTTATGAAATTTCTCACTGTAGCAAGCAAAGCATGAAATAACCCACCAATAGAAGATGAAGTGAGGCCTTTTTAAGCTAGAAATAAAGTTCATTCAAGTTAATTAAACTTTGCCACAATTTGCTGTGAGTTATGTTAGATTCTTTGCAACTAAAAATTAATATAGTGAAAAATAAGATCTTTTTAAAAACATATACTCTATGTAAAGAGAAAATGCCCTACATGCTTTAAATTGGGGGACAGAGTAAATAATTGTAAAATTCCCTTCTCATCTTATAGCCTTTTCAAATAAAATGAAAGTTGTTTGCTACTCTTGATAACTACTTGTAAGCTTTAGTGATGCAGAACATGACTGATTTTCCACTTTTACTTCCTATATATAATTAATAAAAGGGATACCCTGTCATTTCTCTGGAAACAGCACTGGATTCTTGTTTAATTTTGAAAATGGAGCTTAGGGTTGCTATTTTCATGCTGTGCCACATTACTGAAATTCTCAGTCTGAGAGTCTCCTTTTTCTCTCATGTTTTATATGTCATAATTTGATCACTGTCCAGTGATGCTTCCACAACTCATGGCATTGCCACAAAACTCTCTCCTCAGTCTGCTAAGGTTTAATCTACTCCAGTTCCTGGTCAAAATTGGCTTCCTGCATTAGACTCAAAAAACAGAACAATGTAGAATGGAAGTGGCATCCAGAAATCATTTACTCCAAACCACTGCTCAAAGTAGTATTAACTTCAAGCTTGAATCAAAGCACTTACAGACCTGAAAACTCTCCAGAGTCTGGGATTTCACAACCCTTCTGATCAGCTTTCTGCAGTGGATCACTACTCTCACAATAAAGTATTTTTTTCCCTTTAGATAAGCTGGAATTTCCTCTATTGCACCTTTTTTCCACTGCCTACCTTAGAAAAAAAATCTCTCCCTGATTTCTATAAAACCACCCCTTAAGCAACAGAAGACAGCATTTAGACCCATCCTTAGTTTTCTCTTCTCCAGCTTGAACAAGTCCAGCTTTCTCTGCTTCTACTTGTATATTATCTTCTCCACCCTCCAAACCATTTTCATGGCCCTAGTATTGGACTGCCTCTAGTTTGGAGTCCAGAACTGGATTGTTAAACTACAGAAGTATCTCGCCAGACCAGTTGTACAGCATATAAAGCTTCCTCTAAGTGACAGTCAAGCCTATCGACCACTTTGATATTACCTGTGAAGTAGTTGAGAGTTCATTCTGTCCCACCATTTTTGACATAAACATTAATTAGCATTACCTTTAATGTTAGCCCCCGAGGAACAGCAGGAGGACTCTGAGCCACTGGCTGTGACACTCTGAGGCTGGCTGTTCAGACAATTCTGTGCCAGCAACATCAGACCAAAAGACTGATGGTTTTCAGGCAAGAGAGCCTGGTATGAGATTTCACTTGTTTTGGTTTCAGATATTTACAGTTGATCTGACAGACTAATTTGTGTTTGAAGAGTCCTACATTTTCACATGTAATATTTTCTTACGTTTTACTTCCCTTGCAACTATTGGCATGTTCTGTTTGGAAGAACTAACCCTATAAATCAGGTCAGATTAGAAGGTACATGTAACTCTCAATGTTATGCAGAGTGCCTTTTTCCAATATCTTTCTCCTATAAGTGAATGCTTAACTGAGTTCATTGTGTGACAAAAGTTATCAAGGTTTTGAAGTATTTCCATTAATATGAACCCAGATAGATGCATCTAGCTTTTAATTCTCCAGTTACACAAAAAGTCTGAGAAGAGACCACTAGATTTGTTTTTAAAAGCCCTTGGGGGACATACAGAATGATCTCTGAATTAGAGTAACTTGCAATTGTATGCACAGAATTGCTGTTTACACTTTAGTTAGTCTATACCCTATCCCATTCTAGAACAAAGATGCAATTTGAGAGAAGTGTTAGAATTTTGGACCAGCTGTGCACAACATACTGCTACTTTGCAGATAGCGACAAACCTTTAGTAAGAAACTGGAAAAAACCCTACAATTTTGATGCCCAGAAAGAAGCACTAAACCCAGCTGTACAGGGTGGACTTGCTGGGTAAGATCCAGCAGGGTGTGCAAGCTGTGGACCTGTTAATGAATAACTTATAAAATTGATTGCACATTTTGTATCAAATGTATATTTTTTTTATGACTTACTGTGTTCACTGAGTCTTATCAGCAATGACCAGCTGCTGCCTCTTCTTCAAGTCTTAAACTCTGTCAGTCTCTGGAAAAACAGAGGTATTGTACAATCTGACCTAACAGAACTGGCAGCTGTTTTATTGATTGATGATCTGAACAAACTACTAGAAGGGCAATCCTGGCTTCAGACTGGACATAAGTATTTCAGAAAGAGAAACAGATTGAAGGATGGGCATGGAGCAAAGCAGCAAAAACTACTTTTGCATTATAATGCAGATTTTTCCATTTATTCCCAATAAATAACCCATTGCTCCAGTAGTCTAGTTTGGTGTTTCTCCAGCCGTGACCCACATACTGTTCATAAGGTATTTAAGCTTTGCATGAAGCAGAATACACTGTTATCTCTGTGCTTTCCTGTGATAAGGTATGAAGAGAAAATAATTGTGAATGAGCTGGAAACCAAACTTATCAATAATAATTTTTAATTTTTATACAATCCATTTCAAACTGCTCAGGTCTATCATACAGTAAGAGTATCTTTATGACTTCTAGTACCAGAGCAGAAATAGTGCAAATGGATGATGGAAAAGGTACAGATTTTGTTTGGACTCACTTGGCCAGTTGCTGTGGTTTGACTATGGCTGGTAGCTAGGTACCACACAGCTGCTTTCTCACACACACCCTGCCTGCAGTGGGATGGGGAGATAATGGAAAAAAGAAGTTAAAACCTATGGGTTGAGATAAGAACAGTTCAGTAATGGAAACAATAACTAAACCAACAACAATAATAGTAATAACGTAATAAAAAGGGAGAAAAAAAAAGTGAAATAAATGAATTATGTACAGTACAATTGCTCATCATCCACTCACTAGCACCCAGCCTGTCCCCAAGTAGAAATTGGCATCTCCCAGCCAACTCCCCCATTTTATACACTGAGCATGATGTTTTATAGCATGGAATATCCCTTTGGTCAGTCTGTGCAAGCTGTCCTGGGCTTTCTTCCACAGCTTCTTGTGCACCTGCTCCCTGATGGAGCATGGGAAATTGAAAAGGCCTTAGGGTAAGCAGTACCTAGCAGCTACTGAGTTATCAACATTATTCTCACACTAAAGCCAAACCAGAGCTCTGTACCAGCTACTAGGAAAAGGAAGAACTCTATGCCAGCTGAAAAAAAGGACACCAGTCAAAATGTCCAAAGATAATGATGGATTAACTGAGTCTATATAGGCTTTGTCCCACATCCAGTATTGCCTGTGTATGCAACTCCAGCTCTGTTCCAGCTGAGGTACCACCTGGCATCTGTTTTTCTGCAGGTGACATCAAGCCAGCCTGCATACATGAAACTGTAAACTGTATTAGCATAATCTTTAAAAAATTAAAATGAAATTCAGTGACGTTCACCTGCCTGAACTAGATGAAATATACATTTCTGGCTCATCCACTACAGCACAAATCTGATATTAATGACTGTGAGGCAGTTACAAAAGGACTCTGCCAAGTTTCCAAAACTCTGTTCCTTGATCCAGACAGTGTAATTGATAACTGCAAATATAAATGATCTAAAAGAAAAAGTATAATCAAAGCTCAGGTCTATTGTTCCAGGAGCATGCCAGATGTTTATTTCAAATTTTGACTGATTACATAATAAAAAATGGGAGTACTATTTAAGACAACACCTTTCTAGGAAGATGTTATGCTATAGCAACTTTATCAGGGAAGATACCCAACAGTAGTTATATACTAGAATATTATAATGTGATATTTTGGTTTTCTGAGTTCATAGATTTAAAAGAAATGCTCAGATGGTTGTGATGTGCTATTTTCTGAGAACCTTGTAACAGGAAGTAAGGAAATTTGGTCTTTGCCCTATTCTTTCAATATAGCATTTACTTTTGTTGTAGATGTGATCAAAGAACTTCACTTTAATGAGTCAGAAGTGGAACAAAAACTTGTTGTGTGAAGTAAACATGGCAGGCAAAATAAATTTCTTTTTGGGGAAAGGGGAGAGGCAGAAAACATACATGCACAGCTTTTGTCTTTTAATAAAGGGATCAACATTCTCTTCATCTGCAATCCCTGCAGCCAACCATTCACAATGTTTTCTGCATTATGAAATTTCAAGACATTTCAGATGAGGCACTAGTTCCCTCTATGCTTCAAGGAAGATGACACAACCACCTGCACGATGAATTATATGGTGTTTCTAACCCCTGTCTGAACAAACCTCTGTATCACTGAAGTATTCGAGGTAGGTCATCAAAAAATATCAATTTCTTTGGAGGAGACAATATTTTCTCCCCTATGCTAGTATGCAGAATAAAGATGGAATGTAATATATACATTTTGCTGTACAATTCCTGTCCAGTGAATTGGCAAAATCTAGCCTTCAAAGCACTGTACTCTTTTTTATTAAAAAGTAGAAAATTAAATTTTAAACTAAGGGACATAATGGTTGAGACATGAAAATATGCATTTGAATATATAATGACTAAAATATGGTAACTTGGGTGATAGTTAACTGGCAACTGATACAAGGAACACTGTTCAGTCAGTATTTGCTGAACAATTATTTTACTGGTTCCACCATGCTTTGGTTACTATTCTTCAAGATTCAGAGGAGTTATTGTCTGTACAGTTTTCACCAATTTCTAGGATTCAACTGTGAAGATTGTTATAATGGGCTCAGACCACCCTTGGAGCAAATTAGGAGATTTGGCCAAATTAGAATTTGGCCAATAGATGCGGCTCTGGCTGTGTTAGGGAATAAGCTGATGACTAGGAAGTTCTCCCTGAAAACTGAGCATTCCTTCAAACCTGTGTCAAATAAATGCTTATTTTCTTTATGAATTCTACATCTAACTTCCGATTAACTTTTTAAATCTGCCTTCCCTCTTTTTTTTTTTTTTTTTTTTCTCTTTTGTAAAGAAAGGGACTTTTTAGTTGGAAGGAGATGAAAATTAAAGAGCAGAAAGGTAGTGTAGAACACAAGGGAGTGCCAAATTGTCATAGTTCTCTGCTTAT